>OY365779.1:12400000-13000000 GCA_959347405.1 Napeogenes sylphis
ATTAAACAATAAAGTTAAGTTCTATAAATTTAAATTGTCTGAATTTATAAATGTGTCTTCTTATTAAAATAACCTTTTGTCGCCCTCTCTTTAATTTATAGTTTCTCTTGAAAGACTTCAAAGAGGTCTCTTGAAAGTTAAAATTGTTTGCCGATGTTAATATTAAATCTCGTATATCAATAACAACCCGGACAAAGTTCGTCCTATTGTTACATTTAATATTAATACCGATTTAGCTGAAATAGATATTTAATCTAAATCTGCTAAAGTTCCGGAAACTCCCCTTCTATAATTGTGTCTAAAAGTGTGAAAACTCGCCTAAAAAATATCACCCTCACCGGGTGGACACGTTGTCACGTATTTAAGACTGTCGTCTTCAATATCTTATTTTCCTTATCTGTTCTTGTCCGAAATGTGTTAATTATCTGAACAAGTGACTCTCAACTGAGATATTTAAAAGTGTTAGTAAAATTATTGAGCAACTTATTTAATTTTCCAAGTATTCCTGGTTGACAGTAACTACTTACGATCAGCTGGCTCATATTTCTGTTATACATATTGATATTACCAGGGAACAAAATCAACCCAAAAACCCATACATTTTAAGATTATCCTTATAATTTAGCGATGTTTATATATACACTGTTTTTATTGATATAAAAAAGCATGTACTTAATGGCTGTGATAGTTAAAATATCTACATACAAGTTTGTACAGAACCCTCTAGGGGGAAATCAATCTCGCACTTTTGCGCTTTTATAGAACTTTTCCGGTCTTTTTATAGTCATAAAAAGACATACATAAAATACTAACATCATTGTTGCATTGTAATAATTATAGGATCACAGTAACCGAAATTATAATAATAAAAATATCTTTTTTATTACAAAAAGTCGTGTATCATAACAACATCCATATGGCTACATTTTATTTATATTAATTTGTTTTTACGAATATTTTTTTAATTTGCTTTTGGTGGGATGATACCTAAAAATAATATGTTAGAAATGACATCTGATACTATCTTAGAATGCAGGAATTTGATAAATAGATATTATAATCTTGTAGTGAATAAAAAAATGTGAATAATAATACATTGAGAATATTTCAATGATAGGGTCTGCACCAAAGGGCATTATGTGGCAAAAAGAAAATTTTTTATAAAATTGTTCTCGCTACGACACACACTAAATCACTGGAGATAGAAATATAAATAACTCTTAGTAATAGAGTTCCGTTTTTACCCTTTGAGTACGAAACCCTAAAAACTTGATTTCAAATAATAATCAGACCTTGAGGCTCTATAATTAATATAGCAAACACAAATTTAAGACATGATGAGTACGCGAATTTAAATGTTAAGAATTGTTCAAAGTTTAAGCCAAAAAGTATAAATTAGGCCCTTCGGTTTAAAATTATGTTTGATGAAAATTGCCTGTCTTGAACTTGCTGTGGCTGGAGATTCCATCTGCGTGGAAAGCGTATTGTTTGTCTTTTATATAATTAACTAGCTCTGCCAATTTTGTTTATGTGAATGTTTAAAATGTATTTGCTAGTTATTGTTATATCTTTACGATTGTCTTTAAAATTCGAAAAATAATCAATAATAGCCTAAAATATAATCTTTAGGTATCTTTATACTTTAGTAAAGTTTAGAATTGATTTAAATATACCATAGCTTAGTTTACATTAAATTAGGAATTATATTTTTATTTAAGCTTATTTAAATGTTAAGGATATTTAATAACCCAAGATCATAAATAATCGATAGCAAAAAGTTTATCCTTTTCTTATTAATGTGTTATTGCACATATAATTGCAATGCTAAGTTTTTGTAATTTATAGACCAGTTATACACCCTACACACTTATTAATTTATTGTCATAATAAACCCGTTATCCGTAGAATCAATAAATCTAATCTGTTTTTGAGTTATAAGAACAGAATCACATTCGGAGAAAATAGATAAAAAAATATAAGTTGAAATATAGAATCTCAATAACTCAAATTTCATATATACCGTGAGAAATTTACTTCCAAAAATTCACTTTTAACTTGGTAAGGATATAAAAAATTGTTGTACTACTTTTAAGTAAATCTGTTTATATTTTAGAAGAGAATTAATAAATTTAGTTAAAACACATGATTTATTCATTTTTGACATACAACTGTTGTATAATATAAGTAACCTACATTTAAAACATAGATAGACAAGTTATCAATTTCTAAGATTTTTCTCATATTGGTGAATATCAATGTTACCTACAAGACTTTTAATTTCAAAGTTTAACACTAACTAATATGTATGTATATCTGTTGCATATTTTTTGTAAGTACATATTTTATATTATAACCGAAGCACGTGCACACACATGGTCAGGCTGTAAATGAAAACTTTATAATTTAACATAAAATTTTGATATTAAATATATAAGAAAAAATACTTAATAGAATCAACTACTTTTCTATAATTTTAATTTTCTTTGAACATCTTATCGAAGTCTGATAACACAATGGCAACCTAACGAGTCTGTGCTCTTAAGAAAAGACATCTTTTGTATAATCTACTTCTCTTAGCTCAACTGTTTGTAATGACTACAAAACGACAAAGTTATAAAAACACACTCTTTTAGTGTAGAATTTTCAGCGGTCTTTGATGGAAAAATGTAGTTTTGTGAAAAAAACAAACCTACTATACAACTCTATTGATTCGAACAAAACTGTCTAAAATTTTTATGGGGCAGAGAGTATAGTGAGAACTATAAACAATTGGGTGTCTTCCAAATCTATTACGTTACATAGAAAGGCTAATGCAGCTAAGTTTAGTTAAGAAAAATATCTTAGATTTCACTAGAATTCTAGACAGATGATATTTTAAAATTAATTAGTTCGATTTATAATCAAATTTATAATCAAATTATTTATTAACGGAATTTGTGTCGTTGGTAAAAGCAAATAGATACAACATTATTAATAATAATTTGAAAATACAGAGAGCATTACTGACTCTAATATTCGATAATTTAAATAATGTTCATATTAATAAATTTGTAGCTCAGCTGTTAATCTAACTTAAAAAAAATCTAATTTTTTTAACTTAAAACGAATAAATCCAAACTAACATAAAAGTAATTAAATACAAAATTAGGCAAGCTTACGATTTCTATGTAATATTTAAGACAAAGATCGCTTTACATCACTAATAGACTGAATAAGCTTGTAAATGAAAGTAGACCTTTATTATAGTTTTAAGTTTTTTTTAGTATTTACTTTAAATATAGTTTTACTAAACGAATTAAAATAAATTCATTGAAAATATGGATTTTCACTAACAGTATTGAGATCAACACACTTACTTACACACACTACTCTGCTGAAACGCACTTTAGAAAAATTATGTAATATTTTTTGGCGCATTCAATATATTCATATCCACTATCATTTACAATAATAACCTTAAAAATTGTGATAAATTATTATGTAAGAAATATTATTTTTAATTGGCATCAAGAATTGGCGTGAGCCAATATAAAATGAGAAAGTGATTTCTCATTCACTCTCTGGAGGTTTGTAGATAGCTCTTTGAGAAACCTATTTTAAGATATTACCAATTATGTCAGTATGTAATACCTTTCACATATGGTAGTAGGCCCGGTTGACATTCAACTGTGGGCTTGATATGGCTTCAGCGATGCCGGTCAGATACGGACAAGTGGTGGTTGAATTAAATTAGATCTGTGCTAATAACCTTTTTTTAAAATTTATTTTATGTACATATAGAACATCCTAGATAATAAATAAGTTGTATTGTTGCTAGCATAACAATTGTATAACGAATATTAATAATTAGTATCTATCATATTCAGAAAAAAAAATAAATTAAATTAAACAGTAAAAACATATAAAATTAAACAATAAAGTTAAGTTCTATAAATTTAAATTGTCTGAATTTATAAATGTGTCTTCTTATTAAAATAACCTTTTGTCGCCCTCTCTTTAATTTATAGTTTCTCTTGAAAGACTTCAAAGAGGTCTCTTGAAAGTTAAAATTGTTTGCCGATGTTAATATTAAATCTCGTATATCAATAACAACCCGGACAAAGTTCGTCCTATTGTTACATTTAATATTAATACCGATTTAGCTGAAATAGATATTTAATCTAAATCTGCTAAAGTTCCGGAAACTCCCCTTCTATAATTGTGTCTAAAAGTGTGAAAACTCGCCTAAAAAATATCACCCTCACCGGGTGGACACGTTGTCACGTATTTAAGACTGTCGTCTTCAATATCTTATTTTCCTTATCTGTTCTTGTCCGAAATGTGTTAATTATCTGAACAAGTGACTCTCAACTGAGATATTTAAAAGTGTTAGTAAAATTATTGAGCAACTTATTTAATTTTCCAAGTATTCCTGGTTGACAGTAACTACTTACGATCAGCTGGCTCATATTTCTGTTATACATATTGATATTACCAGGGAACAAAATCAACCCAAAAACCCATACATTTTAAGATTATCCTTATAATTTAGCGATGTTTATATATACACTGTTTTTATTGATATAAAAAAGCATGTACTTAATGGCTGTGATAGTTAAAATATCTACATACAAGTTTGTACAGAACCCTCTAGGGGGAAATCAATCTCGCACTTTTGCGCTTTTATAGAACTTTTCCGGTCTTTTTATAGTCATAAAAAGACATACATAAAATACTAACATCATTGTTGCATTGTAATAATTATAGGATCACAGTAACCGAAATTATAATAATAAAAATATCTTTTTTATTACAAAAAGTCGTGTATCATAACAACATCCATATGGCTACATTTTATTTATATTAATTTGTTTTTACGAATATTTTTTTAATTTGCTTTTGGTGGGATGATACCTAAAAATAATATGTTAGAAATGACATCTGATACTATCTTAGAATGCAGGAATTTGATAAATAGATATTATAATCTTGTAGTGAATAAAAAAATGTGAATAATAATACATTGAGAATATTTCAATGATAGGGTCTGCACCAAAGGGCATTATGTGGCAAAAAGAAAATTTTTTATAAAATTGTTCTCGCTACGACACACACTAAATCACTGGAGATAGAAATATAAATAACTCTTAGTAATAGAGTTCCGTTTTTACCCTTTGAGTACGAAACCCTAAAAACTTGATTTCAAATAATAATCAGACCTTGAGGCTCTATAATTAATATAGCAAACACAAATTTAAGACATGATGAGTACGCGAATTTAAATGTTAAGAATTGTTCAAAGTTTAAGCCAAAAAGTATAAATTAGGCCCTTCGGTTTAAAATTATGTTTGATGAAAATTGCCTGTCTTGAACTTGCTGTGGCTGGAGATTCCATCTGCGTGGAAAGCGTATTGTTTGTCTTTTATATAATTAACTAGCTCTGCCAATTTTGTTTATGTGAATGTTTAAAATGTATTTGCTAGTTATTGTTATATCTTTACGATTGTCTTTAAAATTCGAAAAATAATCAATAATAGCCTAAAATATAATCTTTAGGTATCTTTATACTTTAGTAAAGTTTAGAATTGATTTAAATATACCATAGCTTAGTTTACATTAAATTAGGAATTATATTTTTATTTAAGCTTATTTAAATGTTAAGGATATTTAATAACCCAAGATCATAAATAATCGATAGCAAAAAGTTTATCCTTTTCTTATTAATGTGTTATTGCACATATAATTGCAATGCTAAGTTTTTGTAATTTATAGACCAGTTATACACCCTACACACTTATTAATTTATTGTCATAATAAACCCGTTATCCGTAGAATCAATAAATCTAATCTGTTTTTGAGTTATAAGAACAGAATCACATTCGGAGAAAATAGATAAAAAAATATAAGTTGAAATATAGAATCTCAATAACTCAAATTTCATATATACCGTGAGAAATTTACTTCCAAAAATTCACTTTTAACTTGGTAAGGATATAAAAAATTGTTGTACTACTTTTAAGTAAATCTGTTTATATTTTAGAAGAGAATTAATAAATTTAGTTAAAACACATGATTTATTCATTTTTGACATACAACTGTTGTATAATATAAGTAACCTACATTTAAAACATAGATAGACAAGTTATCAATTTCTAAGATTTTTCTCATATTGGTGAATATCAATGTTACCTACAAGACTTTTAATTTCAAAGTTTAACACTAACTAATATGTATGTATATCTGTTGCATATTTTTTGTAAGTACATATTTTATATTATAACCGAAGCACGTGCACACACATGGTCAGGCTGTAAATGAAAACTTTATAATTTAACATAAAATTTTGATATTAAATATATAAGAAAAAATACTTAATAGAATCAACTACTTTTCTATAATTTTAATTTTCTTTGAACATCTTATCGAAGTCTGATAACACAATGGCAACCTAACGAGTCTGTGCTCTTAAGAAAAGACATCTTTTGTATAATCTACTTCTCTTAGCTCAACTGTTTGTAATGACTACAAAACGACAAAGTTATAAAAACACACTCTTTTAGTGTAGAATTTTCAGCGGTCTTTGATGGAAAAATGTAGTTTTGTGAAAAAAACAAACCTACTATACAACTCTATTGATTCGAACAAAACTGTCTAAAATTTTTATGGGGCAGAGAGTATAGTGAGAACTATAAACAATTGGGTGTCTTCCAAATCTATTACGTTACATAGAAAGGCTAATGCAGCTAAGTTTAGTTAAGAAAAATATCTTAGATTTCACTAGAATTCTAGACAGATGATATTTTAAAATTAATTAGTTCGATTTATAATCAAATTTATAATCAAATTATTTATTAACGGAATTTGTGTCGTTGGTAAAAGCAAATAGATACAACATTATTAATAATAATTTGAAAATACAGAGAGCATTACTGACTCTAATATTCGATAATTTAAATAATGTTCATATTAATAAATTTGTAGCTCAGCTGTTAATCTAACTTAAAAAAAATCTAATTTTTTTAACTTAAAACGAATAAATCCAAACTAACATAAAAGTAATTAAATACAAAATTAGGCAAGCTTACGATTTCTATGTAATATTTAAGACAAAGATCGCTTTACATCACTAATAGACTGAATAAGCTTGTAAATGAAAGTAGACCTTTATTATAGTTTTAAGTTTTTTTTAGTATTTACTTTAAATATAGTTTTACTAAACGAATTAAAATAAATTCATTGAAAATATGGATTTTCACTAACAGTATTGAGATCAACACACTTACTTACACACACTACTCTGCTGAAACGCACTTTAGAAAAATTATGTAATATTTTTTGGCGCATTCAATATATTCATATCCACTATCATTTACAATAATAACCTTAAAAATTGTGATAAATTATTATGTAAGAAATATTATTTTTAATTGGCATCAAGAATTGGCGTGAGCCAATATAAAATGAGAAAGTGATTTCTCATTCACTCTCTGGAGGTTTGTAGATAGCTCTTTGAGAAACCTATTTTAAGATATTACCAATTATGTCAGTATGTAATACCTTTCACATATGGTAGTAGGCCCGGTTGACATTCAACTGTGGGCTTGATATGGCTTCAGCGATGCCGGTCAGATACGGACAAGTGGTGGTTGAATTAAATTAGATCTGTGCTAATAACCTTTTTTTAAAATTTATTTTATGTACATATAGAACATCCTAGATAATAAATAAGTTGTATTGTTGCTAGCATAACAATTGTATAACGAATATTAATAATTAGTATCTATCATATTCAGAAAAAAAAATAAATTAAATTAAACAGTAAAAACATATAAAATTAAACAATAAAGTTAAGTTCTATAAATTTAAATTGTCTGAATTTATAAATGTGTCTTCTTATTAAAATAACCTTTTGTCGCCCTCTCTTTAATTTATAGTTTCTCTTGAAAGACTTCAAAGAGGTCTCTTGAAAGTTAAAATTGTTTGCCGATGTTAATATTAAATCTCGTATATCAATAACAACCCGGACAAAGTTCGTCCTATTGTTACATTTAATATTAATACCGATTTAGCTGAAATAGATATTTAATCTAAATCTGCTAAAGTTCCGGAAACTCCCCTTCTATAATTGTGTCTAAAAGTGTGAAAACTCGCCTAAAAAATATCACCCTCACCGGGTGGACACGTTGTCACGTATTTAAGACTGTCGTCTTCAATATCTTATTTTCCTTATCTGTTCTTGTCCGAAATGTGTTAATTATCTGAACAAGTGACTCTCAACTGAGATATTTAAAAGTGTTAGTAAAATTATTGAGCAACTTATTTAATTTTCCAAGTATTCCTGGTTGACAGTAACTACTTACGATCAGCTGGCTCATATTTCTGTTATACATATTGATATTACCAGGGAACAAAATCAACCCAAAAACCCATACATTTTAAGATTATCCTTATAATTTAGCGATGTTTATATATACACTGTTTTTATTGATATAAAAAAGCATGTACTTAATGGCTGTGATAGTTAAAATATCTACATACAAGTTTGTACAGAACCCTCTAGGGGGAAATCAATCTCGCACTTTTGCGCTTTTATAGAACTTTTCCGGTCTTTTTATAGTCATAAAAAGACATACATAAAATACTAACATCATTGTTGCATTGTAATAATTATAGGATCACAGTAACCGAAATTATAATAATAAAAATATCTTTTTTATTACAAAAAGTCGTGTATCATAACAACATCCATATGGCTACATTTTATTTATATTAATTTGTTTTTACGAATATTTTTTTAATTTGCTTTTGGTGGGATGATACCTAAAAATAATATGTTAGAAATGACATCTGATACTATCTTAGAATGCAGGAATTTGATAAATAGATATTATAATCTTGTAGTGAATAAAAAAATGTGAATAATAATACATTGAGAATATTTCAATGATAGGGTCTGCACCAAAGGGCATTATGTGGCAAAAAGAAAATTTTTTATAAAATTGTTCTCGCTACGACACACACTAAATCACTGGAGATAGAAATATAAATAACTCTTAGTAATAGAGTTCCGTTTTTACCCTTTGAGTACGAAACCCTAAAAACTTGATTTCAAATAATAATCAGACCTTGAGGCTCTATAATTAATATAGCAAACACAAATTTAAGACATGATGAGTACGCGAATTTAAATGTTAAGAATTGTTCAAAGTTTAAGCCAAAAAGTATAAATTAGGCCCTTCGGTTTAAAATTATGTTTGATGAAAATTGCCTGTCTTGAACTTGCTGTGGCTGGAGATTCCATCTGCGTGGAAAGCGTATTGTTTGTCTTTTATATAATTAACTAGCTCTGCCAATTTTGTTTATGTGAATGTTTAAAATGTATTTGCTAGTTATTGTTATATCTTTACGATTGTCTTTAAAATTCGAAAAATAATCAATAATAGCCTAAAATATAATCTTTAGGTATCTTTATACTTTAGTAAAGTTTAGAATTGATTTAAATATACCATAGCTTAGTTTACATTAAATTAGGAATTATATTTTTATTTAAGCTTATTTAAATGTTAAGGATATTTAATAACCCAAGATCATAAATAATCGATAGCAAAAAGTTTATCCTTTTCTTATTAATGTGTTATTGCACATATAATTGCAATGCTAAGTTTTTGTAATTTATAGACCAGTTATACACCCTACACACTTATTAATTTATTGTCATAATAAACCCGTTATCCGTAGAATCAATAAATCTAATCTGTTTTTGAGTTATAAGAACAGAATCACATTCGGAGAAAATAGATAAAAAAATATAAGTTGAAATATAGAATCTCAATAACTCAAATTTCATATATACCGTGAGAAATTTACTTCCAAAAATTCACTTTTAACTTGGTAAGGATATAAAAAATTGTTGTACTACTTTTAAGTAAATCTGTTTATATTTTAGAAGAGAATTAATAAATTTAGTTAAAACACATGATTTATTCATTTTTGACATACAACTGTTGTATAATATAAGTAACCTACATTTAAAACATAGATAGACAAGTTATCAATTTCTAAGATTTTTCTCATATTGGTGAATATCAATGTTACCTACAAGACTTTTAATTTCAAAGTTTAACACTAACTAATATGTATGTATATCTGTTGCATATTTTTTGTAAGTACATATTTTATATTATAACCGAAGCACGTGCACACACATGGTCAGGCTGTAAATGAAAACTTTATAATTTAACATAAAATTTTGATATTAAATATATAAGAAAAAATACTTAATAGAATCAACTACTTTTCTATAATTTTAATTTTCTTTGAACATCTTATCGAAGTCTGATAACACAATGGCAACCTAACGAGTCTGTGCTCTTAAGAAAAGACATCTTTTGTATAATCTACTTCTCTTAGCTCAACTGTTTGTAATGACTACAAAACGACAAAGTTATAAAAACACACTCTTTTAGTGTAGAATTTTCAGCGGTCTTTGATGGAAAAATGTAGTTTTGTGAAAAAAACAAACCTACTATACAACTCTATTGATTCGAACAAAACTGTCTAAAATTTTTATGGGGCAGAGAGTATAGTGAGAACTATAAACAATTGGGTGTCTTCCAAATCTATTACGTTACATAGAAAGGCTAATGCAGCTAAGTTTAGTTAAGAAAAATATCTTAGATTTCACTAGAATTCTAGACAGATGATATTTTAAAATTAATTAGTTCGATTTATAATCAAATTTATAATCAAATTATTTATTAACGGAATTTGTGTCGTTGGTAAAAGCAAATAGATACAACATTATTAATAATAATTTGAAAATACAGAGAGCATTACTGACTCTAATATTCGATAATTTAAATAATGTTCATATTAATAAATTTGTAGCTCAGCTGTTAATCTAACTTAAAAAAAATCTAATTTTTTTAACTTAAAACGAATAAATCCAAACTAACATAAAAGTAATTAAATACAAAATTAGGCAAGCTTACGATTTCTATGTAATATTTAAGACAAAGATCGCTTTACATCACTAATAGACTGAATAAGCTTGTAAATGAAAGTAGACCTTTATTATAGTTTTAAGTTTTTTTTAGTATTTACTTTAAATATAGTTTTACTAAACGAATTAAAATAAATTCATTGAAAATATGGATTTTCACTAACAGTATTGAGATCAACACACTTACTTACACACACTACTCTGCTGAAACGCACTTTAGAAAAATTATGTAATATTTTTTGGCGCATTCAATATATTCATATCCACTATCATTTACAATAATAACCTTAAAAATTGTGATAAATTATTATGTAAGAAATATTATTTTTAATTGGCATCAAGAATTGGCGTGAGCCAATATAAAATGAGAAAGTGATTTCTCATTCACTCTCTGGAGGTTTGTAGATAGCTCTTTGAGAAACCTATTTTAAGATATTACCAATTATGTCAGTATGTAATACCTTTCACATATGGTAGTAGGCCCGGTTGACATTCAACTGTGGGCTTGATATGGCTTCAGCGATGCCGGTCAGATACGGACAAGTGGTGGTTGAATTAAATTAGATCTGTGCTAATAACCTTTTTTTAAAATTTATTTTATGTACATATAGAACATCCTAGATAATAAATAAGTTGTATTGTTGCTAGCATAACAATTGTATAACGAATATTAATAATTAGTATCTATCATATTCAGAAAAAAAAATAAATTAAATTAAACAGTAAAAACATATAAAATTAAACAATAAAGTTAAGTTCTATAAATTTAAATTGTCTGAATTTATAAATGTGTCTTCTTATTAAAATAACCTTTTGTCGCCCTCTCTTTAATTTATAGTTTCTCTTGAAAGACTTCAAAGAGGTCTCTTGAAAGTTAAAATTGTTTGCCGATGTTAATATTAAATCTCGTATATCAATAACAACCCGGACAAAGTTCGTCCTATTGTTACATTTAATATTAATACCGATTTAGCTGAAATAGATATTTAATCTAAATCTGCTAAAGTTCCGGAAACTCCCCTTCTATAATTGTGTCTAAAAGTGTGAAAACTCGCCTAAAAAATATCACCCTCACCGGGTGGACACGTTGTCACGTATTTAAGACTGTCGTCTTCAATATCTTATTTTCCTTATCTGTTCTTGTCCGAAATGTGTTAATTATCTGAACAAGTGACTCTCAACTGAGATATTTAAAAGTGTTAGTAAAATTATTGAGCAACTTATTTAATTTTCCAAGTATTCCTGGTTGACAGTAACTACTTACGATCAGCTGGCTCATATTTCTGTTATACATATTGATATTACCAGGGAACAAAATCAACCCAAAAACCCATACATTTTAAGATTATCCTTATAATTTAGCGATGTTTATATATACACTGTTTTTATTGATATAAAAAAGCATGTACTTAATGGCTGTGATAGTTAAAATATCTACATACAAGTTTGTACAGAACCCTCTAGGGGGAAATCAATCTCGCACTTTTGCGCTTTTATAGAACTTTTCCGGTCTTTTTATAGTCATAAAAAGACATACATAAAATACTAACATCATTGTTGCATTGTAATAATTATAGGATCACAGTAACCGAAATTATAATAATAAAAATATCTTTTTTATTACAAAAAGTCGTGTATCATAACAACATCCATATGGCTACATTTTATTTATATTAATTTGTTTTTACGAATATTTTTTTAATTTGCTTTTGGTGGGATGATACCTAAAAATAATATGTTAGAAATGACATCTGATACTATCTTAGAATGCAGGAATTTGATAAATAGATATTATAATCTTGTAGTGAATAAAAAAATGTGAATAATAATACATTGAGAATATTTCAATGATAGGGTCTGCACCAAAGGGCATTATGTGGCAAAAAGAAAATTTTTTATAAAATTGTTCTCGCTACGACACACACTAAATCACTGGAGATAGAAATATAAATAACTAACTATGAAAAGCAACATTAAAACGTTAACACGCTTAACGTTTTGATATTTTAATTTAAATTACAGTCAGCACTCACACACGGCGTTTTAGTGAAAAATATACAAGGGTATTCACAAAACTTTAACTGTATTACTAAATTGTTAATTTTATATTTTTTCTTTCCATTAATGCTTAGCATATGTTTATTCACAAAAAATATTTTGAGTCTCAGTCCAATACAAACAATATAAAGAAGTTCATTTTTTCAGCTTATAGAAATACTAAAACAAAACAAAACTTCATTTTAATTCAATATTATTTACGAAATTTGTTTAATCTACGACTAAGACTAAGACATTTCGTAATAATAAATTTGAACACCCTATTATATCTATGTTATATTGAGTACGTCTAATATTAGTACAAAGTAACAGCGGTAGACCGAATATGTAATTTTGTGTCCAGAGCACAAAAATACACACCACAGACACTAAGAGTAGTCACATTAAAATACAGATAAATTAGAAGTATGTAATCTTCAGAAAATATGATTTATTAAACGTCTAATCTTCTAGCTTGTTAAGTATTTTTTATTTTATGTTAATATCATCTTTAAACCGAAATCACTCCGCTCGAATAACCCAGTCTTTGCAAAAGGGTCGACCGACAGAATTTAAATACAATACGTTTTGAGATTTGTAAAATCTAAAGTCTCGGAATATTACAAGATTTTTCAAGTTTGGAAAAAGACTTCTTACGCTTTAAACTTCTACCTTACGATTCAAAACAAATTCGTTAAAGTTTTGTTTTAAAAAGAATGACTAACAGAATTATTTTAACAACTTGGTTCCTTGACGCGGTCTTCAATGGTGATTAATAGAAACATTATTTGGGGCATAATTTGATCCAGTACTAATAATGAAATTGTAAATATTATTTGGTTTTTCAACTTTATATTTACAAAATTATTATTTTATATATATTTTTTAAATATTAAAGTTTTGAACATGCCACTTCCTCATTGCCACGAGCTTATTGCTATGTTATTGCAAAATAGCTAATGAATGTAATATAATCATTAGTTTTACATTGTCAACACAATATAATTACATTCAGAGTAATAGGTTTAGAATGCTACTTATATATATATATATATATATATATATATATATATTTATTCGTATAAGGCAAGCCCATTCTGTTTTATTATCATCTTTTTTGCACAAGCGACGATTTGACAATATTAAATAGTCGGTCTACTTTTTGGATTTACAAATTTTTATGGTAATACGGAATTGCTTTTATTTGGAATTTTACCTCGGGGGCGTGTTTTGATCCTAGTTCACTTCACACTTGTCTATGTCACTTGTTCCGTATTACATTATTAGGTATCTACTACTATTACATTACTAGATGTACAAAATATTAACAAGGAAATTGTGCGCAAATATACTAGAACATTTATATCTATAGTTCTTCGGATGTTACTCAAATGAATATTGCTGCAAACAGATATTTATTTTTAAAGAATGGATATAATATTATTAATGATCTATCTCTTCCATACTGGTTAATAACTGCCACATTAAAAAGCATAAATTTAATAATATTATGAATCATAACAAACAATTATGAATGTTAAATGACATCTAGTCACAAGAACGATTTGTAACCATTTGTAACAAATAGATATAGCAAAAGGGATATGACCCTTAAAATGATGGAAAAAACATGAAAAAAGAAGACTTAGATGGAGATAGACAGGTCACGTAACAAAAAGACTCTAATGGAGATGGGTAATGCATATGATATAATTCTATAAAGATGGGCCAAAAAAGTGACCGAAGGTATCCCTGAGAATGTAAAAGAAAGTGAAGAAGTTCGCAGAAAAAACGCATGTATTTCGTAAAACAAAAGGTAAAAAGTTTTTTACGTATTAATATATTCTTGTTAGTATATTAGTTGGTGTGGGGGGCCGTCGCCGGGAACCTCCTCGTGTTCCCGTCTGTTTTCCTTGTTGCTCGGATTCGTCCGGTGGCATCGGAAAAGGTACGGGCCGGTGCTCCCTGGGCAACAACGGTTAATGTGATCCTTCGGGTTTGCATTAGCTGTTGGCTAATACTCGGCGCGGGGTGGGTCGGCCATGGGGGTTTGTGCCCGGTTCATGGCTGGCTGGCGGGCAGGCTGCCTTTCGGGGGTGGTCTGTCTGCGGGGTGGACTCGGGCCTTTTGACCTGGGCACTGAGGGTGGGAGGGCGCAGGCCCTCTCCACCGGGGACAGCAGCGGGGTCGCTCCTGGTACTTCTCTGTGCGCAGAGTGGACTGTGGGACGGTCCCGTGGTTGTGTGGGGGGTGTGTATAGAGCGCGGGAGGTTGGGAAGGAGAAGGGTTCAGCCCGTTCCTTCCTAGCCGTAGGCCTAGGTGAGAGGGGGGGGGGGGGCGACCTCTCTTGCCATTGCACAGGTCTATGATGTAGGGGTACTCCGGTTGCCCGGGGTACCCTTATCAGGGGGGTTCCGCTGAGGTGTCGCGGTGAATGCTTACGCGATCTCGTGGCGTCTCATTGTAGCGATGAGGGCAACCGTTGGTTTTTTTAGTGGGGTGCCTTAAAAATGGCAGTTGCCGGGTGCCGCACATACCACCTGGCTATCGCCTTCCTGGCTGGTGTGACGATGAGGAAACGCATTTTTTCCAACGAAAAAAGAAAAAAGGGTTAAATTGGTGTAAAGAAACTTGTATATTACAAGTGAAAAATGAGGTTCTACTATTTTATTAAAAATATATTTCTTATAGTTGTTTTTCATCTTGAGTAACTTAGTAAAACACAATACGAGATTTTATTAATTCCTTCTTGAAATTATTTCTCAATTACGCTTCACATCGTACAAATATTTTTTTCATTTAAAAATAGAGACATTAATGTTATTAAAAAACTGCAAATATTTCAATTATTAAACAAAATACAGAGATTTAACTTCTTAAACATTATGAAGTTGGCTTTAGTAATAAAAATAAAGATATAAAATGCTAGATAAAATATACAAATAAGAAAATTTAATTTATAAAACCGTTATTATCCCTTTAGTTTGGATAATAATTATAGCGAAAGAGTATCTATTAATCTAAAACCATATTATCAATTAATTATATTTTTAACCCCCGACCGCTAAATAAAGGAAAAAATTCAAAATGCAATTAAGTTACCAATTCAAACAAAGAACTAACAATATCAAATGGTATAGTGTAAGTCCTCATGTATTAGCTCTGAAATTTTGTAAAAAAGACACCATCGTCGCCGTACGTACAACGGTCTCTCAACGCAACGACTTTAATAAGTACCAACATAATAATATTATTTTTAAAATTTTTAGACGTGTTTTAGTATCGGGGGTTTTTAAATTATTTTTTTTTTATTATTGCAATACATATTATAAAATGCCAGTCAATTTTATATAACAAAATAGTTTTAAATAAATTTTGCCCTTACCGGCTTATTTCTTATTATCTATTATTTTTTTATAATTTTATCATGTATAAACAAGTTTACAAATATTTTCAAACATCCTTTCAGATATTTACTCCTATAAGATCTTAATATTTAAATATTCTTTTGACAATATTTAAGACTTAATAATATTAAATTCTATATTCGCAAAAGACCTATCGAAAATCAATACACGAAACAACATAGTTTACCTAATATTACATGCATTATGCATAACTCTGACGTAGAATTCGAAACATGCTTTCGTGATGTAAATCACCTTGAATAACAGTGGGTAGAGAAATGCAATTCAAAATCTAGTAACAGTTTTGACACTTTCTACATTACCCCTTTCTACATTTCTGTGACCCACTTTCCCTCGCAATTTAATACTATCATAATGTTTTTTCTTTTTTTTTTGTATAGTGTCATGAACAGAATTTCCAAAAAGTTAAAATATACTCAATTATGAAAATTCATCTTTCTAGCTTATGCTAACCCATGCCGACCAAGCTGCAAAGTCTATTAGAAAATAGATTTTTCACAGTTCCAAGATAAAGTAGATTTCAGTTTATCATTTAAATTAGCTTGATATCTTCACGCATTCCTGAGAAAAATGGTCTTGACAGACGGATGGACGGACGGACAAAAAAGGGATCCTATAAGGGCCCGTTTTTTCCTGTTGAAGTAGGAAGCGAATCCTAATGCAAAAAGCGTCCTCTAGTCGCTATTTTTTTAAATTCGTCTATGTGATAAGAAGACAATTCGATGTTTTAAATAAAATCAACTATAAAAATAAATGCCAATAAAGGCTTTTATTTTTCTTTATCCTTTAGAAGGAATTTTGCCTGATAACAAAAATGGATTATCCATTTTTCAAATCAGAACCACTATTTCAGTTTCTTAACTGGACATTACAATTAAATAAAATCACTTTATTACGAATTAACAAATATATAATAAAATAGAACAAAGATAAACTAAAAATATTCAATTTTAAATTTGTAAGTAACCACCGAATAAGTGCTGGAGCATTTGGAAGCGACCCGATTATCAAGAACATGCTAGTCGGCTAAGGTAATAGTTGGCCAATCTCTATATTAAATATTTGCACTAATTTTATTTTTCATGTAAATATTTCATGTCGATGGTAATTAATTCATGTTGATGATATTTTCATGTTGATGTCAATAAATAGTATTCAAAATAGTAGTAATAAACGACCATTCTGTTTAGATTCCCAAAGACATCAAAATAAAATATTTCATAAATCCATCAAAAATGGATATTCACTTGGTTAACTTAACACTTAGTAATTTTAGCTAGCTACTAACTACTATGCTAAGCTAAACTTTTAACGAATTTCTACTTACAGTCTTAATTATGGATAGACAGACTAAAATAACAAAATTATCTTGAACCCACAGCAGCAACTGTCACTTTAAATAATCTGTAAAAAGTTTAAAGGATAACTTGTAATATATTTAAAATTTTGTTCCAGGCATGCTTTCAGTATAAGGTGTAGTTGAAGCTCAAGTGACTACTTTAGAAACTAAACACTTAAGGTACTAGCACTCAGTACAAGACTAGCGCACACCATTACTCTTTAAAAAATGTGTTCAAGTACATACTGCACAGAGTTACACCTACTTTAACATACAATTCTTTTTTTAATTACTTTATTATAACCAATGATTGCAATAACTGCATGTACTAAAGTATCTTATGTCAATGAATTACCTTGTATCAATAGGAGTATCTCTACTAAGGTGTCACAAAAGGTCAGCATCTTAACTCTTTCATAAATTAGCTGGAAAACCTGCAACCAAACGTTACATGCTGGGACTAGATTAAATTAAATAATTAATAAAGATTAAAAAATATATATAACTTAAAAATTGTCATTATTTAATTACTTATTATTAAGCACAAGAGAAAAATGTTTTTTGATGTAGCTCTGTAAAGAATGTGTTTTTGACGCAAAAATGCGAAGTTTTTGATGACAAAGAAGAAAAAAAAATACCAATTTAATATAAGTCTTAAAATTAAATCTAATTGTTAGACTTCTGACACCTGAAGACAAAATGCAATAATATTCAAATTACCAATATCTGTGATATGTAATTCATTTTTGATATGGTAGTGTTTGAGGTCTGTATATAAAAAACGTACATGAATGCAACATTATAATAAACCACAAAATAATATCAGTTTGAAGTGAATTATTTATGCATTTCAATTTCATATAACATCATAAATGAAAAGGGAATGTTTTAATTTAAAATATGTAATATTTCCGAAAATATACAATTGACTGACTTATGGCAAAACAGCAGAGAAATAGTTCTCAACTGTGGTTTAGTTACGAGACATGTAAAAAAAAAAGTATCTGGAGAAGACAGAAAAATTACTACAAAAGTATCCTAATAGTTTTATCTCAGTGTATTATCTCAACGCAACGGATTCTTACAATCAATTGGTGAATAAAAGTATAAATATAGAATAAATAATTTAATTTTGTAATTCATTTTACCTTATTCTTATAATATAGGTGTATAAAGAATCAATGACTATTTCTTATTTGTAATCTTTGTAATAAAAATATTTCGGGCTACAGAAAAAAAGGAAAACTAAAATAAAGATGAATAAAGTATGTTTAACGGCCGTTTTCAAGATTCAATAAATCAAGTCTTTGTCAAAGAAAGAAAAACCTATCATTCTTAAGTAAGATTACAAGTATTAAGCTACCAGATAGTGCAAGGTAAATTCCATTTTCAGTTAAACGTGTATAAATACAAGTTTTTAAAATTCGTTAGTCCAACTACTATTTTAAGTCTTATTTTCTATAATCTATCTACTAATTTATAACAATAAGAAATCCATTGGTTAACCATACATTGATATTTATGCTAAGCATATTTAAACTAATGCTTAGTACAGTTTGTAAATATATTTTAAAAAACGTACTTGCACATAGGATAGAATAGGTTTAACAATTTAAACTTAATGTACAACTCGTTATAAAGTTCTAGATCTAATATTCTAAAAAATGAGCTGACACCTAGTTTGGGAAATTCACATAAGATTTTGAATACAAAAATTGTATCAAGTTATGGCAAATATATTAAAATTACCTTATGCGTATAAAAAAAAATTGACGTTATTTAAAAAAAAATATCATTTACTCTCCATTATTTTCTAAATATCTTAAACATATATTATTTGACATCTGTTTTTGCTGCGAATGTAGTGGCGATTCTCCACAAGTGCCTAATTATAAAATTTATTCAAGACTAAAATATGAGCAAAATATATTGTGAAGATTTAAAGGCCTGGATCTTTCCACCTGTAAAGTGGTAATATCCTTGGACTCTTTTAATCCTACAATAGCAAGTATGTTACTTTTTTATAAACAAAACTTTGATAAATTGAACATAAAAAGTAAAAAAGTCCTATAAAATATAAAAAAGAACTTAGTGAATTTTGTAATCTTAAGGAGTTAAGAAGCTTCAGGAAAGTTTAAGGTTGAGGGGTTTTTCTTTTATATCTATTACTTTGTAGTCAACTTTGATAGAGAATGTAGAATGTTTTAAAATATGTTAGAAATTTAACCCAAACAAATGAAAGATAAAAAGTGGTATTATTTACAAATCATGGAGAGTAAAAATTTTTGAGGCTACTGATAAACTGTAAGTCAAATAAAGTAACATTTTCAAGAGATAGAGTTTATTTAACTTAAAATATTGTTGTACAATATGTTAAGTAAAATAAACATTGAATAATAAGCTATAAGCTTATTAATTTAAATTCACAATTCATTATAATGCTTCTAGTGCACTCTTGGATGCGCACTTCTGTAGTAGTAGTAGTTTATAAGTAGATATAAGCACCCATCGATCAAGCACAAATGTCTATTTTTATTTAATTATTTAAAGTAGAAGTTTCGAAGAAAATCCTGAATTATTCATTGTTTCAACATTCAAAAAAGCTTATATTTTATATAATTAACAAGTAATTAGCTGTTTTAAGAATAATTAATACAATTAGTCTTTTCATTTTTTGTTACAACTGCTATTTTTCTATTTAACAATATTTCTCCTTATTCAAGGAGATTCATAAAAATAAGTCAGTTATTGGATTGCAATGTAATGTAATGTTAATGGTTTAACAATATCATTATATGTATTTTGTCACTGAAGTCAAATTGCAATATAACAATAAACAATTCGATTAACAATACGTATACTAAAAGTCATACCCGGCCATTCTCGAGTCGGAGATAACACGTCATAGGCAAATCACTGTTTCTTGTTTTTTTATCTATACTAATATTATAAAGCTGAAGAGTTTGTTTGTTTGGACGCACTAATCTCTGGAACTACTGGACCGAATTGAATAATACTTTTTGTGTTGAATAGTCCGTTTATTGAGGAAGGCTATAGGGTATATGTTATCTCGCTGTGATTTATGGAAGTCGAGCAGCAATGAAAAATGCTGCAAAAACGGGAAAAGATTTCTTTTTTGAGAGCTTTCCTCGCGTGCGCTGAGGAAACACTAAAAACCGAGCGGACGAAGTCGCGGACGACCCCTAGTGTTATTAATAGAAGGTGGATGGTCATAGTAGAAAGTGTATTGAGAACCGCACTGTTTAGCAACGCCTTGCATTCAGATGGTAGAGATGTTATTGTAGGGAGCGAGCGGTGAGGTGGTGTTGGATTTAGTGGTAATATTGGATGGCAGATAAAATGCAATAGCTCATAGCAACACTCTACTTGATTCGTGTTTCAAATTTGAAATATGATGTAGTGATCGTTATGCTGGTGGATAAAGTAAAAAAAACAATTCATTTTATTTATCCTTTATTTATCGCATGGCGTCAATCACATACACATAATTTTTTTTCTTCCCTTTATCGGCTACCTATCAGCCACATATGTTTAATCATTATTTATCTTTTGATACTTTGTTATCATTCATCCAGATTTTTTTTTAATATTTAAATCGAAAATAAGACACTTTATATATAGAAAAAAAACACAAAATCGCATATCGTGACTCTCGTAAAAGTAATATAAACCCGATCTGGAATAACGAGTAATATAAACCCGATCTGGAATGTTGGCTAAAGGGCTAGAATTACGGTCAACTTTAAAGAAGGTTGAGGTTTTTAACGTAAAATTATACAGAAAATTTATTTTTATAGCACTACTACTATTCAGATTCAATTGTTCTCACAATTAGTATTGCAAATGCCGAAGCATTGTACTTCTGAAACACTATTTGCAAGTTCACAAGAAGCAGAATATATTATCTAATGCATAACTATATGAACTCATTTCACTTTTACTCTCTAGCTGGAATATATCATTTCATAAAAGCACTATTCACTGAAGAAAAGTTCTATAATCCATAGATTTCTCAGTATGCTAATGATGATACATGAGAGAAAAATGTTTTTACATAAGTATAATTTTATTTTCATATTAAGGCAGAGTGTTAAGTAAAACTTATGCTAGTACGTATATCATACTTTGAAACTTGTCTCATTTTTACAGAAGAACTCTAGTCTCTATTAGGGTCTATTTACAATTAAACTTTTTTTAATTATGTTGTGTGTTTTTTTTTATTATTTTAGTTTAATTCAATCAAATCCACAAGAGAAAAAATGTAATAATAAATAATTATTTCCTACGACTACAAATATACGTTTTACACATCATCGTCTCTAACATCATATTTCATTCGTTCCGGTATAGTTCAACCTAAAATAAAACTTTATTTATACTGACATCTCAGTTAATTTTTTGAGTTACGCAATCTTATAACATGACATGTACGTAAAAACTTGTATTATATAAATTATTAGAGCACCAGTCTTGTATACTATATCCTTAACTTAGTCCAATATTCAGATAACAAACTTTATGATTACTATCCGAAATAAGTAAGAAGATTAAAATATTGTTTAGCCTCTAAGTATGGTAAAGACATTTTATATTATTAATAAATTATAGGAAATACAAAAAAAAGTAATTATCTACAAAGATAACTATTTGCCAGATGGTAATCTATGGAGGCTTGCTCTTTAATTTTTTATTTAAACGTACAAACCTAACCATAAAAAATCGTCGCATTATTACATCTCAGTTTAATTTTGCAACATAATATTACATGATCAATATTTTGGTTTAGATTAAATGATAGTAAAAAAAAAAATATTTTTTTTAAATTAAAAATAGGGTTATTGTAACTAATATTAAACGATACCGAAAAAAATAACATTTTACATAAAAAAGTATTTAAAAAATTACACTCAATATTTTCATGAAATAAATAGTAATGATACCAGTTTCTAATGGAATGGTAGAACAATAGTCATATTTTTTGAGTTTTCAGCTAACTGCCGAACGATACTATAATATATATAATAGCAACAACGTGCAAAACATGGTATGATAAGAGACAACATTCTAAATACCTAATTAAATTAATCATAGCTGTATAAGAGACAGTAATTACATTACATTTAATTTAATTAAATTCTAGATAACAGCTCCGAAATGTTGAGAATAAAATTAAATTATAAAAGTTTTATAAAACGATATATGGTAACGATACATACTTCGAAATATGTGACAAAGTTAACGACAAGAGTTTTAACATTTTACGACAATTTCCTAAAATCAGCTAGGAAGATGCTATTGAAACCTTGAATGTTTTAGTTTCAGACTCATGAATTTTTTATAGAAGCGAGGTATTCCAGACTGTAAAAGATATTACTAAATTCTCTCTAAATTTTGTTATAGCGAAATCATTTTTGTATTTTTCAATGGTGAAAATGGAAAATATAATTTAATTCTTAAAATTTCCGCAATTATGTTAAATAGTTGCATTTTTTTCTGACCAATATGATCAAATATACAATATTTAAAATAATTAATAGTCAAAATTAAAATTAGCAAGTTTTAAGGATGTAATTAACAAGTTTCATAGAATTTTCATAGAAAAACACCACAATTCTTGCGAATCCATCTACTGTAACATTATGGAAAAGGTATGTTGATGACGTTTTTTGTATTATAAAGGGTAAAGAGGACAGTGTAAACTGTAAAGGAATACTTAGCATATCTGAACAACATTCATACCAAACTAAGATTCACCTCTGAAACTGAGAGACAACGAAGCCTGGCCTTTCTTGATTTGATGGTGACAGTTCAAGAAAATGGGAGTTTAGGTCACTCTGTATACAGAAAGCCAACTCACACGGACAAATATTTACATGCAAAATCACATCATCACCCGTGTCACCTGCAGTCCGTTGCAAAGTCACTTACTAACAGAGCGTATGACATATGCGACGAAGAACATCTACCGCGTGAGCTCGTACATATCAAAACTGTTCTACGAAGCAACGGATACAACAATACAACATCTTGTAAAAAGGCAGATTATTAGGGAAGTTCTCGATAAAAACTGTTTTTACGCCCCATAGCAAAATAGGAAAGCTGTTACGTTCACCTAAAGACCGTCTGCCTCTTTAAACTCCTGGAGTCTATAAAGTGGATTGCAGTTGCGGAAGTTCGTACATCGGCCAAACTAAACGAGCAATCGTCGACCGTATGAAAGAACACATCCGGGCTGTAAAAAACAATGACGTGAACAAGTCGACTATAGCACAGCATTTAAACCAGGCCCAAACCAATCACTGGATAGAATTACATAACCCTAAAGTACTAGCAACGGAACGCCACTACATACCGCGATTAGTGCGCGAGGCACTTGAAATAAAGAAGTACCAGAATTTTAATCGGGAAGACGGTTTTAAACTATCCAGTGCGTGGAATACGGTGGTTAATAGTCATAAAAAGACAATAGGTTCGACTTCATTTTCGCGTCCAGACACAGTAAGTTTTGTGTGCCGTGAGAAACAAATGAGTGACAATAGTAGTGGTTCGAACAGTCGTAGTGAGAGTAGTCGACGCATCCGAAAGAGGGTAGACAGATATGTCTGTCCTTAGAAGATATCAACACTCGCCATACCAGTCTACTCGTGACCATGGAGCGTGTAACCGCTTCGAAATATCGAGGTAATAATAATAATATAACTGACCGTGGCAATAATCCCGTTTTTATACATAATTCAAGTTTCTTAGAAGTAATATATTGTTTTGAAAAGGCAATAACAGTGGAATTAAAAAGTACAGTGGAAAATAAAATTAAATATTTTCACAAAGACAAGAAGTGGCATTATACTAAACTCGGCGAAAACTCGTGAAGCTTTTATTTGTCATAAAAGGAAAACTATTAATTTTCAGTAAGCGTTTATTTATAGAGGTGTTATTGTTGAAGGTCAATAGATTTCTCTACAATACTTTCAGTTTTTAAGTTCTAATGTTTAAATAACATTTCAAAGTCACCAATAATTCCGAATACAGAGATCCAATTTTTTGTTCCAATTAGCAATAAACAGAAAACCAGGACAGCAGATGTTCCTAAACTAAACTTTACACACGGTCGCACTACAACAGGAGCTGGCGCTGAGCTATTCCTCAACATATTTGAAAATTGGGAAGAATCACAGAATGAACATGGAATTTTCTTTGATCTATCTAGGGCGTTCGGCTGTGTTCAAGGATTATCTTATAAGCATAAAAAATTTATGGTCTTAGTCCCTAGATTTGATTAGTTCATATCTTATTGATATAATTCCAAACGTAGATGTAAATGGGAACGTTCCCCCAATTTTTTGATTAAAATTGGTGTACCACAGGGCTCTATCTTTGTGTCCTTCTTCTTCCTTATTTACATAAATGACTTACCTTACCTAGTGAGGGAAAAACATGGGATAGCGTTGTTAGCTGATGTGTTCTCCTATTATTAAAGTTAATGTACGGTTAATTATTAAAGTTAAACTGTTATTCACAATGTAAACAACACTGTCAGGTGTTGTACATTGGTTTAACGGTAATAATTTGTTGCTCAGTAAAAAAATACAAATTTTTTTTTTTTCTGATTATCCAATATTTGATTTTTCAAGGAAGCTGAGTTTTGCTGCATACGCAGTTAAAAACAATATGTCGATTAACAACTATAGAATCAGAGTGATTAGTTTACTTTAGTTACTTTCATAGTAGAATGCCATATGACATACTCTTATTAGGAAATGCAGCCGACATTGATACGATATTTCCATTACAGAAGAAGACTGTTCGAGCAGTTCATTATAGGAGAACAAGAGAATCATTAAAAAACAAATATAAAGAATTTAAAATCATGACTTTTGGTAATCAATATATTTATAAAACATTAATTCACGTTCATAAAAATATTTCAAAGTTCATGAAAAATTGTAATTTACATAAATAAACACAAGAAATAAAAAAAAATCTTTAATGTTAATTTTGTACATTTTTATAATAAGCTCCCAAATGAAGCCTTAAGTATATCATTTAATAAATTTAAATTATATATAAAAATAAATTTGATAAAAAAATCCTATTATACTGTCGACGGTATAGAAATAAATTATATTGTATTGTGAATAACTAGAGATTCCCGCATCTTGTTTATCGTTGTAGATTTATTTTTATTTTATCAAACGGCTGCATCACAATATCCCTTAGAAGTCATTAGTCTTGGTAACATCGGGAGTTGGGTTGCTCTCCTCCCTAAAATATGGCGAAGGTGGTGATGGCGGGTCTTACGTTATGCTGCAGCATATGGTGCTTCAAGCCGAGTTTCTACTATTATCATTATTTTTCTATTATATGTATAAATATATATATATATATATATATATATATATATATATATATATATATATATATATATATATATATATATATATATATATATATATATATATATACATATATATATATATACAATATTACTGATTTCAATTTTACACCTTGTTTAATTCATAAAATAAATGTTCGAGTTATAGGATGACCTCATTTAATTTCATTTTATTTTATCTCGGTCACATTTATACATCAAAGTATGCTGAGCTAGCTTTGCTATACATTATTAGAAATAAATATTGTGCAACCAATTTTAAAATGCAATACAGTTTTGCCAATATTCTGATTTATATGTTGTATTAATTATGTACTCAGTATCATAAAAATTTCTAAAGTTTGTGTAGAAGATATAGTTATATTATAATACTTTGACAGACTTAATTCTTTGTCACAACTAAATACTTTTTATCATTATCACACATTAAAAAAGGTTGTATGTTTTCTTATATTTCACGCCAACGAGGTATTCAACCGTTTCGGTTGTTTATAAAGACCGAGCTACACACTGAACCATCCCTTCACTTACTTTAAGTTGACATACAACTAGAACTCAATAAATAATTCAAAAAGACGTTCGTATATATAAGCAGTTACATTTTTAAACATTGATTGACGTTTGATATAAAGTTTTCGGCAAAACTTACTTTGAAGTATTGGCATTTGCGGTTAGACTAATTTCTAATTTGGACATATAACCCAACTCAAATGAAGAAATACAAGATAAACATAACATAGTGCTAGGGACGTCAATAATTTTATATAGGTGATTTAGGTACACATTTATATATTTTTCATAACTTTTATAAAAGAGATCATAGTTTTATTTTCCACTTGATTAAACATAAGCAAACTTATCTAAGAACAAAAATATTAAAGAGTATTTCGCTATGATAACTGTACTCTAGTTTGAATAGTTTTACATACAAAGATCTAAAAGAAAAAAAAGTTTTACTTCTAAGTTCATGAGTACCTCCATATAAAAGGGAAACACTTATTTTGTTATTAATGTGAGTTGTTTAACAATTATCAAAATTATCTATGTTTAAAACACGAATACAAAATTAAGCTATTGCAAAAATTCACAAGTAAGTTATAAGTCACTGTGGTCAGTCATATTCAGTTTACTAAATGTTGATGCAATCATCATGAAAACCTAATTAAATTAGTAGGTTATAAATTAAATTACATTATTAAAAGCAGTGACAACGTATAAAGAAAAGTAAGCATCGATACTTAAAAATGTAATTCAAATTCAAATCAATAGGGAACATGCAAAAAATTTAAAATGGTCTCAAATATTTTTTTTTCGATTACTTATTATCATCTTATTATAATAAAAACATTTGTTTTTTATTTACTAACCATTTAAGGCCATAAAATAATTTCTGAAAAGTGTAAATTAAGGGAGCGAAATTCAAAATTCCAAAACGCGCCACCATTGGTCGAAAGGAAATGTGACATCATTTGACATTCATACTGTCGAAATTCATACTGTGGTATCAGTGTTACTAAGAAAAATAAATAATTTAAATCTATATATTCGTGCTTAAAGGTTTTATTAAATGATACAATTGTTTAGGTAATCCTAAAAACATTGTTTCAATACTCAAACAACTCTAACAAAACAAATACCTACAAAATCTTTTTCAATAGCATTTAGCATGCTAGTGCTAATACACATTACATTTTTAAAATGTTTCTTCCTCTGAATCATTTTCCACTTCACTTGACTCAGATAAATAACTTAATTAATAATCAGCAGATATAGAAGATATAAGATGCTATAGAAGTATTATCAGCTGTGTTTTCAGTAAACAATTTTCTTTTTAAAACAGATAGTTTTACCAAAGTACCAATATTGAGTGTTGAATGAGGAAATGGTGACAATGCTACATTTTGTTTTTCAGCAGGTATATTTACATTGACACCTTTACTTCCATACTTCGGTTTAATATTAACTTGCACAGCTTAGTCACTTAGTAATTTATCTTTAATATGCGAAAAGCAAGGCCTTATGATCATCACATTCAATAGCAGAAGTATTGAGTCCTGGCTGATTAATATCACAGACATTATTATGGGCAGTACTAGGACATACTTAGTATATCACTTCTTTGTGAAGGTCACCATTTTTTTAACACTACTTTTGATAACTAACTCTAAAAAGGCTTCATTAACCAAGGTCAATCTTAGCCTTTTGACTATGCACATTCATGAGAATGTTCTCTCAGCTGGTGTTTTTTCCACAAAAATATATGAGGCACAACTCTTTTATTCAAGCTTAGATTACATTTTTCTCCTTGTTGTTTCGTTATACATATTATATTCAATACAATTGGCTGTATCTTCCTTAACCTGAAATAATTCGACAAACATATAATTTCGTAAAACCAAAAATGAATAAGGTTTTTATAGAAATTTATACTGAACTTTTGTAAGCTAGGTTAGGTTAATTTTAAACAAAAATTTTCTAATGTTCAATACGTAAGAATATATTAAAACTATTAGATTAAACTTATTATAAATAAAGTATACTCACGTTTAATTGATCTTCACAACAATATAAACACGAATTATTACATATATTATCCATTTTAATTACCATACACCATAGTTTTTGTATTTTCGCATGTCTTGGAATACAAAAAACACTTTATTGGGTGTTTTTCTAATACTGTTTTTGCACTCCGGCACTATACAATATTTGTAAGATGATTTTTATCTTCTTCCATGACTTGTAAAGCAATTAAAACTTAAAATATTTATGCAGTAATTAAAAAGTTCATAATAAACATTCACTGGACGTATCATTTGACGTCACGCAAAGCGCGCGCAAAATTACGGTGTTTGAACGGCTGAAATTTACTACATGATTTAATTTTTAATTTGAAAAAAAAACTAGAATCTTTTCAAACCTATTTATATTTTTTTCTACGATATAGAGAGGTAAATGATTAATTTACGTCAAAAAAAATTACATGAATGTTCCCTATTGAGAAAGTTTCCTTGCAATCTTCTAACCTCGTAACAACTTTAGAGTAGATAAGTTTGTTAAAGGGAAATGCTATTGTACGTTTCGATTTATTCTGTCTCACTTAGATTGCTAAACATAATTGTTTACTGAATTAATGATGAAATACTTGATACATTTTATTTATGATAATAACATAATACCTGTTCGTTCAAAATAGTAGGGCATGAAATATTCTTACGAACTATTTATACGGGGGAGGGGGGAGAGGAAGCTGTAACAAATGTTTATTTATTAAAGTTTTTTTTTAACTTCAGCGACGGTATTTTTACAGAAACTAATTAAAATGTTTAAGGAAAGACTAGAAATCAAAATTGTCCCTAATAGTTAAACAATAAGCTTTTATTATTATAAAAATTTGCAATTTCGAAATATTTATGAACCGTGTAGATAAGCGAAACAAAAATATTTAAGTTAAGTTCTTTTTGCATTTACAAAATTGTATTAAACTTTCAAATCAATAACTTTTAATAAATTTATATATAATCATATTTCATTGATAACAATATTTAACACCTATTTATTTATTAGGTTGTCACTGATCCTTTGACATTGAAGTGAATATAACGCACGGACTTACTTTGTCATTCAATAGTTGCGACAATATTGTTGTTGTAAAACTTGTACTACAAAATGTATGAAATTATATATTGTTAGAAGTTTCTAAATCATTTGTGAGAAACTATTGCTATAAATTGGAAAACAAGTGTCAAGTTTACGACTTATGGTACGGAATCCCTCGCCCATTTTCCTCATTTATAGTCATACTAGCGGACCCGACAGACGTTGTCTTGTACACGCGTCTTTAACTTAAAAATTCAAACTTAAAAAAATATATATTAAAAAGTTATCACAATGTCTAGTGTACGTAATTCGACCAATCGATACCGTATGAATATTTAAATAAAGATTTTTTGTTTGAATAAATGAATTTGTTCCAATTTTTTTTTTCAATTTTACTTTTTACGTAGCGAAGCACATATCGGGCCGCTAGTACTAAAATATTTTTCTTATTTCTATCGCAACGTCAACTGTCAGGGCAGACTATAATTAAAATATAATATTATTTAATATTTGACATTGCCATGGTAACGCAGTCCGTCGGAATCAATGTGAAACATTCCATAATCACCACCTACTTACACATTAAAAATTAATCAAAAAACCATTCTCCAGTGGACCAAATTGTGAATCTAAACAATTCTCAGGGCCCCTAGAACACACACAAAGAATTTCATAAAAATCGGTCCAGTCGTTTAGGAGGAGTTCAGTGACATACACACGCACACAAAAAATATATATGTAAAGATATGTCATATATGTCAGTCCGACAAGAATTGTCATTTTCGGTTTCTTTGATAGTACCTAGCATTTTGTAAGACAAATATTTTCTCGGTTCATTTTGATAACTATCTTGAGAAGTAAGAAAGAAAAATTCAGTTATCAATAAATATTTGCAATTTATCAAATCAACATAAATCGTCCTTGCTGCCCCTAATAGCTACCATTTACTAACTTGTTGTAAGCAAAAAAGTTGGGCGTCTAGTCAAACTGAAACTGCTCACGAAAAATCAGCTTGTTAGTAATAAATGAGGGAAATGGGCGAGGGATCCCGTACCATTATTGTGTCACACTCATTTAAATGTAAATAGTGATTGACGGTGTTAGATGTAAATAGTGATTGACGGTGTGATCTTTGAATACCTTATCTAGCTTTATAAATGTGTTAGGTTTGTCCTCATTATTAAATTGTGTGAAATATATAAATGTTGCAATGACATCGATTTTTTTTTAATTTATTCTACATTATTCCTTAAAAATATTGTAATTCAGTGGATTCTATTTTGAATTCTATGGTGACAAAATTATATGTTGACTGAGAGAGATAACAACCACATATTTTTTTCATAATTAATTTAGTAGTTATTGCATCATCAGAAAACAAAATCTAAAACTTTTATGCATTGGTTTTTATGATAAATTGAATACGTGGAAATAACTTCTAAAACATATTTTATATACGAATTTTATATATAAAATGCTAAAAAAATAAATAAAATGCTAAAAACATTTAATTTAAATAATTCTGTTTAATATATTTTTTTACTTTAATACTTATAAGGTACTTTTACATATTTTATGTACCCATACTTTATAACATAAAATTCATAATTACATATATATTTTCACTTATTTTAATAAAAGAGTATATGAAACTTCTATTGAAGTGTTATACTAAAATTATGAAAAAGAATTAAACAAATACTTCTGTATTGGTTATGCTACGCTATGACTAAGCTATTTATAATATTTACTGAAACAACGTTCCTGTAATAAATTCATGAAGCTGATCTGCTCAAATATACATTAATAAGAACAAACAGTCTGTACATAAGAACTTCTGGTTGAGATATCAGAGCTTTAATTATGTTTAGCTACTCGCTTTGGCAATCATCTATATTAATGTATATTATAAAATATATTGTATTTTTTTTCAATTTTTTTGTATGTAATACATAGTTCATAGCCTTTTTGTTCAAAACATACTAGTGTATCTGTGAAAATGTTTTTAGAATACATTTTATTTAATAATAATTATAAATCAATAACGTCTACAAAATTAAGATGGTTAATAATATTGTTTTGTTAAATTTTCCCCAAACTATCAAAGTGGGCCAAAACAATGAATGTCCTTTGTTTCGTGGGAGTCTTGTAATCACGTCAGCATTGTTCCAATAATAAATATCACGCGTTCAATAGGTTTTACTACAAATAAAATAACTGTCACATGCAACATGTCACATCTTTATATAGTACCCGGCAATAAATATTGCACATCGACCTTTGGAAAGAGACAATCGGCTAATTTCGGCTTAATAGAGCGTTATCACTGTCGCACGAAAGACAATCATTCCTGTATCTATTAGGAGCTGTTAAAACAAGTATAATTTTCTTCTTTTCTAATTATATTTATTTTTTGTATAAAAACATTTTTTTTCTATAAGTGGTTATTTTAATTGGGGAGTAATATAATTTAAGAAACATGCTTTTTATTATTTAAAATTTTTATTATTTAGGAAAATTATAACTGAACATAATAAAAACCATTATACCCATTCTTAAAATGAGACGTTGTAATACAGTAGCCGGCAATAAATATTACACATCGTCCGTTTGAAAGAGACAATCGGCTGATTTCGACTTCGTAGAGCATTATCTACCACACTACCTATGTCTCAAAATAATAATTAAAGCATAGAAGGAGCTTCATATGTTTAAGGCGTTCACTGCCGTAAACAAAATTTTTTTTTTAGTAATGTAACATTGTGTAAACTTATCCGCGATATCGATAGTGATCCTTATCTGTATGGTAGTACCTACAGTTTTTAAAAGGCTGTTTAAATGCTTTCCATCACTTGCTAGAACGAGAAACATCAAAAAGTCCTATCACCTAGAGGATTTTGCCGTGTGCGATAACGTTCAGTATATTCCGTTCTAGAAAATGACTAAGATAGCATTTAAAAATAATCAATACGACAAATAAACTAGAAACACAAAATCAAAAACATTTATTGAAAGTAAACTAAAAAAAATTGGTCAGGTTAACACATATTTTTACTTTTTATTCGCCACTTTGAGAACGTCTTATAAAAGAAATGACAAATAAATTACAATAAAACTACAGCCATATTTTTCTAAACTATTAAATATTAGTTATTAAAATATTGCGGATTAAAATGGTTCTATTCCCAATTTTTCTGTGCAATCGTGTCGATCTATATCTGTCGTCAGTTAACGTCCATGAGAAATCTAGAATAATAATCCCTAGATATAGCAGATAGATGTTGCAGAATTCATTAGAATAACACTGGATTAAATTATCAATAACTGTGCTTTTTACAACACTGTAGCAAAAAGTTATAGAACACTTTAAAATACTCAAATATCATAATAAATATTGCATATAGCAGTCCTATAATTTGGTCATAGGTTGATTTTTTCTTTATGATTTGTAAACAATTTAAAAACAAAAATAATTTATTGTAATGAAGAACAACGTAAAAAAAATACCATGTTGGATCACTTACCGATGGAAGTTTTGAACGTTTTGAACTTAATTTTCTTTCCAGGAAGAATGGGATTTACAGCCCCTTATAATGTAGGACATTATAAGGGGCAAATGAATATAGAAGCATTCAACACAGTTTAGACAATTACACTGATGAACTAGTGATAAATACAGCTGATAGTGACAGTGATATTGACCTCTTTGAGAGCACACATGGTGTAATGGAAGCAGCTGAGAATTAGAATTATTATTATTACAATGTCTTATTTCAAGAATAGCTATAATGGTCTTTATTATTTACAGTTATAATTTTCCTAAATAATAAATTACGTGAACATAATGTAAGCATGTTAAGCTATTGCATGGCTTCTATCGCGGGCCTTGAGCGTGGAGACCGAATCCAGAAAATAACCTAACACACCAGTATTGTGTACCTATCATTTAACAATAGCGTAAGCGCCAAGTTGATAATATGTGTTATGAACTTTATTGTCTACAGCTTAAGCTTTAGTTTAAAATAAATGTTTTAATGGAACAAATGTATTTTTTTTATAACAAGGATTTTCATTTCAACGACTTTCTGTTATGGTGTTACAAAAGAACCTGAGAAGAAGAAGTTAACAATCGTAATTGAACTTTATTCCTGAGATTTAAGGTTGAAAACGTTTTAGCTGTTAATATTATTAACCTTTTTATGATATTACATAGCACTGATAATTTCTCATTTAAATAGGACTATTGGTCTTATTTAAATTGAGAAATTATACCATTCTTATTTAAAATTTTATCCTATATAGCATAGGAAAACCCTATAAATGAGTAATTTATTCACTAAAAGAAAAAAAAATGTTTTTTTATAGATCACCACGCAAGTTACACAACTTGAATTAACATCAAAGAAAAAACTTGGATTATTATCAGAGAAAAAAACAACTACATAAATAAATAAATAACTATAATTGCATAAGTTAATAAAAAATGCTATGCAATAGCTTTACCGCGGCAGTCTCCGAGTGCCACACGTCTTTTTTTTATTATTTTATTTTACCCCAGCTTAAAGCCACCACTTATAGAAAAAATTGTGGCTTTTATACAAAGAATAAAAATAATTATCAATAGAAGCAAATTATACTTGTTTTAACAGCTCCTAATAGTTACCATACTGTTTCAATTTCGTGCGACAGAGATAACGCTCTACGAAGCCGAAATTAGCCGATTGTCTCTTTCCAAAGGTCGATGTGCAATATTTATTGCCGGGCACTATATATATATTTCTTGTGTGCGTGTGTATGTCACTGAACTCCTCCTAAACGACTGGACCGATTCTTATGAAATTCTTTGTGTGTGTTCAAGGGGACTTGAGAATTGTTTAGATTCACAATTTGGTCAACTGGAAAATGGTTTTTTGATTAATTTTTAAAGTGTAAGTAGGTGGTGATTTTGGAATGTTTCACATTGGTTCCGACGGACTGCGTTACCATGGCAATGTCAAATATTAAATAATATTATATTTTAATTATAGTCTGCCCTGACAGTTGGCGTTGCGATAGAAATAAGAAAAATATTTTAGTACTAGCGGCCCGATACGTGCTTCGCTACGTAAAAAGTGAAATTTAAAAAAATATATTAGGACATCAAATTCATTTATTCAAACAAAAAATTCTTTATTTACATATTCATACGGTATCGATTGGTCGAATTATGGTAAATGTACAAGTAATGATGTTAGATATTGTAATATTTTTTTTATTCTTTTAAATTGGACTTTTTTAAATTAAAGACGCGTGTACAAGACAACGTCTGTCGGGTCCGCTAGTTTATTTATAACATTCATTACGTATAAATATGTATTAATTTTTATAAATAATGTCAATATATTAAAAACTATAATTGTTAGAGAAAAATGCTATAGAGAGTATAATATAATAATACTATATAATTTATCACATTTTTTTCGTTTAAGCAAAACAAACTGAACAGTATAAAATTAATAATTGATGGTTTATTTTCAATCAACGAGTAAAGCCATTAACCTTAAAAGACATTTAATGTATAATACTATGACATAATTACATATCCTGTTTTTCTTTATTTTTAAAGATGTTTAGATTGAAGATCAATGTAATGCTTGACGCCGCTCACTAGTTAGGTATTGGAAATTCTCTTAAGATATCACGCTTGTAATTAATTATTTATTTCATTTATTTATTTAACTTTTATGTACAAACAGAATACTTATAAGATAAACATATTATAACATGGATTTGTACAAAGGCACTATTTATTTCAAAATGAAATCTCTTCCAGCAGACTCGTGAAAGGAGAGTAGAAAAATGAGTCGCAGTGTAATATGTACATCATATGAAAAACAAGAGAAATTAATTTAAAAAGTAAACTAAAACTATTACAATACAATCTTCAAATTTACCGCCAGTCAAGTCTTGATGACCTTACTAATACCATATTGCAAGTAAATCAAGATCTGGCGCGTATCTCAAATTGGAGCAAGTGTTTTGGCCTTAAAGTAAATACATCTAAAACGCAGGTTATTATCATTGGTAGTTCTAGGCTGATCGCACGTATTTCCGATTATCAGCTACCTCATATTAGTTTTGAAGGCGAAGCTATTCCGTATAGCACTAAAGTTAAAAATCTTGGGATCATATTCGATCAAACTTTATCTTGGAATTCGCAGATTAGTGAGGTGAGCAGAAAGATGTTTGCAGCCGTGGGATCCATGAGAAGATTACGTAATTTTCTCCCAATCACTACCAAAGTTGTTTTAGCTCAATCTTTACTCTTTCCAATTCTAGACTATGCTGATGCCTGCTATCCTGATTTAAGAGAGGATCAGTTAAATAAACTTGAGCGTCTTCAAAACCTCTGCATAAGGTTCATATTTGGTCTTCGCAAATATGACCATATTTCTCACTTTCGTAAAAAACTCAAGTGGCTTCCGATTCGTTTTCGCAGGAATATTCATATGCTTAGCCTTCTATACTGTCTACTGTTCAATACTTCCACTCCGTCCTACTTAAAAGAACGTTTTGAGTTTTTGAGTAGCACACACAACCGATCTCTCCGTTCCAATCAAAACCTTATCCTTAAAGTTCCTTCCCATTCATCTTCTTTTTACTCCGATTCCTTCACTGTGCAGACCATAAGACTGTGGAATGATCTTCCACTTAACATTAAACGTGCACAGTCATGCGATTCGTTTAAGCGCTGCCTTAAAGTTCACTTTTTAAATTTATAGCGTGTTTGTCGTCTGTATTGTTATTTGTTTATTTTTTTTTTTTTTTTTATACTATCTTTATTTTTTATTTTTTTTATATAAAGTAGGAGCCAAGGTGAAAGGGCTCCTTTTGGCGGTGAACAGACACGTCTGCGTTTTGGTGGCGTTGAACTTGACAAGATTGGCATTGCTCCATGCGGAGACTGCCTGAAGTTTGTCATTCAAACGTTGCACCATGGCTTCTCTTTCAGACTGTACTTGATCTCGACTAGCCCGAGTACTCGGCAGATATCTTTCTACAACTGTGCTGTCGTCTGCATACCCATAGATACCGGGCTTCAACAGATCATTAATGTGCAGCAGAAACAGAGTTGCAGAAAGAACGGACCCCTGAGGCACTCCGGCATTTATTGTCAAGGGTTCCGAGGAACACCCGTCGACAACCACTCGGAGAGATCTGTGGCTCAGAAAGTCCGTTACCCAGCCGATCAGACCAGGAGATATACCGTACGCTGAAAGCTTGCATATAAGGCTCGCATGCCAGACCCTGTCAAATGCCCTCGAGACGTCCAGAGAGACGGCGACCGCTTCTCCGTTCTTCTCGATGGCCTCGCCTAAAATGTGAATAGCATACACTAGGAGGTCCCCAGTAGACCTATTACGGCGAAACCCGTACTGTCGGTCACTGAGGAGATCGTTACCTTCTAGGTATGCTAGTAGGCGCGAGTTCAATACACGCTCCATAATCTTGCAGAGTATGGAGGTGATTGAAATCGGTCTGTAATTGACAGGGTCGGCACGGCTGCCTTTTTTGGGCACGGGTTGCACATTAGCAAGCTTCCAGGATTTCGGCACTATTCCAGTCATGAAAGAGAGGCGATACAGACGTGTCAGTACAGGAGACAACTCAGCTGCGCATGTCTTGAGCAGAATGGCTGGTATACCATCAGGACCACTGGCTTTATTCACATCTAAACGACACAATGTTCTCCATACCTCTTTGTTAGTGATCCGGATTTCAGGCATCGAAATACCACAGTGAGGAAGATGTGCTGGAGAAGCATTGCCAGTGTCTAGATGCGAATTATCAGCAAACAGAGAAGCAAGTACATTCGCTTTCTCTGTTGCTGTGTGGGCCAGGGATCGATCCGGTTTCAGCAGAGCAGGCAGTGAGGGTTGGCAGAAATTCGACTCGATCGCTTTCGCAAGAGACCAGAAAGCTCGACTGCCAGTTGGTCTGACAGAGAGCTTTTCGCCATTCTTAGCGACTCGATCGAGACGAGCCTTCCGCAATGCCTTTTTGTAGGACTTGGCAGCTTGGTTAAAGGCTCGTTTCTTTATACTTACATCCGGAGTTTTGCGGCTTCGAGCATCAGCCCAAATAAATTATGCCGAATGTTTTCGGTCACGTGCATGACGACATTCGGCATTAAACCATGGGCGAGCTTTGCCACCGATGGGGACGTCAGCAAAAGGCATAAAATACTCCATTGCCTGATGCACCACATCAGTTATAGCATCCGCGCAACTCGACGGATCCAAAGAAGAGAAGCAGACCTGCCGCCAAGGATAAGACGCAAAAAAGTGCCGCATCTCATCCCAATCTGCTGACTTGTATTTCCATACTCGCCTAACACCATGTGGTTCGAAAGCTGGTGGGGAATATGTAAATACAGATTTCACCAGACAGTGATCGGAGGTTCCCAAGGGGGACGTGACCTCTACACGATACCTGTCCGGATCAGTTGTCAGCAGAAGGTCCAGGCAATTGGCTGTATGGCCTACCACATCTGGTACCCTTGTCGCTTGCCTCACCAGCTGAAAGAGGTCCAAGGACAACGCAAAGTTCCGCGCTTCTCTTCCAGCATGGTCGGTTTTCTGGTACGGGAACAGCCAGTCCTGATGACAGGCATTAAAGTCCCCCAGAAAGACGAGCTGCGCCGAAGGGTACTGATACAGAGCCATATCTGCAGCCTCACTGAGATACTCAAATAAACGAGTTGTCTCCTGGTCACCGCTGTGCGAACGGTAGACACAGGAATACAGGATTTTTTCGTTTCCTGTGTCCACTAAAACCCATAGGGAAGAAAAAGTGGGGTCTTCAAGGTGACGGAGACGCTGAATACAGAGGTCGTTCTGCGCATACACACTGACTCCGGCCCGTGAGCGAAAGTTGTGCTCTAACGAGTAACCGGGATAATCCAAGTATGCAGCGCTCAAAGGACATTGTATCTGCGTCTCCGTCAAAAAGAGCAAGTGCGGCTGCTCTGTCTCCAGGTGGTGGTGGACAGCTAAAAGATTTGAGTGCAAACCCCTTATATTAGTGAGGTGCACTTTATATGATGAGGAGTGCAACCGCTGCCTTAACTTGTTCCCTTTTTTAAACTTTTTCATAAAAAAATAAATATAAAAGTGAATAGGGATGGGAAATGGCAGTTGAACGAGGCGGTACGTATCGAACCCGACGTCGAAATTGGTGATGTCTTGCCACTGGGAGGCTAGTCTGGAGACTGCGGGGACGCCCGAACCCCCCCAGGGATCGCCATCGGGCCTCCTCGTCTGGTCGCCAACCAGCACGATGGAGCCACCCTGGGATTTTTCGCAGCTGGCGGGGCAGCCTTTCGTGGGTGGCTAACCCACTAATTGGGCCCCCAACTATCTGCGGGCGGCCAGCGGAAAGCCGTCGCTTCGGATCCCGCTACCCTCCTCGACTAGACACCCGACAAAACAAACACCAACCCGACGTCAAACCGGTTCGCCAACGCACCGCAACTGTTCAGACCCATTTCCCATAAACGGCTTCATCGAGCAACGTGCCGGAACACGACTAGGTCGCTTTGCGGCACGACTCTGCCCGATGGGTGGTAACTTTGCCGGCGACCGGATGTTATGGTCTACCACCAAGAGAATGTATATTTTATTTGTGTGTATGTATGTATATGCGTGTATGTATGTATATATTTGTTTGTATGTATATTCGTATGTGTGTATATATGTAAATATGTGTATGTAATGCTTTCTTTTTGTTTTTATATTTTTACTATTCAAACAACACCCACACTACGTCTCATTATTCCTCTAATTAATTGGTTGCCTCGAAGAGATTGCTCTGTAGCGATAAGGCCGCCAAATTTGTACATTTTTTCTGTTTTATTTTTTATTTTTTGTTATTGTTTTTTCTGGGTGTACAATAAAGAATATTTATTATTATTTATTTATTACATATAATTACAATATTCTTAACTAGAATAATGTTAATATACAAATTTTAAATTTCATTCTACATGGATAGATACTGATCGATTACTCGTTTTTTTTTAATATAGATATCGATAAGGATGTGCGTACTGTTTACGGTTTGTGTTCCACAACCTCACTGTTAGAACCGTATAAGAATGAGAGTAGGTCTTACTTTTATATATAGGGAATTAGAGGTTCATATGAAGGTGCGGCCTCCAAGAAGATTCAGGACCATGTTAGAAAGAGAAGGGATAGCGCAAATAACCTGGAAAGGTAGAATTGTAAAGAATATTGTAAAGAAGACATAAAATGCGAGTATTTCTGCGAAAGCTAATTTGGAGCCACTCGAGCTCTCTACGAAAGATAGAAACATGGTCGTATTTCTTTAATCCGAAAATAAATCGGATACAGAGATTTTGCAAATATTCAAATTTATAAATGAGCGCCTCCGTGGCGTCCAAGTAACAGGTATATATTCATATTTCTAATGATAAGAAAGTTTTAAGAAACTTCTTATTTTTTTAAGAGATGTTTATTTGTACCGCCATCAAACCTTTAGACAAGTTATTATAGTTTTTCTGATAATAAATAAAAGATAATAAATACTGTTTTGTTTTCAAGGTAAATTAATACCATTACCATGGAAATGTTGGAAATTATCAGTGAAAAGATGTGCTCCTTAATTAATTTGTTTTAGCTCCCAAAGCACAAGCTTAACTAACAGTGTCCTAATTGGACATACGCTGTCAGCTGATGTCGTTTTTGATAGACTTGACACCCAAAAAACAATCATGCTGACCTTTTTTTAATTATTTGTTTCAAAATAAATATTTTTTTTTATATTAAAGCTTGGAAATTAATTTTAACATAAAACTGCAGTTTAGTATTTCGTTTCTGAAAAATATTTATTAGGAGCATTTTTAAATAAAGCAATTTTTTTTTATAATTATATTAAACTATGTCTACCAAAAATCCGTAAATCTGTATGTACAGTTACAGCCTCGTAATAAAAATGAATAGCTTTATTGATTTTCCATTAAAACTTATATTTTACAATAATTTCTACTTATCGTTTTTTTTTTTATCTATGATACGATTTTAAAGTTTATAAATTATCCACTATTTTTCATTAAAGTTTTATAAAATGTGTAGGTACTAGAACAATAAAGTATTATTACTGTATTTAGCATGACAATTAGCAATACAAATTTTAATAATTTTCATAATTAAACCAATAAGGCCAAACATTTGAAATGAACAAAACTGCGCAAACATTTTTTTTTAAAGTGGAACTATCGGAATGCACAATCAATCCGATATATTATGTGTAAGCACAAAATTAGTGACTATTTATATTAAAATTTAATTTATATAAAATTATCCCAACATCTTTACCAGCGCACAAGAATATTAAACTCGCATTGCTTGTTATACATCCATTAAAATATACGATTCTTTAATTCTATCCAGAAAGCAAAACACTGATTAAAATGTTAATATAAAGCCCTAATAAATATAACCTATTAAAATATTTTCCATGCGGTATTCATTATTATTTATGATGGAAATGTTTGATCTATAACATGTTTATAAAATCTCCATATCTTTTCATCGCATACATCAAAGAGTTCCAATATATTTGTTTACAAGTTGGTATGCTATGTATGTATTTATGAAAATTAGTAAAGTCTCAAACAAATTGCTATATTGGGGTTTATTGTTTACACAAAACAAATAACTTGATATGATAGTCTATTTCCAATTCCGATTATTTTTATTATACTATTATTGTTGTTGTGTAATTGAAGTTCGTATCTAAAAATTTTATCCTTAGCTTTGTTTTTCTATTGTTTCCAACACGTTAGTTTGGCACTATGCCAAATTGCTATAAGTAGCGTACAAAACATTTTATATCTCATTTCCGTTAACTTAGAAAACAGCGTCTGAAAATCTAGATTTGGATTACTGAAGTACTTGGCATCAAATATAATTACTTATTATAATTATATTAAAAGCAATAACATATTCTTCTGTTATTTGCTTTTGCTTCCCGTGTGAAAAATAAGAAGATTGATAAAAACAAAGATTTAACTATCGGAGTTCAATTTAAGTTCAAGTCTTTTTACCTAAGTTTATTAAAACATATATAACCATGATTCTAGACGATAATCTATCCTGGAAGTCATATAGAGAACGCAATAAAACGATGCTTAACTAATGCACTGAGAGGTGATCTTCATAACCTTGTACGATATCTCCCAAAGTACGTGCTTTATATAATTTATTCCTTGGTTACTCTTATATATGTAGATTATTTCGTTAAAGTATGGGGAACTTATGCGAAATATTTTAAAACTAAAATAAAAATAAAATAAAATGGTAAATTAAATAGAACAATGTTATTTTATTATTATTATTATTATTACAATTTGCAAAGTTTCTAATAAAAATACGTGTAATTACAAATTCAACACAAAAGTATTTATACTACATATAAAATTTAAAACTCCTAACCGTAGGAGCAAAAAAAGTATTAAATTTAATTTTTCGCACATTTTTTGGGCTACCGTAGCAGTTACCACCAGGTGGCCTGTGTATTTGTACACCATTCTATTCATTCAAAGATAGAAAACATTAAAAAAATATTTAACTGATCTTAAAGTATATCCTCATGTCTCTTTTGGTTTCCTTTACTTATCCAGGAACATCTGTTATTGATAAGTAAGTGAAGTGGTTGATTAAAGTTAGCAATAAACATTATTTACATTGAAAGAGGACCGAACACTGCCTATGTGTTTTCTCATGCGTGATACGCAGAGGTAACTATTATAAGTACATACAGACTAAAATTATTACAAATAGGAGAATTCAAATTTCCTCGTATTTGTAATGCGGAATGGACTTGGAAATTGAGAAACACCAAGCTTTGCGAATAATAGGTACGCTTTGATTTAGATGATAGTGAAAATGAACCTTTGTGAATTGTGTTCCTTACAATTTTAGCGCTTATTTTAATTGAAATACGTCGTTATTTCTACCTTTAAATATATTGTGTTACTTTGCTTTTAGACTATCATAACTTTAACAAATTAAAAGTTTAAAAAACCCCGATACAAAAAGACCTCTAACCGTTGTACGTACGTTGATAGTGTATATATTACGAAGCTAATCATTGAGGACTTAGACTATACAATTCGATATCGTAAATTCTTTATTTGCCTTGTTGACTTACTTGCATTTTAGTTTCTTCCATTATTAAACGGTCCCTCGACGCAACGAATTCCATAAGTACATAATAATATTATTTTTATTCTTTTTAGAGTTCTTTTTGTATCGGGGGTTTTTTTATTAATTTTTTGCTTTTTAAGGTTATGTTACTCGTTTTTGAATTGTACTAAATGAACTTACAGACACACAAAATGTTCAATTTTTGAAGTATTTCTATTAATCTATCCTAATATTATGAAGAGGAAAGTTTTGTTTGTTTGTTTCAATTGAATAGGCTCCGAAACTGCGGAACCAATTTAAAAAAAATCTTTTAGCATTAGAATCTTACAATATACATAATACATTATTATTTAAAATTCTAATGCTAAAAGATTTTTTTTTTACTAAAGTTATATTTAATACGAGAAATATATATATATATATATATATATCGGCGCGAAGGCTTTATAAAACAAAATCATGATCGTCGAAAGAGGAACATTGGATTATAATTTATTATATTAACTAGTTATTGTTTGTAACAGAATCAATTTATAGTGAGAAGTGATCAAAATACATTGTTAAAACAACAATTATGATGTTACGAGACTTGTTTATGTCAGTGGTCATTTTAGTATTAATACATCGTGTCGGCGGTCGACAGTCCGAGAGTTAGTCTTGCTCAAGTCGTCAGACTGTGCGGATCTCTATCCATATAGAGATATATCCATACAGCGTAACAGTATCCATATACTGTTACGCTGTCCATTGAATAAACGAAGCTATAATTATTTGTGCACTTTTATTTTGAAAACGACATTATGAACCACCATCACGACTACAATACAGTGACGGCAGCAATGCTGACGTCACACCTTTTAAAAACACTTACGGAGGTTTTCACTCCGATATATATTATATTTAATAAAATAAGGATCCACGTGAAAGTTTCTACAATGTAATAAATTATAAATGTATTAAATAACATGTTTCAAGATTTTTTCGTATGGGTAGGTAGATAGGTAGGTTTCATATATACGAATATTAATAAATATAATAGAGTTAAAATGATTTACAATCTCTAATAACACTACGATGAAAGGATTTATATTACCACTAGCTGTTGCCCGTGATTCTTTATGACTACGATCGTAAGCCATATAAATATATTTTTACAGTCTACGTGGACGCAGTCACGGGCAATAGCAATAAGTAATAATAAAGTACTTTACCTGAGTAAGTAAGTGTAAAAACCTTTTGGCCTTCATAACAAGGCTTTTTTTCCTATATAGCGCGGGACCAAGCCGCTGGGAACAGCTAATTATTGCATAAGAACCTCTCCCCCGCACGAATAAAACGTCAATATCTTGGAGACGACTATTTCTATTTCAATCAAACATAGGTCATCTGGTACGGTAATAGCCAGTCCTGATGACAGTCATTCAAGTCACCCAGAAAGACGAGCTGCGCTAAAGGTTACTGATACAGAGCCATATCAGCGGCCTCACTTAGATACTCAAATAATCGAGTTGTTTCCTGGTTACGAACTTCACTCCTGGTCGCTGTGCGAATTGTAGATACAGGAATACAGGATTGTTTTGTTTCCTGTGTCCACTAAAATCCATAGGAATAAAAAATTGGGTCTTCAACGTGACGGAGACGCTGGATACTGAGTTCGTTCTGCGCGTACACACAGACTCCGGCCCGTGAGTGAAAGTTGTGCTCTAACGAGTAACCGGGCAAACCCCGGTGCGCAGCGCTCAAAGATATCCTTTGTATATGTGTCTCCGGTTGGTGGTAGACAGGTAAGATATTAGAATGCAAGCCTCTGATATTAGTGAGGTACACTTAACTGTGGAAACTTGTTTATTTTTTTGTACCTTTTCATAAAAAAATTATATAAAAAGTGAATATGATGGGAAATAACACTTGAACAAGGTGGTACGTATCGAACCCGACGTTGAAATTGGTGATATTATGCCATTGAGAGGCTACTCTGGAGACTGCAAAGACGTCCAAATCCGCCCAGCGATCGCCATCGGGCCTCCTCATCTGGTTGCCAACCAGCACAATGGAGCCACCCTGGGATTTTTCGCAGCTGGCGAGGCAACTTTTCGTGGGTGGCTGACCCACTAATTGGTCTACGGGTGGCCACCGCCCTCGCCTCCTTCAGACCTAATACTTATGTTTATAGCATCTCAACCCCACCAACCCTCCGTTTATAAAGGTTGAGCCGCTATTCATGTGGTCAAGGTTTACCCTGTCACATGGACCCTTATAAGGCAGGTCTGACCTACGAAGTCGTCCGACAACGACACTATAAGACTAATAAGCTCGCAAGGCTATCGGTCATAGACAAGTCCAATCGCGACCACCAAGCTACCTTTTCTTCATGAAAGGTTCCGGAGCTGTGAGGCACGCTCACTTCCCGTGTGATTTCTCACACTTGCAATTCACTTGCTGAAAACGTCAGAAAGGCTAACTACCAGTTTCCAGCTGGCGCCGGAGCTGTAAGGCACGCTCACTTCCCGACAGGCAGTCAGGCCGCAAGCCTACCCTACGATACAGTCGGGCGTCCGGATAGATGCTAGCACATCCATCTAACCTCTAAGCAGGGGGGTACCCGAACTGCAGTGACCCCCGAAAGGATCTCTGCTTAAGGGCCGTTCCAAACCCCGAAGTAAAAGACCGCAGCAGCCCTTCGCCTTAGGCTGGTAAGTCACCTCTCGCTGCACACAAGATCCGACAAGCCCCCGACAACTGTGGGGACCCAGACGAACAGTGCCGAATCTCTGCCGCTAACCACATTACCACTACGAATCCAACACCAAAACCAGTAACCCGGCAGTTTACACACGCAAGCGCATGCATCGCTGCCGGAGGGCTTAGAAACCGGGGTCCCGTAGTACCCTGATCTTAGCAGCTGACCCGTAGTTCAGCTGCAAACCTATCTACCGCCGGGTGTCTCAGTAGATAGGGTCTACGGGCGGCCAGCGAAATGCCGTTGTTCCGGATACCGCTACCCTACTCGATTAGGCAACCGACACAACAAACACCAAAGTGACGCCAAACCGGTTCGCCAACGCACAACGCAGCTGTTCAAACCTATTTCCCATATACGGATTCATCGACCAATGTCGCTTTGTCGCTGGGTCGCTTTGCGGCACGACTTTGCCCGATGGGTGGTAACCAGAGTATAATTTTCATACCGTGGAGCCTTGATAATATCAACGATAAACCAACAGGCAGAGTTCGCAAACAATTTTTTTCTAAAAATATTTAATTTTCTGTAACAGCGTTAAAATCAGTTAAATTATATTTACAATTATATTATAACAAAGCTTAATTGATTTTACTATTAAATGTATGTCCTTCTAAAACCCAAAGAACTTCTACTGTTGAAAAAACAGTACTAATAAATTAAGGTTAAAGTTCTTCTTAAATCAAATAACAATAAAAATAAACTTTACATTAATCATATTAGTATAGTACGTATATACGCTATTGTAGGTACTAGTATATACAGTTAGTTTCCAAATTAATTGCAACGAATCTATTATCTGGTGTTGACTCAGCTTCAAAACAATAACATTGTAGAGCCATTTACTAAATTTGGTATTATACTATATACCATATTTGAGTATCATAAACATACATACAATGCATCTAATATATATACGACAGTTTATTTACAAAGTGGAAATAATTACTCTGTATTAACGTTTATTTCAAAATTTAAACATCGCTTCTAATATACAAGCAATTGTTTATTGTGTGTGCGTGTGTGTGTATTGATATACCTTTTTTGTACAAACTCCTAAGAAGGATAAGACTTTCGAGTCGAAAAACTCAATTAGTCGACATCTAGGCGATCTAACGTATAATAAATGTCCTTATCTAAAGAAAAACAGAAAATAATAATATTGTTTTTCCCTTCTTCTTACTTTTACTTGAGTTTTTAACTTGGTGATGTAGAATATTCAATTCGTAGTAAAACAATTCTTCCCTTTTTTTGTATTGGCTTCTATATGACTTATTTTAAGTGATACAATCTAAATTACGACATCGGCTGACATCGCTCACTGTCAAAAGTATATTTAAAGTTTTTAATAAGAATACAATATTAGGTACTGTAATTATTTTATACTTCTCTTGTTTTTACTTAAACATCCATTTAAATACTTCTTAAACAGAGTACTTAATAACCATTCTAACCATATATCACACTTACAGATTTTCATTGAACATAATCAAAATATTACTATGTACCTAAGCTTGAGGAATTCTAAGCTACACAATCGACGTTATTTTCACCTTCAAATTTAAGGTCTAATTAAAAAAAATCTATTTTAAATGATAAACATTCAGTTAGTGCAATCAGTTAGTGCAATATGCATTAACAAACAATAAAAGCTATATGCATTAACAATACTGAACATTCACACAAGACACATTTGAGACGGTTTGCACGGTTCCATACCAGAGTGCGCCGGTAGACCGTACCGCCGCAAACGCGAAGATTAATTTAAATCTGTAATATCTTAGAAAATATTTATTAAATTACATGCTATAAAAGGCTATATTACTCCATATTAAATGTATAATGTATTTAAGTTACTTAATTAGATAAGGATTAAAGCTGTATTACTTAAAATCGCTTCGTAAATAACCTATTATTTTTCGTAAAAAGGATAAAAATTTGCTATTGTGGGTTATTCCAAGAGATAAACATACACCATCGCAGACTTTCTTGTAAAACGTTTTAAGGTATATAATACTTAGTACATTATTTTGATCTATCTCGTAAAGTTCAGCCAGCATTTGCAATGTAAGCGCAAAACAATGTGTTTGTTTACGACCTCGCATTAGAAATCTTGAAATTATCAGTAGTTCTCTAATATATTAAGCATGTTATTATACATAATATAAACCGTAGTTTTAAAGATCTAAGCATACATACAAACAGATATAGGGAATGACGCATGTAACTTGCTATGCGTGCGACATGCGTGCGACTTTTGATTTTGATAAAAAGTTACCCTAAAAACTATAAATCTTCAAACTGGTAAGAAGCAATGGTACGACAGTAAGAGATTATTAACTTCTATATTTGTTAACCGATTGTTAAAAAAAAACAAAATATAAAGTGCATCCCATGACTATATATTCCCGAAAACTGCATCCAAATCGACTAATCCGTTTCTGAGATTAGCGTGCACAAACATACAAACATTCAGACGAACAGACAAAATGACAAAACATTATTTTGGGTTCTCTTGCTTATATAAGGGTTATGCTGTATGAATTTTTCAAAAATTTTTTTTTTTCGTGTTGTGTGTACAACTAAAAGACAAACAGATAAACAGACAATGATTTAAAAAATGCTGAAAATGGATTGTGTTAGTTATTACTTCACATCCTGGTATATTTTTATATATATTTTCAATGTACAAAGACTACTCCTCTACAGATTTATTGCATATATAGAATAAGATTTTCAAAGTACCTATTACGTCATTGACATAAATTATCATAACTTTTTCATTTCTTAACCAATTTAGATGAAATAAACACTAAATGTTAAGTGTGATAATATATTCCTGAAGATTTTTATTAATTACATATTTTTATGTAACATTGAGTATGTACGTATGATAATTTGATTCATTTCTTGTAATTGTCGTTTGTATGAGACTTTCAAAAGCAGTTAGGAATATAAATTACTTTTTTGTTTAAAAAAAAAACATGTACTAGAATTTCGAAAAAGATGGTAGGAGTTCTGAGCTGTCCATCTAAATGCAACATCTGTACTCGTGTTGGTAAGATGGACATACCTTTTTTTATTTCTTTTAAAACCTGATTCTTAAATGGATTGAAAATTTTACTAGATTCTCTTAGTGGAAAAAGATAAAGCTGGCTGTAGAGCCAGCGTTATCTGAAGTTTTCAACTTTATTTTTGTTTTAACTATTTAGAAAATATTGCTTATTTGTTTAATAGCCACATATCGTTGGTTTATGTTCTACGCATTCAAACATTGACCGACTTATTTCATCTTGAATCACCAATCCAGCATCATGAGCTAGTTTACCCGATCTTATATATTATTTCCAATGTTACAAATGCTTATAAAATTTTCAAGTCGCCTTGATATCATTCTATTTTACAATTATATTTCACAAATGGTCGTGTTTTCATATAGGACGATCTGGTTATAAATTAAATTAAATCATCATATAAGTGATACATCTAATTAGAAACACAAATACATATGTTTATAAGTTCAAACTATAGGTATTGACGAAAGCGGGACCGAATAAATAAACTCCTAAAGCCGGAAAGATGTACATAAACCTCATAGTTATCAAAGGCTTTTTAAAAGGTACCTTTTTAATTAGTAAGTGTTTTCATAATATATTTATTTGATAACAAGCTTTCTGATAATCCTTTTTATAATAAGTAATCTAAATAATTCTTCTAAACAGTGTTGCCTGGAAAGTCTGTTTTGTATGCCTTTTAATTTAAACAAAAATTATTCTTTAATATTTTTTCAAGCTTAATTAGACTAACTTAAGTCTAATTAAGCTTGAAAAAATATGAAGTGGTAAAAGAAAATAATATTTGTATTTAATATTTTATCTGTATTCTAGCGCTATTACTTGGCCAATGTTCCTCGAACACGCATGGAAATATCCCGGTCCAGTGTTGATTACGAAATTAAGAATATGTTGGTCTTTTATGTATAATATGTATTAAAAAGAATACATATTATACACATGTATTGTATTACTTTTTACTGTATTTTATTTCTTAATTACATTTGATGAGTTATTTTTTTTTTGTATGTCACGGTCGTTACCTATCTTAATAAAGAAATTAATTAATTAATTAATTAATATCCATGTAGATATTTTAGTGATTCAATATATTTAAAAAAGATATATTATCAACTGTATTAAATTAAACTGTAAGTAGGTACGTGTGATTTAGAAATATTGAATTATTTTAACAACATTTTGTATCTGCCTACAATTACAAACAAATACAATAAAAGAAATTTAAAATGTATGTACACATTCCCTACTAAATAAAAAAAATGTTATATAAAGTAAGGTATTTGGTAATAATACATTTGTGAAGTCTTTATACATTATCAGACAAAAATTCTAACACTAAAATTCGGCCATTTGTACCGGTGATAATATAAATATAATATCAAAATGCAACAGTATTTATTTTCCTAACTAACTAACTACTTCCTAACGATAGTTGCTGATATAACGCAAAATTCTTTGTCTTAGTCTACGAAAGAGGTAATTAAAAACTAATTTAAATTATATAAAAATTACTCAAAAAATGCATATTAAATAAGATAATTAACCTAAATAAAAATATAAATCACATGAAATCTTTTTTCAAAATCTTACTTTGATTGTTTGCGTACCTTGAAAAATGGAAAACTATTGAAATCGTTTTATTTTATATTTTTAATCTCAATTCAATAAGTAGGTGTAGATCAATTTAAGAAAACAAAAATCCTTAAAGACTCTTTAAACTTTTACTTATTAAATTTATTTTTTTTGTATTAACTTAATAAGAGTTGTATTTATTTTATAAAATATATTAGACATCTATTGATTTCGTAACATTAATAACAAAGTAACATAACATATGTATATTATAATTAATAGATGCAATAATTATTTAGAATTACATTTGCATTAACCTACATAGCAGCCTTAATTAATTTTATTTTTAATGGCATACTTACTGAGTATCAACTTCCAAGTGTCTTTGGGGAACCGCGACCAAATAATCACGGTGAAGCACACATATACGACAGGTACATAATTAAGGAAATAACATAAGCTGATAATTAAATGTCTATAATAATTTATTGCTATACAATTATTTTCGTATATAACAGAATATTTTAACAAAGTTTAAAATTAAATAACGCAAGATTAAAAAAGCTTTACGTAAAAACTCTTTAATAATTTAGAAGAAAAGCGATCAATCACAATTTAGGTTAATAAGAATATTTACTAAATTAAAAAGATTAATGTTCATAATTTCAAACAATTGCGAACAAATCCGTCCATTCATTTGGCTGTTACGATGTCACAGACAGACATACTGATTCATAGGTCAACCTTATAACACCACTTTGGGTCGGGGCTTAAAAATAATAATAAGCATGTAATAACCATGTCTTGACTCTCTATTAATTGAGTAGCCGTATTGCTACCTGCTTCAGTGATTTTATTTATATATTATTATCATTATCATGACGATTGCCCAGAGGTCGCTTATCAGTTTACTTTTCATTATTTATTAATTTCAAATAGAAATAAACTTAACATATACGAGTTTAAAGACAGTTTGTACATTTATAGATATGTTCAATCACACACGCATACACACTCTACAACACACTCATACGTTATACTCTGCACACCCTACCATAAACATTTTTAAACAAAGATAAAACAAAGAAGCTTAATAGAAGTCACTGCAGTCTCTGCAAAGCATAAAAACGATAATATATTAAATAGAATGCTAAATTCATTATAGTCGCACAGTGGTAGAGCGAAAGTGCGGTTTTCCAAATGTGGCGGGTTCAAATACCTTACCGTTTCAGTTTATTTTTCATTCTATATTTATTTAAAACTTAAAATGTCTATTTCACAAAAACCACCGTTTTTTCCCAAATAGTATCAATGGAAACTCTTTCATTTCAAAATTGTAATCAATCCTATGTACTCTGAAATTGTACATTAATATTTTACATAAAATTAAAAATAAATCATAATAATATTTTGAAAATAAGCATTGTCTGTTTCATTGTTTATAAGGCTAATTATTTTCGTTGAAAGTTGTTTGAAATGTATTACAATTTGTCTTCAAAATTTTTGTTCAAAAAATATAAGAAAATATGAGACATTTGTAAATATATTCATTTTGAAACAGGTCCGTGGGGGGTCCGCGTTCGTGACGAAAATTGATGAAACGACTGAAGAAGAGTTGTAACGTTCAGTATTCTACAAGCGTGAAGATCGTTGTAGTTGTCTATGAATATATTAAAACTTGTTTCGTTAACCTTTAAAGTTAACGTATACCTATATAGCTTATAAAATTATGTATTGAAAATATTTACCGATTACAAAATACCATTATAATACCGAACTAAACTTAAATGTATTTATTTGTAGGTTCTTTACGAATATAAATTAATCTAGTATACTATTAATTTTACAAACAACTTTACAAAGCCTTTTTCTAAATAACAGACATATAAATATGTATAGTTTGGTAAGTATTCATTTATTCATAATATTTTTGTCATACATTTAATAATATAAATTTAACATTAACATCAGCTTTCATATTAATTACGAGTTATATTAGTGGTAATAACGCAATTCACAAAAGTATGCCATTTATTTTAAAGTGGGTATAACTTTATAATATGGAAACGAAAACTTTTTAAAATGGTAAGTACTAGCTCTAGTGCCTTAGGTGTTTAGTTTTACGAGTAGAGTACTCGAGTCTCAACTACACTCTACATGGATACTACTTAAATCTATAACGAAGTTATTCCCCAAAAACTTTTATAGTTAAATCAAAGCGATGGTAATGTGAATTATTTGATAAAAAAGATTGTCTCATGACTTAGTTATTCATATTCGATCGGAGTTAAAACCAACGCTTTCAATTCAACTATTCTTTTTATGACATATATATTTATATACAAAAAACTTGGATAAGAAATTATAAGATAACAAAACCAAAATTTATTATCAATTTATATTTTTAGATAACAATAAAACTAAAACTAAAGAAATAAAAGAAAGAAACAAAGAATAAAGTTTATAGAGGGCGAAAGATATTCTTTAAGAAAAAGTAAGTATTTTAAGAAAAAGTTGCACTTTTGCTTCTTTTGACTTGTTAAAAGAAATTCTGTTATTTAACAAACGTAAACGAATTATTTTAATTGCAGGAACACCGTTACTTGTGTTGCGAAATTAATCAAATAAACACAAAATATGATACATAGGATAATAAAATTGCTAGTATTTTTTTCATAATGAATAATTATTAATTAAGAATACGAATACTAACAAGAAAATTGAAAAAGTGACAATAAGTAATTACTTTGATCACATCATATTATTCCACCGACCTAAGTGAAAGTAGACACTAACAAAAACTAATAAGATCCTTTGATATAAATAAATATTAATTATCTTGTAAATGAACAGACGAGATATTCCAAATATATTTTGTTCAACGTTTTTAATAAACAGTCTTCATATACCTAAATTCAGATGTTTGTATACAAAGAGGAATATATCAAAATTGGAGTTACTTTGATGTAGCATATTTAGAATATTTGATTAGAATATGAAAACAGAAAATATTATCAAAGACACTAGAAGTAATTTCATTTTCTTTGGACGTATTTTAGATGCGCGTAATACTGATCCGACACCGACAGGTAATATTCAAATTTCAATCTAACTGACCTTAATACTTGAAGCTTTTTATTTTTTCTTATGTAGATTTAATTACAAATTTGCGTAATGATGGGCCTAATATGTTCAAATAGAATAAAAGCTTCCAATAGTTTCAAATAGGATAAAACTGGTAAAAAGCTTTCTAAAGCTAATATTTAATATTAACTACGTCACCCAAACGGATATACATTTTTGATACAATTCTAAAAGATGAGTTTTTTAAACTGAGCTCTGAATCCAACTCGTATTTTGTAATTTTTTAGATATATTATTTTTAGATATATTATTTTTAGATATATTATTTTAGATATATAATTTTGAATTATAAAAACAAATTATTTTGATTCATTAGCCAACATGTAACATATTTTAATATATTTCGTTTTTAATGAATAAGCTATTACCAACATCGAGGAATACAAAGTAAAAATTAAATAAGCAATAATTTATCACCTGAATATATTCAATATAGACCTAAAATTAGTAAGTTACAATGAATAAGCAAAAAAAATTTGCAAAGAATGAGTATCGTACAGGTCTAACACCTTCAGGTTTATGGATAAATATCAGTGAAATGTCAGACAATTTATTGACATTTCTTGATTGGACTAATGGTCTATAGTAGATTGTCTTAGATATAATTTTTAGTTCACGATATATTGAGCTTAATATTTAACTATTACAACGTAATTATAATAAGGTAAGAATAAAAACTTTTAGTTTGAGCCACATTACTTTTGCAGATACAAAAGGCGAAATTGCAATGCACGAGAGTACATTTAAGTAAAACGTTTTTCCATTGTACTATATACTATGTAACATACCTTACCTAAGTATTCTGGGGAACTACATCTTGTAATCTTTTCGTAAACATTTTTGCTGCAAAGCATTCAAAACGTTGGGTACAATTATTATGTTTCTCTTTGAATGTTTATTTCCATTTTATTCTGTTAAAGCTGCTCTTCCAATTTTCAAGTCATTAGTTATGTCATTAGCGAAATAGCATTTGACCGTGAATGTAAATTTTAAATGAAAAAAATAATCTGGGTATTCTTTAAGCAAATACAATTTAATACTGGCAAGTCTAATAATATAAATAAACGTATCAGTTAAACTAAAATGTTAATGCCTTTAAGTTTAACAGGTTATAATTATTAGATTTAATTTTTTTACTACGCTGTTCCGTTAAGAAAAGGACCAAAAACATCATAAAAAAGTCACATAGATTAATCACTTAGATCAGATGGGATGATTTTCAATAAGTTAGTTATTTAATTTAAGGCTTTATTAGAATGTACGGTATTATGTACAATTAAATTACATATAATTTAAATATTTATTTTTCGTAACTGTTACGCATCGCTTTGACAGGTCTTTTGTGTGTGCTTTTTTATAATATTTATTGTTTTTTTTTACCAACTTAGTAACTTTATAATAATTTTCAAGATATTTAAAGACATAATAAGATCTTTATTATCTCTTTAAATAGCTAGTAAGCTAGTAGTAGATAGTAACTAGATGCTAACTCTTTAAATAAATTGTAGCATCTATCTGTAATTAAATTTATGTTCGTCTCTGTTCCCCGGAGATGGTTCGAAATAGGCACTCAATATGGCGTTGATTACGTAGTTAAAGCTATGTAGGTTAAGGCAGCTGTAATTTTACATAGATAATACGTCTCTAAAAAATCTTCAATAATCGTTATCGTTATAAATCGTCTACATCTTTATTGAAGTTATCGGTTTGTTTATCATTTTATATTTTATATTAAGCTAGTCTTTGGTTTGATAAATCTATATTTAAGAAATACATATTCTAGTCTACATTTAATTCTAAATTATGAAGAATGCAACGTGAGACAGTCGTTAATTAAATTATATAAATATAGAATGTAAAAAACCGATACGGGCAGGGATTCGAACCCGCGACTACTGGGAAACCGTCCCGTCGCTCTACCAACAGAGCTACCGTATCGCTGTCCATCTCGGTGAATTAAGCATTCTATATGTGATCGTCTTTATCGGGACGGTGGTGACATCTATTAGGTTTCTTTCGAAAATCCTAACCAATGTTTCTAACTTTGCAGTATAGATAAACATTGAAAAGATGCCACTACCGAAATCAATTTTTGAAAATATCTTTAAACATGTATAGCCATGTTAAGCTTATTTAAATTTATATAAATATAGAATGTAAAAAAGCTGTCCGTCTCGGTGAATTAAGCATTCTATATGTTATCGTCTTTAGCGATACGGTAGCTCAGTTGGTAGAGCGACGGGACGGTTTCCCAGTAGTCGCGGGTTCGAATCCCTGCCCGTAACGGTTTTTTACATTCTATATTTATATAAATTTAAATAAGCTTAACATGGCTATACATGTTTAAAGATATTTTCAAAAATTGATTACGGTAGTGGCATCTTTTCAATGTTTATCTATACTGCAAAGTTAGAAACATTGGTTAGGATTTTCGAAAGAAACCTAATAGATGTCACCACCGTCCCGATAAAGACGATCACATATAGAATGCTTAATTCACCGAGACGGACAGCGATACGGTAGTTCAGTTGGTAGAGCGACGGGACGGTTTCCCAGTAGTCGCGGGTTCGAATCCCTGCCCGTATCGGTTTTTTACATTCTATATTTATATAAATTTAAATAAGCTTAACATGGCTATGCATGTTTAAAGATATTTTCAAAAACAGTCGTTAATTGTAAAAATAATAGTTAAACTAATCTCTAGTTAAAAAAACACACTTTTTGTTTTCAAATAACTATCAGACAATCATGTAAAAAAACCTTGTATATAAAGTAAATATTTTTACTAAACAATGATCTATTAATTTAAAAAAGGGTCTTAAGTACATATCCTTTTATCAAAACTCGTATACAACAATAGTGTTAAATTATTAATTGTGTATATACACAATAATTAACTTAATAAATCTTTAATAACCATCATGATGGTTATTCTGTAGAGTTTTTTTCTTATATTATCTTAAATTAACCCATGCAAAATTTTTCTTTGTGACACGCACTGTTGAGAAATTACATCTCATAAATCACAAGAGCTAAGACCGTAACGTTCAAGCTTTGTTACTTTCCGCCGTGAATACGTTATAATAATCATGCTATTACATACTTACATACCTTAACGTATTTACGTTTGCTTCGAGCATCCTTTAAAATTCTAAACTTATTTATTGAACATAATATCATATTTAAAAACATTCTTCCCGTTTGACAAATTTGCTTTAGTAATAATTTACGTGTAACTCTACAAAGTGCGGGGTACGCGTTTATTCTTTAACCTTCTACCTTTCTATTCTAAATGTTAGAACTTTTATATTTACAGTTTTTTTATATGAGACATACCACAATAAAGATTATGTTATAGAAATTAATTTATATACTTTAGTATGGAATCCATTATTATGGAAATCGAGTGGTAAATTAATTTCTAATTTTGTCAAAATCAAACCTAATTAATATCTACTTATCTCATATCAGATTTTAAGTTTAATCGTTTACCACTGGATACAGTTGATATTTTATTACTTTGAAAATATTTTGTTTATATTTAAACAATTCATACTTACAATTCTATGTAAAGTGACGCGAGTCGAACTGCCTTAACAAAAAGTTTGTATTCTTAAAGCACTTCTTGTTATTTTTTTATTAATACTAAATAATGAAATGTTTAAATTAAAATGTTAGTTGTTCGTTGAATTGAATCAGTTTTTTATGTATAATAAAAATAATTTGTAAGATCAATCCAACATACAATTTTAAATATATCATAAACGAGTACTTGGTTAGAACAGGCAGTATTTATAATACTAGTGTTAGTATAATCTCTCATTTTTAAGCGTTTTCGTAGTTTACTAAATCCTAGAGTTTCTCAAAGTTCACTCAGCTCTGTACCTACATCTATACTAATATTATAAAGCTGAAGAGTTTGTTTGTTTGAACGCACTAATCTCTGGAACTGAAAAAATATTTTTGTGTTGAATAGTCCGTTTATTGAGGAAGGCTATAGGGTATATGTCATCTCGCTGTGACTTATAGAAGTCAAGCAGCATTGAAAAATGCTGCAAAAACCGGAAAAGATTTCTTTTTTAAGAGCTTTCCTCGCGTGCGCTGAGGAAACACTAAAAACCGCGCGGACGGAGTCGCGATCTCTAGTATTTTATAAAAGCTATGTCAAAAAAAAAACGATTGAGGAATTAGAGAGGAAATTGGTTTTAGTTACAATCATATGGTTTTAATCTTGTAAATGATTTTCAACTAAAAATAATAAATGTTATATATAATATATATTTACTATTATTATTATACATAACTAAATAAAACAATCAATAATTGTTGTTACAAATAAATATATAAGTTTTCTCCTCATGATGCAATAATTCTTAAAGCCAGAAAAGGACTATTAGGTTTCTGGTTGTGTATATTCTTTAATAAATGTTGGTCTGACAATTTTGTACCACCAGACTGCTGCCACGGCGTCATTGCACTGATATGTATGGACAAGGGCTTACACCAAGAACCTAAAAATTATCGCGGCATCAGCCTACTGAGCGTTGAGGAAAAGTGTATACAAAGGTCTTGATAGATAGAGGTGTCAAAAGTAGCGAATTATAAGAAATGGCATGTACAAGCGGCTTTAAGAAAGATTACTAAGTTGTATGACAGAAAAGTTACGGCCCAAATACCAAAGAGATATCTAGAGAAGGCTTATGTCCGGTTGGAGATGAATGTATTATGGAAGGTGTTGTCGTTGCACCGTCAGTGAGTTAACGCTAAAATAACGCTGGACGCGTTATTTGCAGTGTGAATGAATCGTTTGTGAAAAGAGGTATAAAAACGAACGCGTACAAAGCTAAAGTAACGATCATTCATAAGAATGTGACTCCTTGTAAGATTACGATACAAATTGTAAGTGTTTAGTAAGTTGAGAGAAGTTAGCAAGCATGTTAGTTTAGTATGTTGAGTGTGAGTTGGAATACCTAGGCAGTATTTTTACAAGAGATGGAAAGTTTGATAAGGAAATAGAGAAAAGAGTACGGAAGGGAAACCAGTGAATATAATAGTGAGCAGGTTTATTAGCAATAATATTCTGCGCCAAAAAGCTCTATTGACAACGCCGTTTTGGTTCCTACACGAAGTATGGTAGTGACTGTTAGGTCTGGCAGAAAAAGATGAAAGTAAAATTAATACAGTGGGGTTGAAATCTTTGAGGAGGTGAAATGTGTGAGATAAAACTGAGCGACAGAGTAAGAAATACGCTGGTAACTCAGACATATAACAAAACTTTCCAAGCTAGAGTTCGGAAAGTTATTTGCATCTGACACAGCTTATCTAATGTATTTTTTTTAAGTCATACTTACTGTTTCACTTACATATGTAAATGTATACATTTTAAAACAATTTTTTAGGTGCTATGGTTCTTTATCTATGGTACCCGTTAGACAAACATTCCTTAAATTTATTAAAAAAATATTAAAGGGTAGAGCTTGTTAAAAAGGGTAAATATTGCCCCATATAAGAATAAAAAGGTAAATGAGAACAGTATGTATTTACGCCTTATATTTTTATTGTACATTTAACTGTACTTAATAAAATTAGCAATATTCTTCTGAACAAATTTATTATTCATTATTATTTGTAAGTCCTAGTTTGTATCTAATGTACTTAATACACGGTGCTTTTTTTATAGGATGAAAATAGATGTTACATCTTGTAGCACAATGAGAATGTGTATACATGTTTATAGATATTTTCAAACATTCATTTCAGTAGTGGCATCTTTTTAATGTTTATCTGTACTGGAAAGTTAGAAACAGTGGTTAGGATTTTCGATAGAAGCATAATAGATGTTAGCACCGTCCAGAAAAAGACGGTCATATATACAATGCTCAATTCAGCGAAACGGACATCGCTACGGTAGCTCAATTAGTAGAGCGGCAGGACGGTTTCCCAGAGGTCGCGGGTTCGAATCCCTGCCCGTTTCAGTTTATATTTTATTCTTTATTTATATACATTCAAATAAGCATAGCTTGGCTATACATGTCTATAGATGGAATTGTTTTTTTTTTTTCAAAAATATTTTTTGAATAAAGGCAATACCGATATTAGTATGTAGTTAAAGGGATTTGAAGCGTTGCAAGAATGTTAATATTAATTACCAGAATGTAATAATTTAGTTTTACTCTTTTCATTTCCTGGTCCAAAATTAAATAAAAATGGCTTCCAAATAAGATTCGAGATTCACTATTGAACAAACATCTTTACAAATATCTCCATTTCCATTGAAAATATTAATAAAGTATGAGAAGCTAGAATTTTCTCAATATATTATTTTAAAAGCTGAGGTAACTTTCTTATCTGATTTTATTATTTGATTTTCTATGTGAAGAGCAAAATTGAAGTTGCGAGCTTTGCTTTCAGCTGATTCACATTTTATGAAATTTCAGTACAATTTAGTAACGTACAGTATTATTAATTAAATTTCTTACATATAACCAGACCTATGAAAAAACTTTACTAAATATATATTTATATAACATTTATATACCGTATCGCTACGGTAGCTCGATTGATAGAGCAACGGGACGGTTTCCCAGAGGTCGCGGGTTCGTATCTGTTTATTTTTCATTTTATATTTATACAAATTTAAATAAGCTTAACACGGCTATACATGGTCATAGATATTTTCAAACAATATGTTTTGTATTAAAAAACTAATAATAATAATTTATTTGAATTTTTTTAAAAACCCGTTGTTTTAAGACCAAAAAAATTTCAAACCAAAAAACATTATAAAGTTACCTGCACTAAGAATAATCTGTAAAGTCTCATCTAGCCATTATACGAAATGTGTTTTCTCTAAGTGCAAGTTTTCGAAGAGCACAAAACGAAATACGATTTAGAATTCAGGATTTATTACTGAAATGATTTTGCGACTATATTTTTAAAATGTCGAATAATGGTCTAATTTTAATCTAAACTCTACTGTATATATAGTAACAATCACTCACTAGTGACGAGATGATTGTTATATCCCCATGAGTATTAAAATCGCTGGCTGGACGTCGCTTTGGTGCAATATATTAATGATATACTATATAAATATAACATTAGAATCCGAAAAAATATTTTCCATATGTAAAATGTGTAATTCAGAAATTTCGTTTGTTTAACTTTCATATTTGTAATTATTTTAATAATAATCTCCAAGTTTGACCAAGCGACACGTAGCTTTGTAAGTTATTAAAAAGTTATAAGTCCAAAAGTTATATTTTTTGGATCCTCCAATGGAAATTGTGTTACAGTTGTAGAAAGAAAAAAAAATTCCCGACAAACTCAATTTCAAGATGCATCACTGTTGAAAAAATATTACATGTTTTGAATCTTTGAAACTTGCTACAAGTACAGTTAATACTTCAAACTTTTAAAATAAAATGAATTACATAATACTGTATTTTAATTTCATTTAAATTGTTTCAGAAATTTAATAAAGTGCCAAAACTTCAAAAGATGCCACCTTCTAGTTCAGTTACAGTAATATTAAATGCCAGCATATTTAAAAATGTTTTTGGCCTTCTTTAAATTATCATCATCTCCAGCATTACCATAGTCGATGAAAAGCCATCGCCTGAGGTAAAATTTATGGCACAATTTTATAGCGCAGATTTTACCCATTTACATCAACCTTCTATTATAATTTAGGCTATACGTTATATCGTACATTCATTTTTGTAAATAAAATGAGCATAATATCATTGCCATGTAATATATTAATAGAATCAAAGCTTTTTAGACGTCGCGTTAAAAATAAAATTTATAATGTTAATCCAATACACGTAAGTTAAATGCGTTAATTTTTTTACGCTTCTATCATAAGATAAGATATATTAATAATGTTTTATGTAATGCCTGACTCTATTGCAAAATCATAAACTCTATTGCTCGCCAATTTAAACGAACTCTGGAAAAACCTGACTACATCCGCTTCAACGGGCGTATTATAAAGGTAATTGTACAAGTAGCCTTTAACTTCGTTAGAAATTCATGTAGTCAACTGCAAAATACAGTCGTTATTGCGTGTTAAGTGTTACGGAATTACTATTTAACTACTGTTATAGTAGCACTTGCACAACTTTCTAAAAGGACTTTGGAAAATTACTATCCTTGACGAGACTCTTGTGTAGCATTTAAAGTTCAGAGAAATATTTGATTATAAGATAGTATATTTAGATACATCAAAACTAATAAGATAACTTCCTTCTTTGTTAGTTCTCCGATGCAACGACTTCAATAATTACATAATAATATTAATTTTGTCCTTTTTATTTTATTTTTTTTGTATTCGGGGTACGTTAATTTTTTTTTTGTAAACTTCTTTTACGTGTCTTTAAAATAATTTTAAAAAAATATATATATAACCAAAGTCCTAGTCACATAAACTAGGAAAAAAAAATAAAATTTTCGGAGTTCCTATTCACGAACTATTGGCGTAAACATAAAGGTTATATATATATATATATATATATATATATATATATATATATATATATATATATATATATATATATATATATATATATATATATATATATATATATATATATAAATATACATATATATGTCGGAGATAGATGCATATTAGTGACTTGTTCGTTCATCATGGAATATTCTGGTACAGGATCCGAAGCGTAGGTCTCAGGCAATTAAACCACACAGACACAATATGACAATTACTTGTATTAAATGTAGGTAATCACAAATTACTTAGTAGGTATACAATTATCAGAGTTTCGTGAACCACCGGTCCCGTTTGGGGGGGTCCGGACTGTGAGGCTCACACTAATCAATAATCATCTCGTCTCGATGCTCTCGGTTATTTAAAATGATTCGGGTGCCCCACCAAACGATTCCGGTCACGTGACTCAATACGTCACGGCGTTCACACCCCACTGTTACAATGATATCAATTGAGTTACTAATTATCGTTAAATTATCGTGATCTGCGACACGGCCACACTGACAAGTCACACGCCCTCGTGTGCATATGTATCTGAAATCCAAACAACATACAACTGTAGATGTTGCTTCGCTCGGCCTTTCTGACCACATAAAAAAATCATGAATCTTTCTAAAATCGATAGTTCTGATAACTGAAGCTATTACAGGCATAGAACAAAACTCAATCAAGGTTCACCATGGAATTCGACTAATTGTAGTCAAGATAGACAACCATCATTAGCGTCAAGTCAAGATAGACAACCCGCATTGGCGTCAAGTCAAGATAGACAACCCTCATTGGCGTCAAGTCAAGATAGACAACCCGCATTGGCGTCAAGTCAAGATAGACAACCATCATTGGCGTCAAATAAAATAGACATCGTATAAATTATCATTATCATCAGAACAGCCAGCAACAGAACAATTATCATTATCATCATCGTCATCATTGACGTCCAAAATTATCAAATTACAACAGACTTTTTATTATCGTATCTCATAAAATAATTAATAAAGATCGGATACACTGAAACACTTAAACTTTACATTTGATGTCTGTCTAAATGAATTGATTTTCTTTGACTAGCGAGCACTTAGCACTTGAAACGTAAGTAAATTGAAACGAATCACCTTTTCGCTGAAACGTGCCCAATGGTGGATAAGTTGCACAGACATCAACGTGTTGCTCGCCCATGCCATGCCAGCACCGCTGCCATAGCTGCCATCGTCACGAACACCGTCACCATCATCAGCACCATCAGCACCATCAGCGCCATCCGCGCCGCGCCATTACCGCCATTTGCGCCACGCCATCACCGCCATACGCGCCGCGCCATTACCGCCATTCGCGCCGCGTTGTCACCGACATAATTTCTCTTTTCCTTCTTTCTTCATTAGCAACGATTCCTTCTTTCGTAGAATTCTTCCAACGGTTTGTCATATAATCTAATAAACGACTTGCATAAGCGATTAAATAGGTATTTTCACTCGATTTTCTTGATATGTGGGTAGATCTCAATTTTGAAGTTTTGAGATAACATAAATTTAACTTGATTGATTGATTGATTTACAACCATTGATTATCAACAATTGATTGATTGTATTGATTCTGGAACTTCATTGTTATTATCTTGTAGTGTGCGTTTCCAATAATAAAATCACTTCATTTCTTGCTTGACGCGATTTGTAGCTTCAATAAACTTATCTCGCGGGTAGTTGGTGGTTTTGATGCCCGAGTGAATCCCGCTTCTGATGTCGGAGATAGGAGGTATATTCGTGGCTTGTTCGTTCATGATGGAATATTCTGGTACAGGATCCGAAGCGTAAGTCTCAGGCAATTAAACCACACAGACACAATATGACAATTACTTGTATTAAATGTAGGTAATCACAAATTACTTAGTAGGTATACAATTATCAGAGTTTCGTGAACCACCGGTCCCGTTTGGGGGGGTCCGGACTGTGAGGCTCACACTAATCAATAATCATCTCGTCTCGATGCTCTCGGTTATTTAAAATGATTCGGGTGCCCCACCAAACGATTCCGGTCACGTGACTCAATACGTCACGGCGTTCACACCCCACTGTTACAATGATATCAATTGAGTTACTAATTATCGTTAAATTATCGTGATCTGCGACACGGCCACACTGACAAGTCACACGCCCTCGTGTGCATATGTATCTGAAATCCAAACAACATACAACTGTAGATGTTGCTTCGCTCGGCCTTTCTGACCACATAAAAAAATCATGAATCTTTCTAAAATCGATAGTTCTGATAACTGAAGGGATTTTGTAATGCTTTTCATACGTGTCCATCATGAGAATCCAATCAGGAGCCGCGCCTAATATTGAATAAGGCTTCGCTTTTGATTTTTTGGAGGAGCCTTCTTTTACGAATTCTATAGATCGTTCGGTGGTTGTTATACCCTTCCGCGCTCTTGCTACTGAAAGACTAACCGCTTCCCGTATAATTTCTAATACCTTGTCATGGCGACGCGAGTATTGACCTTTATCTAGAAGTACCCTACACCCTACTAATAGGTGTTTCGCGGTTCCTATTGCCTCCCCACAGATGTTGCAAGACTTTTCGGTGGCTTTGCCCCATCTTACTAAATTACTTTGATCTGGGAGAGTCATTTGGAATGCATTAAGATAGAATTTTAATAATGCTGGGGACCAATCATAAATTAAGGTGCGCCACTTCAAAGCTAGTGGAATACAAAAATCTCCTATGGTCACCCATTCGTTTTGAATTTCTAGGCTCATCGCGTGGAGTCGGTAATTATCGTTTTCGTCTTGTCGAATAAAAGATTTTGTTATGTCTATGTCTTGAACTTTCCTACTTGATCCTAGCCCTACTTTATTTGTTTGAGCACCTATCATAAACTTTTTATGGAATTGAAGTCGTGACTCGAGCTCTGAGGCAACTTTGTCTTTTGGGAGAGAAGTTACAGTATCATCTTTAGATTTTCCGATGATATGTCTTTTGGTAACTCTTAGATGTTTGTAGAGCTCCGATGGTTTCTTTAATTTTAATCCAAAGTTGTTACGGTCTCTAAATAAGGTTGAAGAGTCCGCTGAGTGCGCTAACCCGAGCCATAACTTCAATGTCTTTATGACGCTTGCATCTAACTTTGACAAAAGGGTTTTATTTATATCATACACGAGGAAAGGCCAATTTAGACGTGATGTTAAATAATTATCGTAAATCCAAGCTTTTTTGACGTTACTTATTGGTTGGTTGTCTACCTTTTTGAGATCGTTTAAAAAGCTATCGACTATTACATCCAACGATGGAGTACGGCCTTGGTAATCGATTTTTTTACCTAAAAATTTAAACGGAGCTGCTTCCGTAACCGTACTAACGCACTGACCGCCTATTATAAGACCCGGATCGTAAGAGGTATATTTGGTATTCCGTCTACCCAGACACAGACTAAAACATTTACTTGGTTTTGTCCTCAATCCGCCCGTCCACGTACAGAAATCCTCAACTACATTTAAAAGTACCTGACATTGTTTCGGATTACGTGTCAGTATCGCGAGATCATCTGCAAAAGCTAGTATGGATTCTGTGTATTTGTTGTTGAACTTAAACCGATAGCCCCACTTTTTTTCATTTCTAATTAATTTGTCTATTAAAATATTAATAACTATATTAAATATAATAGGAGAAATACAACAGCCCTGAAATAAACCAACGTTATAATTAAGTGGTTTTGAATGGTTTTCATTAAAAATTATTGAGAATTTTAATTTTGAATAATATGATGCAATAATGTCGCGAACTACCATAGGAAAGTTATACCATTTAAGCGCGAACATCATTAGTTCATGTCGTACCGACCCAAAGGCGTTTTCTAAGTCTATCCAACAAACCGTAATTTGTCTCTCGCTAGTTCTAGCATCTTTAAGGCTTTCCGATATTAACGTATTATGTTCCAGGCATCCAGAAATTCCAGGCAAAAACCCTTTCTGGTGATTAGGCCTGAAATATCTATTGTTAATCATGAATTGCGTCATTTTAGTTTGTAAAAAAGAGAAAAATATTTTGAAAATTGTATTTGTTAGGGCTATCGGTATAATAATAATACTAAGAATAAGAATTTTAGAATAACGTTCTAAAACTCTTTGAAATGTAAACAAAGCACTCGGCTTTTGTTTACATTTCGAGGATAATAAATGTCACTTTAAAATCTGACAATTATTATTAGTAATTATTAGCAACTTTTCAGGACAGACAAAAAACCGTCTTATTTTATATGGACACAGCTAGAGATTTTCTATTATAAATTTTTAGTACTCTTGAGATTTTCTATTTTCTATTTTTAGATCATTTTCTATTTTTAGTACACTTGCAACTTAAAAATTAGGAATTTTTAGTATATTTTTTGTATTTACCTTATTATCATAACTTACGCCATGATGATGATATTTTTGTAAATCTGGTGTAACTTACGTCAAGTTGTTTAGGAATATATGGAAAAAATTAAATTATAAAATTAATCCCTGGTTTATTTAATTAAAATATTTGAAGTCCTTTTTTGTGAACCCCGACTCTTTAACAGTAATCTTTGTGTTTAATTACACTTTTATTCCTATCTTATAAAAATAGTTTATACTTTAAATGGTCCAGCAATAGTTACAGTAATACTCTCACCAGATAAATGGTTAGCAAAAACTTCAAGTTCTTATTGATGCTTACTTACTTACGTACTTGAGAAAATCACTGTACTACGATGAGATTTTGTGTTAATAAAAAGTAGTGAAATATATCGTATAGTATATATAATAGTGTAATGTAGTTTCATCATAACCGACAATGTTATTTTTATTATTTTTGCAAGTAAAGGTCTTGTTTTAGTTTGTGATACTTTTACGTTCTAATTATATTTTACTTGATTCTAAAATAGTTATTATTAAATAAAATATATCATCCTATGAACCCTAGTGAGTTGATACGTTTAATAAAACTATAGCTGTGAAAGTAAAATAGAATATTAGATGGTCTCATTTACAACGACAGTGTTAATTTACACTAATGAAATATAGTAATTACTAGCTTTTGCCCGCGACTTCGTTCGCGTGGACTTCAGGTTCGTCCCGTCTAGTCTACTAATAAGTAAGAAATACGGTAACTAAGCACTGCAGAGCCCTAATCATAGGCCTAGGGGTAGCTACTGCAGTATGCTCCTATAAACTACATTTAACGATCTTTTTCCTTCAGCATAAACATGCAGATTCTTCGCTTTGGAAACACGTGATCTTTATTAAATGCACAATGTATTTAAGATACTTAATTGGATAAGGATTAATACTGTATTGCTTAAAATCGCTTCGTAAATAAGCCATTATTTCTCGTACAAAGTAAAGGATAGAAAATGGTTATTGAAGGTTATTCCTAAGAGATAAACATATACCATCACGGACTTTTTTGTAGACCTTTTTAAGTTGAACAATACTGTAGTAAATTGTTTTGATCTATCTTGTAGAATTCAGTCAGTGTTTTTTTACGACCTCACATTAAAAACCTCAAAAATTGTAGCCTATGTGTTATTCTGATGTATAAGCTATATTGTGGTAAAGTTTCATTCAAATCCATTCAGTAGTTTTTACGTGAAAGAGTAACAAACATCCATACATCCATACTTACAAACTTTCGCCTTTATAATAGTAGTAGGATATAGTACTTAGTCATTCTGGATGTTTTTGTCTCCACTACTTAACGTAGCTTGCAGAATCTTCTAGTTAAGAAAATAAATTGCGTTCAGAGTGAAGACTACTTTGTAAGATGATCTTATATTTTAATACAGCTCTCTGTAGATTTATTATCTTTTAAATAATATATGAAACATAATTCGTTACCAAAATAATTTATGTTTTTCAATATTACAACTAAACGTTATTCTCCGCTTGTTTTTCTATCTAGAAATTTAGTAACGATATTTTATTTCGTACTGAATAAGATTTTGCAATGAAATTTAATAAAACTGAACTATTGAATTTGAACATTAATTTGAACTTAATTTAACACAAACTCCTAAAATATAAAATTGTTAAAATTACTCCTATTAATTCCTCAAGCAATCAATAATTTGTGAAAAAATAAAGAACAGAAAAGAAGATTTAGAATTAAGCACAGTCAGAAATAGGAATATAAACTTTAACATACTCAGTACAATCAAATTGAATTGTATTTTATTTCAGAAATGTAATATACTTCATTGTTTAAAAATTTACACCTACACTCACCCATATGGGTATATTTTTTATACCTATATAAAATATTTATATAATTGTAGACAGATTAATTTATTTTTACGTATAATAAATAAAAATATAATACAATAGAAAGACTTTTTTTATTAAAAAGATTTTGTGCAAAAATATACTAAAAAAACAAATTTTAAACTTTTTTTATATTACATATTTTTAGTTTTTTTTCGCCAACATAACTATAATAAAGTTCGAGAAAAGGATTTACATAATTAATTTTAATTTTGAATATTTACACTTAGAATCTTTTAACTTGTATGTGTGAGTGCATTATAAAACTAGTAGTGGCATGGTGAGTTATTTTAATCTCATACCACTTCTATACCATGTTTTACTTGAATTTAATACACGTACCATTTATCTAAAATTACAGTGCTGCATTAACCTACTTTAATGATAAGAAGATACACCTTAATCTTAATTATAAGTGAACTAAAACACACATTAGATGATTAAGTATCTTATAAAGATGATGATTTTTTATGAAGATATTATAAGATTGACAATCACAATTTATTTCTTCTAACAAACATGTTATTATTATTAAAATTTAACAGTCATATTGTATTTAATTGTATCGCAATTTCTGATTATTTTCAAACCCCCAGTGGGTTCTCATTCACAAGGTCGAAGCATGACTGACTCGCCGTGTTAACTGCGTGTAAATAAAAGCTTGCTGACGGCGGTTGCGGGGATTGGAAGATGTATTATCGTCTTCACAGTTTTCACGCTGATTTTTGTTGTTCGTCTTTGTAACACTTTATGCTTACACTAATTTATTATAGTTTCGGTTACGGTTATAGTTCTTTATATTGTCGATGACCGGAGTCCAAGGCGATGATAACACAAGGAACTAATCTAAGAATAAAAGAAATTAGGTAAATATTGGTAATAAATTAATTTCAATGTTAAACATGTGAATTACTATTTCCTTGTCGTTTTCAATTTATAATTTACCCTATCGAGGCTAACTGTCACAATTTATTAAGTAAAATACGAATTTCATAGTAAATTTATCAAATAAAAATAATATAATGTACATTATTAAAGTTTTTTCATAATTTTATACTAAATTATACCTGATTCTATAACAAAAAAGTTTTATATTATTCTATATATATTGATAAGGAAATACGTAAAATACACTGATGCTGATCGTCCATCTGAAAAATTCAAGGGTTCCGTAGTAAAACATATATTTACATACATCATGACATTTTTATTAATTCTATGTATTTCAGATGCTACAGAGATCGGGTATAAATATTACAGAAATAATTAAAACTTTACTTAATTAAATGATATATTTCCAATTACAAACTCATTTAGATTTAGAACTATATTTCAATTACAATACAATAGATTAAGAGTTATATTTCATTTGCATTATACGTGAAAGCAGGTGACTTACATAAAAATAATACAGTAGTGTTTATTATTTAGTATACATGAAGTGTCTAGAATTATAAAATTAAAAATATAAATGATCATAATTCAAAATATTATATAAAAAATTAAAATTGTTGTCATGAAACAAAACAGTTAAAAAATCTTTAAATGAAAATGATATTTTTTTAATTTTATTTTATTCAAGTCTTTTATCATGGATGAGATTTAATACTAAAAAAATAACGGTACGTTTGTAACAGTAAATTCCAATCATTGCATTAAATTTTTACATCACAATATTAACATAATATCAAAAAATAGCATTTATCTCCATACATAATGAAGCTTAAAACTTAAACCCATTATTAAAACTACAAATTTCTGAAAACGGCTTATTAAAATTGTAAAACGGGGTGAATATTTAATACCACTGAATTGCGTTCCTTAATCTGCAAACTGTAGCTTCGCAAGTATTCGCGAGTCCAATATCACGGCGATGTCCGGATGTCGGCGAGAAAATATTTAATTTTATCATCCAGTGTGCTTCTTCACATTTCTTAGGTTTATATTTTACATTATTACTGTTATAGGGATATATAAAATAGGGAAACTAATAATGCTCACAGGCATGGCTTAGGCATACATTATGTTAAATCCTTTGTTTTGTTAACTAATTCCTGCCAAATAAAATTAAGGTGCTTCACTATTATAATATATATTTTATATGTAAAATATAGAAAAAGAAATTTTTTACCGTTCTCTCAGGATTTAAAGTGTATGTTATTTTTTAATACACCCGTTTAACCTTTTAAAAAATTTTGCAGTTATCGTTTCTGTATGTTTTGTGAAATAAAGAATATTATTATTATTACCATTGTAAGACCAAAATAATTGATAAATATAAGAAGGTTAAAAGTAATACCTACCTCAAACCTGGATAGATAAATTAAATAAATAAAATAATTATATTATTGTATATATTTAAAAAGCGTCCTGAATTTCATAAATTTGAGTCAATCGACGATAAGAGGTTAATAGACGATAATAATAGGTTATTGTTTTAGAATATGGTGATTAATATAGTTTACTCTGAGCATAACCTGAATTTAAACATACCTTGATTCATATATGTAAGACAGCATAATGAATACCTAATAGAGTTATGTCAAATTATTATCATATATCATTTATTTTAGATAATTATTTATTATAATATAGCCCAAATTACAATTAATTTACTGTTGAAATAAAAATTATTTTGCATAATTATTTTTATTAATCATTACTTTTGTTACATTTTATGTTTTTTCTTCTACAAATAATATGGATCGTCATTCTTGATAACAAATGGGTTTTTGTTAAGAATATTATATCTAGAAAGCTATTTGTAGAATTATATTTTCTTTATTACCAAGAACTCACATGGTTTTTATTTGGTTTTTAAAAAGATATTGTCTCTGTTATTAATTGATTTTATTAATAGTAGTTATTATGTGACAAAAGAAATGTTTGTATAAATTTGATCACCTAAGTTTTTTCTGGAACATTTACTCATCATTCAGAGTTCATTGGCATGTTGCACTCAACTATGCATTCATAAGTGGAAATTGAAAATGGATTTTCAAGTTGTTATTCAAATATAAAACACGTTTTTAACACTTTAGGGAAAATAAATTTCAAAATCCAAATTTTCAAATGAAATATTAATAATTATTTAAACTCTTTGGTATCGATTAACCTTTTGTTCCTTTTAAAAACCTATTAAATCAATTAAGCAAGTACTAGCATACTACGTGCTGGATAGGCACTGCCCACCTAACTATTTTCAAACTAATAAGATACTAACTACTCAATTCCCAATAATGAGTGATCGTCATGTCTGTATCGAGTAGAAAATTCAGTCCAATATTATTAAAAATAGCCTTTTAATCCAACCATAAAACTTGTACAAAATAACAGTTCACGTAGAACATATGACCCTTTTGTTTATAAAACACTTTACAATTTATTAAGTTATAAAAATACGAAGGAAGTACAAAAAGAAAATACAGATAATAAGTGTATAAAAATGCGAGGTCAAGACTTTTAATTGTCCGGTTTTTTACTTCATAGTTTTTAGTTCAAGTTAATTTATTTTTTTTACCCCATGAACTATTATAAATCTTCTGTACACATGAAGCATTTTTTTAAATTTGCATTTTATTCGGGCTTTGAATTACCATTTTTAAAATGAAATAAAAATGTTTTTAGGTATTCTAAAAACATTTTTATTTCATGCAAATTAGCGTACGGAGAAATCAATTGATTATAGAACTTTTATTCGTTAAATAATGATCCTACGAAATGATATATTCGGTTGCAGAGTAAACGTGAAGGGAGTGAACAGTGCATATAATAATGCATTAGATAAAATAATCTGCTTCCTATGAATTTGCAAAGAGTGTATCAGTAGCCTCAGCATTTGCATTAGCGATTGTGAGAACCAGCAGCAAATTAGGCTAGTAGTAGTACTATAAAAAATATGTCTGTTTAATTTCCCGTTTACAATCTTCTTAAAAGTTAACCGTAACTCCAGCCCTTTAGCCAACATTTTAGATCGGTTTTTATATTAATATAGTGTACGTTTCATTTTCAATGTAAATATGTAATGAAAATAAAGATTAACGATTAAATAATCAAATTTTAAAAAGATAAACAATATTTAAAAATAAAAGGCTACTGGATAAAAAGAAGTAAAGCTTTTACGTATATGTAAATAAAGCCGTGCGATAATTAAGGGATAACTAAAATTGACGGTTTTTTTACCTTAACCACCAGTATAACGATTTGAACTTAATGATTCTTGCTCTAGCAGTTCGGCTGCTAAGTACGGACCTCTCTCGAAAACTGTTACAACCTGTCAGGCAGCATTTTGACTCAACGACGCCTAAATAATTGGTAAAAATAATTTTACCAATTATTTAAAATATGTTAAATTTACATATTATTGTGCCGACCCCCTGTAATTAGTGTGAGGGTAGGCAGATGAAGAAGAATTATTACGTATAGATATTTTTATTTTTCTACATAAATATGAAAAATTAATTAAATATTTCATATCTCATGACGAATAGGAAAGAAATGGAATAATATATATCTTGCAATCTTTTTGAAGATGCAATAATATTTTGGCATTACAATATATATGGAAATCATAAACATAAAAGTGTTCACAAATTTGCAATAATTCATATAAATTTTAGCAATATGCTCTCTGATAATATTATGTGTAATAAATATTTTGTTTTGGTCAATAGGAATGAGTGGTTATAAAGAAAATTCTAATCATCTTTTTTTAACTCCAATAACTCCATTAATACAAATTTAGTAAATATAATTGACAATTTTTACAGACCACGATGAACTCTACTAACATTTGGGAGTTTATACATTCTATATAATGTTGTTTAAAGTTAACCTATGCAATTTTTTCTATGTAACACGCACGGTTGAAAGAAATTACATCCTATAAATCACAAGACCTACAACCATTTCGTTCAAGTCTTGTTACCTGTCGCGGTGAAGACAAAATAATAATCCTGCTATTACACATCTAAAACATAACAACACTTTGTTATATGTTTTTTGTTTAGAGCACATACTTTAGGTAATATCCAATTATTGTTAATTTATTTAATCAGCGATCTAAATAGAATTTTTCAAATATGGAACATTTCTCAAACAGAGTGTTGCGAAGATCTTATTTCTGGTACCCAATTTCACTATCGCAGCACGCTGTCTACAATACCATCTCTACCACCTGGATGCATGGCGTTTCTAAACAGTGAGGTTCTCAAAGTACTTTCTACTATGAACCACTTACTATGATATTCTATGTATGTACCATAGTTCATAAAATTATAAGACACCGTAAACGGCTGTGATCCCTTACTATTATGTGACCCGCAGGATCCTAGAATCCGGTCAGACTTTAATAATGCGGTATCTGTGACTGGAGAATTGCACCAGGTGTGATTTTTAGTATATTGTTAATTGGTGTAGTTTATTGTGATACTAGTTTTTACCCGCGACTTTGTCCGGAGTAAATAGTATCTTAAAGACAAATCAAAATAACAAACTAAAAAGAACTAAAAATTATGAAAACAACTTATACAGGTATTTTCAGTTCCGTTTTTTATCATCATCCTTATCATTAAGTTAATTCCTTCAGCCTTATCAATAAGTATAAAAAAAAATTAAGTCCGAATATTTTGTACTTTATTGATGATTACTTATACTTACTTTTAAAAAATAGTGTCCAAGAGTGCGCTAGAAGCAAGTTGTGCAATATGTTAAGTAAAATAAACATTGATCATAAAAGTGTTACGTTATGTGACTTACATTTTATCAATAAGCCCAAAAAAACTTACTTCCCATGATTTGAGATTTTTTTTTAACATTCTTTAATATAATTTTGTTTAAATATGTATATAAAATTGTTTAATACATTCTACATTTTCTAACGAAGTTGACGGCAAAGTAATAAATACGAAAAAAAAAACCTCGCAATCTTAAGCTTTTCCCAAAGTTTCCTACCTCTTTAAGATTAAAGTTCACTAAGTTCTTTACATATTTTATAGGACTTTTTGCTTTTTAGGTTTATTTATTACAGTTTTGTTTATACAAAAGCTTGCTATTGTAGAATTAAAATAGTACAAAGACATATTCACTCAACGGATGAAAACATCGGGAGCTTTAGAGCTTCTCAATATGTTTATTTGGATGTCTGTCTTGGATACGTTTTATAATTTGGTACTTGTTGTACAACAAAAAAATGTGTCAAATAATAATAAGATATTTATGAAATCGTAGAATTTTTCTAAGCAAATCATTTTTTATTTAACAAATTTATTTTAAACCGATATGACTCCGTGGTTTAACATTTTAAACATTGCATTTGGGCCTTAGACAGTGTCAAAAATAAGTGGAATAGTATTAGTAAATTTTACCATTAGATTTTACCTTAGATGTCAGATGGCTAGGAAATATTTTTTTGATTTAAAAATTTGATACTAATTTAAAGCAAGCTATAAATTGATATTTTATTTTTTTCATTCAAAAGTTCGCTTTAATTACATCAAACAAACATACTTTATAGTGCTTTGTATACTGTAATTCATTTATTAGTTTAGTAATTATTAGTGCCTTAAATAAGTACCTAAATTCAGTACTATTAAATTTAAAAATATAAAAAATAAACTTCTACTTATGTTTAAGCAAATAAATATTGTACATAAGGCTAGCGGAGAAGATCGATATCGACTATCGTTACGTTTTAAACGAACAATATCATTTATGGTCAGAAGAGACTTGACATTGGTGTGCCGTGGTTAAGTGTTATCATCTGCGTTCCACAATTTCATTATTAAAACATGTATCAAGAAACTTTTTTATTTTTTTGTAATTTAACGCATGTCCTCATTTAAATAATAATATAAAACAAAATATATACATATTTTTTTAAATCCTTATTACTTTTTTTATTTTATCTAGCCCACAGTACGTAATGCTTTGTTGTTGGTCGATAACCTTAGTTACCAAAGAATAAAGAGGCTAACCTTTTTTGAACCCTTTGTAGATATTTTTCTATATATTAAGTGTTATAATATAGTAATTTGAAAAGGTCTCCTATAGAAAACCTATTTTAAAGTAGGTGTAACTCTTTGCAGTATGTATTCGAATACATTTTTTTAAAGAGTAATGGTGTACGCTAGTCTTATACTGAGTTCTAGTACCTTACGTGTTTAGTTTCTAAAGTAGAACACTTAGCTTCAACTACACTTTATACTGAAAACATGTCTGTAAGAAAAATTATATGTTTTATTACTTATATTTCTTTAAGTTTATAGATTATTTATAGCGACAGTGGCTGATGCGGGTTCAAGACAATTTTGATATTGTAGTTTATCTATCCTTAATTAAGATTATAAGTAATAATTCGTTAAAATCTTAGCTAAGCTTAGATTATAATTTTGTGTTGCCAAGTGGATAAGTATTTTTGATGGATAAGTATTTTTGACGGTTCCCCGACGCAAAGGCTTCAATAAGTACATAATAATATTATTTTTATTCTTTTTAGAGGTTTTTTGTATCCGGCGTTTTTTATTTTTTTTTTTAATTTCTGCTTTTTAAAGTTATGTTACTGGCTTCTTAACTGTACTAAATGAACCTACTCACAATTTTTCAGTTGTTTAAGTATTTCTATTAATCTATACATATAATATAAAAAAATCGTCACTGATCCATTTCTGTACATGGAAAATATTAAAAAAAAACATCATGCGTGTCCTTTATAAGAGCAAGAGAACCCAAAACAATGTTTTTTTATTTTGTCTGTTCGTCTGTATGTCTGTAACTTTGTGCACGCTAATCTCAGAAACGGATTAATCGATTTGGATGCAGTTTTCGGGAATACATTGTCATGGGATTCACTTTATATTTTGTTTTTTTTAACAATCGGTTAACAAATAAAGAAGTTAATAATCTCTTATTGTCGTCCCATTGCTGCCTACCAGTTTGAAGGTTTAGAGTTTTTACTTACATTGGTAAGTACAAAGGGTACGCTTTATCAAAATCGAAATCTAAGCGTACGAACTTGCAGGCACAGCTAGTACTTGTATTAAATCTTTCATAATCAACTACAAAAAGAGTTAGTTAAATATAATTAATATAAGACTCTTTTGGCTCTCAAAAAATCTTGCAAATAAATTAAGACTGTAGACTGCAGGGTTGCAAATTGTATTGGTATGTAAATTAAGTTTGTTGTTTATTTGTTGTCTACTCCAATATATCTGCAACGTAATCAAATGTATGTTATTTTATATTTTTTTCTATTAATTCAATATAATCCTCGACATCCAGTTAATTAAAAAATCACTTAGATAAGATGGAGTTCACATGGCTTCGATGACTTCTAATATTTCATTTCACAACGCTAACTTTTTTCAAATATGATATGAGAGCTTATTTAACTGTGTATGAAATAAACCCATCGATCCCAGAGACACGAAGTGGACTGTTTTGGGATATCGCGTGCTTATTCTAAATCTTTTTGAAATAATAAAGAAGCATAATTTCTGGTAAATAAAAGAATACTAAATCGTCTGAAGGAAAGAAAAATAAGTCGTTTAATTTGTTAATAACACTGCTGAAAGAGCTGTTAACTTAATGAAGACTTTAAAGAACTCATTACGGCTGAAGAATAGCAGAAAACTGCACTGTGTTCAGGAATACACTAAAGAGAAGTTGTAATGTATATTATACATTCATAAATAAATATTTATGTGAATCTATTTTTTTTTCTTATCCACTTAATATGCAATTGTGCTAGAAAAATTAAATTTCATATTTTAGTATATTTTAGCATTTTAATAAAATAGAGGGAAATATATAGAGTTAGACATGTATGACATCTTTATATATATATATATATATATATAAAGATGTCATCAATATATATATATATATATATTAAAATATATAAAAATTAAATTTCATATTTTAGTATATTTTAGCATTTTAATAAAATAGAGGGAAATATATAGAGTTAGACATGTATGACATCTTTATATATATATATATATATATATAAAGATGTCATCAATATATATATATATATATATATATATATATAATATATATATATATATATATATATATATATATATATATATATATATATATATATATATATATATATACATATATATATATATATATATAATATATATATATATATATATATATATATATATTGATGACATCTTTATATATATATATATATACAAAATATATATATATATATATATATATATATATATATATATATATATTTCTTATGTGCGTGTGTATGTCACTGAACTCCTCTTAAACGACTGGACCGTTTTTTATGAAATTCTTTGTGTGTGTTCAAGGGGACTTGAGAATTGTTTAGATTCACAATTTGGTCCACTGGAAAATGGTTTTTTGATTAATTTTTAATGTGTAAGTAGGTGGTGATTTTGGAATGTTTCACATTGATTCCGACGCACTGTGTTACCATGGCAATGTCAAATATTAAATAATATTTTATTTTAATTATAGTCTGCCTTGACAGTTGGCGTTGTGATAGAAGTAAGAAAAATATTTTAGTACTAGCGGCCCGATACGTGCTTCGCTACGTATAAAGTGAAATTTTAAAAAATATATTGGAACAAATTCATTTATTAAAACAAAAAATCTTTATTTACATATTCTTACAGTATCGATTGGTGGAATTATGATAAATGTACATGTAATGTAGTTAAACATTGTGATAACTTTTTAATATTTTTTTTTTAAAGTTTGATTTTTTAAATTAAAGACGCGTGTACAAGACAACGTCTCTCGGATCCGCTAGTCTTTATATATATATATATATATATATTTCTTGTGTGCGTGTGTATGTCACTGAACTCCTCCTAAACGACTGGGCCGATTTTTATGAAATTCTTTGTGTGTGTTCAAGGGGACTTGAGAATTGTTTAGATTCACAATTTGGTCCACTGGAAAATGGTTTTTTGATTAATTTTTAATGTGTAAGTAGGTGGTGATTTTGGAATGTTTCACATTGGTTCCGACGGACTGCGTTACCATGGCAATGTCAAATATTAAATAATATTATATTTTAATTATAGTCTGCCCTGACAGTTGGCGTTGTGATAGAAATAAGAAAAATATTTTAGCACTAGCGACCCGATACGTGCTTAGCTACGTAAAAAGTGAAATTTAACGTATGAAGTGAAAAAAATATTAGAACAAATTAATTTATTCAAAACAAAAAATCTCTATTTACATATTCATACGATACAGATTGGTCGAATTATGATAAATGTACATGTAATGACGTTAGACCTTGTGATAACTTTTTAATATATATATTTTTTTAAGTTTGAATTTTTTTAATTAAAGACGCGTGTACAAGGCAACGTATGTTGGGTCCGCTAGTATACTATAATTATAATCGTCGTGAATAGAAACAGGTGAGAGCCATAAAAGTGAACAAAGGTGTCAGAAATGTTACTAGATTTTAAATTGCATTTCTCTACCTAGACAAATTCAAGATGATTTACATCACGAAAGTATATTTCAAATTCGTAAGAATTGTGCATAAGGCATGTAATATTATGTAAATTATGTTATTTCATGTATAGATGTACGATAAGTCGTTACCGTTAGAATTTAATATTATTAGGTATTAAATATTGTCGAAAGAACGCATTCAATATTTGTGCATATGTTATGCAAGAGAAAATATCTCAAAGTATGTTTGAAAATATCTATACAGATTAAATTTAATAAAACAATAATAAATATAGAATGAAAAAAAACGATACGAGCATAATTTATCTAAAAAATAAAAATAAACGGACATTTAATAAGCTGTATTGCTATATCAATAATAGATTGTATTATGAATTCATAAAAAAGGAGCCCTTTCACCTTGGCTCCTACTTTCCAGAATGTATCCTTGGAATACAGTGACCGGCTTCAGTTGTTAGGCTTAGAGATTTCCTCGAACCTCAACTTTGGTCGGTTCATTGAGTCCAGAGCAAGAGCAGCAGCAGCAAAGCTTGCCGTTCTTGCGAAGGTTCGGCAGTACTTTACACCGGGACAGCTTCTTGTTTTATACAAAGCACAGATCCGGTCGTGTGTAGAGTACTGTGGACACATATTTGCTGGTGCCGCAAAGTCTCATCTTGCGGTTCTGGACTCAATTGAGAGGCGAGCTAAAAGGCTTATAGGCGATCCCGAATTGGTCGAAGCCGACCTCCAAAGCCTTGAACACAGGCGTAAAATTGCTAGCCTCTCAGTATTCTATAGGATACATTTTGGTGAGTGTGCGCAGGAATTACACGAGTTAATTCCCCCGTCCCCCTTCCATCACCGGACGTCCCGACGCACGGCAGGTATCCATCCTTTTGTTGTGGACATTCCACCTGTCCGAACGAAGCGCTTTGCTTCCTCATTTTTAGTGCGTACAGCAAAGGACTGGAACAATTTGCCTGCGTCGGTATTTCCGGCCAAATTTAATGTGGGTGTCTTCAAGAGAAGAGTGAATAGGTTGCTAGGGCAATGCGACTTACCATCTAAGACTACATTCCACTTACCATCAGGTGGAATGTAGTCAAGCATTGCCCTGGATCATATAAAAAAAAAAAAAAAAAAAAAAAAAATAAAGATTGCTTAAGATTAACTAATACTCTTTTTCTATAATTTTAATCCAGGCTAAGTGATGAAAACGGTTTTATAAACTACTAGGGGTCGCCCGCGACTCCGTCCGCGCGGTTTTTAGTGTTTCCTCAGGGCAAGTGAGGAAAGCTCTCAAAAAAGAAATCTTTTCCCGTTTTTGCAGCATTTTTCATTGCTGCTTGACTTCTATAAGTCACAGCAAAATAATATAAATCCTATAGCCCTCCTCAATAAACGGACTATTCAATACAAAAAAAAATTCAATTCGGGCCAGTAGTTCTAGAGATTAGTGCGTTCAAACAAACAAAATCTTCAGCTTTATAATATTAGTATAGAAAATATCTTAATAGTATGTTTTATCTGGCATTTTATATCTTTATTTTTATTACTAAAGGCAACTTTATAACTTTTTATGATTAAAATATCTGTATTTTGTTTAGTAATTTTATATCGGTGTTTTTTAAATGAAATATCTACGGATATCTACATAATGTGAAATGTAATTGGAAAACAATTTCGAGTGAAGAAGAACTTATGTTAAGATCTCGTTTGTTTATTTTAGGGTTTAAATAGTTATCTGCAAAAGTTTTCAGTATATCTTAAAATAAATTGTGATATTCAAGATAAATGATGTAAATATACTCAAGATAACCATAAAAATATATATTTTTTTAGAATAGAAGCTTTTTTTTAGCTTAATATACAAGTTTCTTTATATAAACTAAACTTTACTCCAAAAATACATCGTAATGTAGCACGTAAATAAAAAACCTTATACCCCTTTAAGAGAAAAATATGTATGTTTTCCGCGATTTTTCTTGTTTCTTTTACATTCTCTGAGGTACCATTCGGTCACTAGTTTGGTCCTTTTATAATGTTTTTTCATTTGTCATTCCGTCATTTTATTTCATTCATTCATTTCATTTTCATCTTGCCATTTGTCATCATTCTTATTTTATCAAGGTCAGGTTTTAATTCTACTTTTTAAATTATTTTAACGCTTATCATTTTATTCTTAAACTTATTAAACCAGTCCTTAAAAAAACTCCTTAAAAAAAGCGAAGAAAATGGTTTTACCAATTGATTATCACTTGAATATACTATAACACAAAATATTTAAAATTGTCAAGTTAAAATGAATAAGCCTTCAATTTGATGATCGAAGCGAATAATTAAATGTGTCCATCGATTTTTTTTTCTTATTAACACCAATGTTATCTTGAGCTAATTGTTATTTTAAATGAGTTGATTCAGTAGATTTACTTTAGATACAATTTCTAGTTCCAGATTTAGTATCTAGACTTAAAATTGAAGTATTATAAAAAGTTATTATTTTAAGTATCTGTTGATATGTCTAAACTTTCAAATACTGCAGGATAGAAAGGAAAGTGTCGAATTATGGATTAGCAGAACCAAAACGGGGTACAAAATCTATTCGATGGTACATCCAGCTTTTTCGTAATAGGGAACATGCAAAAAAATTTAAATGGTTCCAAATATTTTTTTTTCGATTACTTATTATCATCTTATTATAATAAAATCATTTTTTTGAAATTTACTAACCATTTAAGGCCATAAAATAATTTATGAAAAGTGTAAATTAAGGGAGCGAAATTCAAACTTCCATATCGCGCCACCATTGGTCGAAAGGAAATGTGACGTCATTTGACACGCCATTCAAATTATCGGCGTCGAAGTTATAACTGTGGTATCAGTGTTACTGAGAAAAATAAATAATTTAAACCTATATTTTCGTGCTTAAAGTTTTTATTAAATGATACAATTGTTTAGGTAATTCTAAAAACATTTTTTCAATACTGAAACCACCCTAACAAAACAATTACCTACAAACTCTTTTTCAATAGCATTTAGCATGCTGCTACACATTACATTTTTAAAATGTTTCTTCCTCTGAATCATTTTCCACTTCACTTGACTCAGATAAATAACTTGGTTGATAATCAGCAGTTATAGAAGATATAAGAAGCTATAGAAGTATTATCAGCTGTGTTTTCGGTAAACAATTTTCTTTTTAAAACAGATAGTTTTACTGGTAAAACTGTTGTGTACCAATGTTGTGTGTTGAATGAGGAAATGGTGACAATGCTACATTTTGTTTTTCAGCAGGTACATTTACATTGACACCTTTATTTCCATACTTCGGTTTAATATTAACTTGCACAGATTAGTCACTTGGTAATTTATCTTCAATATGCAAAAAGCAAGGCTCTGCCTTATGATCATCACATTCAATAGGAGAAGTACTGAGTCCTGGCTGATTAATATCACAGACATTTGTATGGGCAGTACTAGGACTTAAAGTATACCACTTCTTTATGAAGGTCATCATTTTTAAACACTACTTTTGATAACTAACTCTGAAAAGGCTTCATTAACCGATGTCAATCTTTGCCTTTGCCTTTGCCTTTTGACTATGCACATTCATGAGAATGTTCTCTCAGCTGGTGTTTTTGCCACAAAAATATATGAGGCACAACTCTTTTCTTCAAACTTAGATTATATTTTTCTCCTTGTTGTTTCGTTATACATATTATATTCAATACAATTGGCTGTATCTTCCTTAACCTGAAATAAATCGACAAAAATAAAAATTTATTAAAACCAAAAAAAGAATACGGTTATACATTACTTGTAAGATGAATTTTATCTTCTTCCATGACTTGTAAAGCCATTAAAACTTAAAATATGTATGAAATAACTAAAATGATCATAGCAAACATTCACTGGACGTATCATTTGACGTCACGCAAAGCGCGCGCAAAATGACGGTGTTTGAACGGCTCAAATTTACTACATGTTTTAATTTTTCATTTGAAAAAAAACTAGAATCTTTTCAAACCTTTTTATATTTTTTTCTACGATATAGAAAGGTAAATGATTAATTTACGTCAAAAAAAAATTACATGAATGTTCCCTATTGATTTAGATGGTGTATTTCTCTCAGTTTGCTCCGACTTCCAGTATCTTGGAACATTGATTCAAAACGATGTTAATATAGAACAGAGACTAATATAAACTGATATAGATCATAATAATATACTCATATATATTAATGATATGTATGAGTATATTATTATGATCTAACTAACTCATATATATTAATGATATGTATGCAAATAATAACAAAATTCATTGCTATAGAATCACGTGGATAGTAGAGGTACACAGGCACCTAAGATACTTAGCGTGCTAAATGATGCTTATCAGTACTTAATATCAGGTCAGTTGCTAATGCTATGTAAAGTACAGATTTTTTTTATTTACTTAATCAAAATAGTACATACATGTTATTAAATAAAAACTCCGCCAAACTACTGAGTATTTTGAAGGCAAACAAAATTCTCGTTAAAGGGTATTATTACAATTAAGTATAGTATTGATTTCTTAGTAACAGTATACAAGCAAATGCCGTATGGTATATTATAAAGCATTTACTTATATATATGCACATCTATATATCACATACTATTCCCGATTAGCTTCTATGCAAGGCCTGCTTCATGCCCCACATGGAGTACCGCTCACTACTATTTGAATGATCAATAACCCAACGATTGACAGCTGACAAGCTCGAGCACTTGGGCATTCTCGGTCACCGGATGTTTACGTTTATTCTACTTCCTCTATTACTATGAGTGCTTTGCCGAATTGGAAAATGTGATTATAAATGCACGCTTTCTATTTTTTTCTAAGTACTGCTAGAATTCATATTATAATTTTTACAATTTAGTTTACTGAGTTTACATCTATAAAAAGCGATGCAAATTCACAAATTCGCATTGCTTCACCGTTATAGTTAAAACATAAGCTCAGTTTATGAGATTTCATGCGCCGAGTTTATGAGGTACACAATTTCATGACTGATTTTGAATATTGTTTAAATAATTAAATGTCAATAGAGCATAGACCCTTAGTGGAAACATGTTTTTATTAAGGGTTTATTAAACTTTTCTGTTTAACATTATATATTGACTATGCCCTGTAAATAATTATAAGCAAGAAAACTAAAACCCGGTAATCTAGTGAATTAATCTGTTGGAATTTTCTTTAGTGTTCTTGTTATTTTATTTATTGTTGCATTGGGCTTAGCCAATCTATATAGTTTAATTTTTAGTAAATGAGAATATAATTATTTATATAACGGCTTCAATGCCACGTTTTTAATACCCAAATTCTAAACGAGATTAGTCAGTGCTGATAAATACAGATAAATCAACAGAATTCTCAAGATTTTGTGATCCATACTTAATAAATCAGTCACATTGTTCATTTCGTTTCGTTTATTATAAACTGTTTGATAATTCTAATAAAATATTAATATTTATTGAGTAAATCTGCCCTGTCTTATATTGTTTAATGATCTTAAAAACAAAAGTTACAAGTCACTTTTTTTAAATATTTTTTAAACATTTGTTTCATCTATTTCGGATAAAAATCTAAATATTTCGGCAAGAAGAAGATACTTTACAAGTGCTTTACAATTTTGAATAGTACCTACGTATTATAAACTACGAGAAGAAACAAGGATGGACATTTTTTAACGTGATAATTTACTAAAAAAAATGGCCATTGTTACCAATCAAATCAAATAACAAATATTTATTGATAATCAAGTCACAAAAATATTGATTTATTATCTAAGCTCAAAGCTACTAGCTCATAAGTACCATCAACCCGAAAAAAATTGTTGCCACGTATTTGAAAAATCTGATAACAGAAACTCAACTGGATTGTCTTGTATAATTCCATTAATAAGATTATCGGACAATCTATCTATTATTCATTCATAAAACTTATATTTTTTAAAACGTCGAAGTTCTGATAGTAAATCTCAATGTTATGGAATGTTTTTAAAATTCGAAATTAACTATAGTAATGGAAAACAAAATTCACCGATCGAGACGATCATAAAAGCATTAACGAGTAACATAAACCCAAACCGAAACATTAGCATAAGTTATACTTACGATGCTAAAGTACTTGAGTATGCAATAAACTTTTAAGAAGGTAGCGATTGTGAAAGCAAAATTATACGGATATTTTATGCTAAGGTGAGTTACTACCGGTTCAAAAAATCAGAAATGCAAATGCTTCTTTTGAACTGATTCAATATAAATATCAATTTCATTAGCAGACAGATAATACCCACTGCAAAAGTTAATTAACTTATGTTACGTGTACCTTATAGTTTGAATATTCAAAGAGAATCACTATTTACGGCAGAAAAATATAACAATCAATTTATATCAGTCTGCCTTACTTTCCTTTAATTCATATAGTTTCATAGCCAGAATATATCAAAAAAATAATTATATAAAAAAGGTTTGTATGGATACAAAGCAGTTTTTTTCCAAGTTATAAAATTCTATGACAGTCCAAAAAAAACATTGAAGTTAGCATACGAAAATTGTAATATCTGAAAACTATGTATAATATTTCACTACTAGCATTTCTGGTAGTTCTATTTCATTAGCATTTTTTTTTAAATAAACTTAACAAGGTCAAGACACAAGGATGTGTATTGGAATTTAAAAGAAGCACGTACTTAGTGCTTAATAATCTTAATATGATTAATAGCTCGAATCGTTACGAAGGAAAACAAAAAAATAAATAATTACGAAAATATTTTCAACCGAATTCTTATACTAAAAGACTTGGCACCGACTTCAAACCTATTAGTAAATAGGACATATAAATCATAGGTAGCATATAATAAATATTAAATGTTCATTATTTTTTATTTTTTAGTTTTAAAGTCGGTTTTTTTTAATGTAGTTATTTTTATTAAATACTTTTTAGTTTATTGCTACATTATCATTAGCCATGGGAAGACCAACATAAGGTGCAGCACGCTTTAAAATATATAGATCTCAAGAAACGGGAACGGATAAAAGTAGTCTTCTCCGTAAAAATGCTCTTCGAAACACTTTCACGTTCTTGTGATACTATTAAAGATCGTGAAAAACATTGGTTGGTCATAAAGGATATATGCCTTTATAGCCAACTAACGTTTTTAAAATCACGATTACGTCAAGAAACTCTTGATCAGCATGATTCTAGACTCGGTAAAATCCAAGAGCGTCTTGTCAATGAGTATATTGAGCAGAGAGCTAATAGACTTGGCTTCATTAATGAGCGTTTGGAGAACGAGTCGACTGAGCGAAGGGCTCATAGATTAGAAGTGATACGAAACCGTACAGCCACCCAGTCTGCTCAGCAACGTGAGAACCGGCTAGCAGCAGCGCGTCAAACTTCACGTATCCAAAACAACAGATGTCATTAGTCACAGCCGTTTTGATTTCCTTCCGGAGGAGGTAGTTAAATAAAATAAAAACTAATGGGCCTACCTGAATCACATTTTTATGGGACCAATTCGAAACTATTCCGCATCAAACAAAAAAAGAATTACCTAAATCGGTTCAGAAACCTCGGAGAAATCGGTGTACATACGTAATATATATATATAAATATATATATATATATATATATATATATATATATATATATATATATATATATGTGATATTGAGAACCTCCTCCTTTTTGAAGAAGTCGATTAAAAAAAATATACTAATTAAAAAACCGTTTTTGTGGAGATAATACATTTACAGAGAACTGCCACAGTACAAAGATACAGATATTTCTTACAAAGTAGTCTTCAGCCTGCAAGCAATTTCTTTTCTTAATTGGTAGGTTCTGCAAGCTCCGTTAAACAGTACAGACAAAACGTACAGAAAGAATCATAAAGAAAGTCCTTAGGTCATGCACAATATTTATTAAGTGTAAATTAACTAACTTGCTGTGAATGTAGTCTCATCGAATGTAGTAAACTCGTGTTTAATATTTACTTAAAATAATATCACTTATTAGTTTTTCTAAATAATAAAGCACAAATTTTATAGCTGGTAATAACTTTGTAATATAATTTGTATAACAGTAGTTATGATTGTAATACACTTATTCCGCAACATTCAAAATGCAATGTCGGTGTTGTCTTAATATAACTTTAGCGGTTCACTTTACTAATATAATTACCCACAAAGTTAAGGCAACTCGTTAAATTTCCTTTATAATGGGCCTGTAGAGGTGGATGCACTCAGGCTTTAACTAAATTTATTCTGATTGGCGAGTAATATACTCTCATATTTCGCAAAATTATCTAACACTTAATGCGAAAAGAAAAATATATAAAATAACATCAGCTAAGGGAGAAAAATATTATTCTGGATTTTAAGATTGATCAATGACAGGAACCAATAAATTGTGGAGCTATGAAGATTGGCTTTCATCGGAAAATAGTTTAAGTGGCGGTGATAATGTTTCCAAAAATTTATGAATTTTATATTAATAGCGTTGTGACATTTTCTTTGAATAATTAAAATATATTTCATTGTTAAGTAATTTTTACCAAACAATGCATCTTAAATGCAATACCATGCATGCAATATATACAATTTTCCTAATAAAGTCAAGAGATTAAGGTACATATTTAATTTATTTGTAATAGGTAAAAACTAATATTTATTCCATTTTTATACTAATAGCTTGTAACAAATATATAAGAACGAGCAAAATAATTTCTAGGAAAAATTCAAGTCATGTAATTTGTTTTTCATGCAAGTTGGGATTTTTCGGATTTTTGGTAACTTTGAGTAGGTAAAAGAAGTCCTTTTGTGTATAAAACTAAGAAAATAATTTAAAACTATAATAGAACTAAGCTATAAATATACAAACAAAAAAAATAAAGCTAACAATAATAAAACTTTAATAAAACTAAGAAAATCATTTAATTTGAGAGTAATTTCTAGTATTTCTAAAGAAATAAAGTTATGGTTGTCTTAACACGTAAAAAAAGAAAAACTAAAAAAATCCCTACAAATAAAGTCAGTATTAAATTTGAAGAATACTTAAGTATATCTCTTAAAATTCCAACTATTAAAACAATTTAGAATTTATTAAACTAAATATAAAAAACTGTGAAAGTTAATATCGAAGTATTTAATTAGAACACAATATATTAATCTCACAACTCTATTGAAAGTAGAGACCTTCAAAAAGCAATATCATCGTATTAGGAAAGTTGAACTTTTGTCTGCGATCTCAGAAAGTTCTAATAAATTAATATTATGAGTTAACTTCTGATTACTTGAAATTATTAATATCTTAATTAAACAATTATCACTATTGTTACATAAATATTTATCATTTTATAATAGTCATCAAGTATGGGATACCGAATGGGTTCGAAACTAGTCGGGCAATAAATATTAAAGTTATTAAATTAATATAAATCTACCTCTTTTTTTGTACTTGTATTGTTATTATTATGATTATTATCTAACAATAAATAAAGTTATTGAAACCACGATAACAATTCCACCAGAAGTTAGCTATTTTCGTTTTATTAAAATAACTAACAGAATAAAGAGAAAATGTATTTTTTTTTATATTTTGGTTCACAAACAGACGGGCCACCTGATCATGAGTTGTCTTCGTCGCCTATGAATACTTGCAATATCGTACATTTACAGTACTTTCACAAGACTTTTCCAGCTTTTTAAAGATCCGTGTTTTAAAAATCCCTATATTGTAAACCAATACAAACACCTCCCAGGAAAACATTGTTCCAGAGATAACATGTTCGTGGCTAGAACGAACATGAAGAAGGAGCGGTTGAGGTTTGCAACGTGTCCTGGTGAGAGCGATACTGCTCAGACACGGAAGAAAGAAGTTCATTCGTTGTGTGATAGAGGAATGGTGAAGTTATACAGAAAGTCATAGAGACGGAAGGAAACACCTTAAAGAATTTAGTTCTTCTTACCAAGAGCTAGCACAGGGCAGGCACAGTATGCATTCCTTGCTCTATTATCTCTATAGCAATAAAATGTCGTCATTATTTGTATATATATCTTTGGTATGCAAATTTCAGCTAAAATGTATATATATTATTTTTAAAAGAAAATAAAGCTTTCATAAGCTATAATAAATGAAACAATAGGAATAACTTTGGCCGGGTTGGTAATTGATATGAATTTAATAAGAGATTTAATAATAACATCTGAAAACAATTTTAACTTTACAGAGACGTCTTTGATGTCTTACGAGAGAATTTTTAAATTAAAGATATGGCGACAAAATAAAATTTTAATTAAAATATTGTATTGTTTTAATAAGAAGATATGTAAATAAAATTAGTAAGAGTCAGACAATTTAATGAAATGCGACTGAAATATCTTGATTTATTTAAAACATAATTTGATTTTTTTCTGACTACAATACTAATAATTATTAATATTTATGCTTCAAATGCTAGACTATAAATAAAATAATAGAACTACAATCTTTACTGTAATAGAACAACTTTATTCTACTTTAATGTACTGACTAGAAAAAGTTATATGCTTGAAAATATTAAAATAAATAATGATGTTATTTTAGGTTATTTGAAATTGAAATATTAGGGCCTTACATATGAAATTGGCGTTTTGTATGGTAGGAACAAAAAGTCGAATATTTTTTTAAATAATGTATTTAATTAAGTATAACCCATTGTTTTCTATGCACTTTTGCTATCTTATAGGTAGTTCATTGAATCCTTTACTAAAAAAAACCAGTCAGACTGGAATCAATAAAATCTTTGAGGGCGATTTGGACTTCCCCATCGGAGTTGATTTTTTTCTCTTGCAAGAAATTATCCAAATTTCGAAAAAATGGTAATCTGTTGGAGTAAGGTCCGAGGAGTACGTACGTACACATTCTAATTGAAGCTCTTTTAATTTGGTATCCGTCTGTTGTGCAATGTGTGGTCTAGCGTTGTCGTGTAGAGCGATTGGACAGTCTAGGTTGTGTAGCAGCTACTTTTTCCGTCATGGTTTGCAATTGCTGACAATAGATATCTGTGTGTAAAAGAAAAGTGTAATGAACAATACCGGCACTAGTCTACGAAACACAAGTAATTTTTTTTGGGTCAATTTTCACTTGGGGCAGGGTTTAGAAGACTGACCAGAATCCAACCATTATACATACATATGAAAATATCAATTTAACATTAAGTTTTAAGACACTTTTTCTTATACTCACTATGTCTCACATTTTTTATATTACCCTTGAAACAAAAAGCAACTGTTGTAATTAACCAAGTTGTTCTTGAAACTTTCACAAGTGTACAACAAGTGCAAGTGTACAATAGTAGTCGCAATTGTTAAATACTAATTCCATTACATTTGAAATGTCATAATGGTTGTGTCTTAATATTATTACAGCAGTTTTCTGTACTATCTGAATTTCCAACAAAGTTAACCGCAACTTGTAAATTTGGCTTTAAAATCCGTCCGGTGAAGTGAATGCCTTCCAGTTATTACTCAGTTGATTGTATTTGGCAAGCAATATAGTTTTCCTTTTTTAGATATGACAGAATCATTACTATTCTTAACTGATTTTACTTTATTACAGTATATTGGATTTACATTCTAATATTTGAATATTAATCCGACTTTCAAAATGATTTATAGCAACTATGTTCACACAAAAACAGCAAAAGATGACACATACGTTTCAGACCAGTAGTACTTGGATAAATAGTTTTATAAAATGTGTGTTTTTTGTGAAGGAATAAATAATATACATTACTATAATGCAAATTATATAAATAAAAAAATATGTATTACTTAGACTATAAGAAGATTTTAAATTATATCTGTATTTTAAATTCCACGTAATATCGAAAATTTTATGTGGATCAATATAATGTTTTTGTAGACATTATATTATAATATTAAAAAGATTGCTTTTATTTAAAAATGAATCAATTAATGTCGCCTTATTTTTTTAACTAATTTACTAATAGTATTACAATGTAAAGATAATAAATGTAAAAATAATAGTGTTTTGAAACAACCAGGGCAGTATTAAGTATTTTAAATAACAAGCGTTTTAATCCAGCACAATTGCTTTTATTTCAGAAACTTGTATTAATCAGAAATTGTATTATTCAGACTCTTGTTTCATTCATAGAGTAGATTTGATGTACAAGACAGTTATCTTATTAGTTTATTAATGCATCAGCATGTCTTACAGTACATCAGTACTGTAAGACATTGTGAATGTTATTTCTTTAACATGCATTATTTTATTTAAATATGTGGACTATCAATTTATAAACAGAACTATTTCGATTTTTTTTTAATCTGTACATTAACTTAAATATTTTGAATCGGAATATTTTAAAATGATGTAGGTAATAATAAACCCTTATTGTCCAAATATAGCAAAGTTTTTGAGACTGACTTTAAGAATACTTAATTCCAACGAATATTAAAAAAAATATTAATAAAGTGAACAGAAATCATATTTTTCTTACTATTCATGTATATTACAGAGCATGTATATACCTAAGGCAGACTAGTTCTGGAACTAGATATTCTTATATCAGTCGTGCTAAGGTTTTATCATTTTTTTTTTAAATGTACTCTTTATAAAAAGTTTATTCCTACAGTAAAAGATGTTTTATACTTATTGTTAGTACTTGTTTCAGTAACATACAGTACTTGCACTTCAATGTTTAATATCCAACAACTTGTAATAGAATAAGCGAGAGCAACTAGGCCCTTACAACTCGTTTTATAATATAACACTATAATATTTAGGTGAGGGTAATTTACAATTTCAAAACCAACTTACAGATGCTATTATTTATACCTTATAAATATTTCCTATAATTATTAAAAGATTAAACATTATGTTGGAATAGCCTATGCTTCTAATTCTTAAAACATTTAACAGTAAATACTAAATAACATTCTGTAATTAATTACGTAGGTGGAGCTATTATTGTATACTATTTCGAAACTTATGAACTAATAACATGTATGTAACATTTAAATTATTATAAACAAATATTACTAAAATTATATAAATATATATATTAGTCTTATTTAGAAACGATATTCACCTAAGATTTTCACCGATTTTATACGTTCCGAACAATAATTCCTTAGAAAATTACTTGGTAAACTTTGTGCCAGTATTGAGTGCTTAAGATTAAAAGATTATACTGTACTAGTATTCACTCTATATTCAACTTTGTTAAGGAACTTTGAAAACTTTGTAAATTTGTATTTCGCAAAAAGAGAGAAAATTAATTATTTTATTTAATATATCTGCTGTATGAGATCTGTGAATTACAATTTCAATGTCCTATTTAATGTACCTTAAATTTAGATAATCTAACGTGGTGTAAACAAAAACCTGAATGTAAATTATTGAAAATCTATACAAAACTAAAATGTTAACCTATTTGATTAATCTATCAATATTTAACTTTTACACCTGGACTACAAAGGTCAAATTTTAGGTGTAGATGCCTTTTTAGAAGTGAGAATTCAATAGAACGAGAGTTTTTTTTTTAATTCACTAATGTAGCTGATAGAGATAGTAAGATAAATAAGTACTAAATGTGTTTTTCGATTGGGATATTTAAAAAAAAACACACACTGAAAATCGGCGTGAATAAAAAATCGTAACAAATCACCCAATCTGAAACACTAATTAGATATAATTTCTTCTAGACCATAACCATTATAAACTGGTTATCAAACTAAAACCTTGATTAAAATAAAACAATTACACTTAGGACGTTATCGTGGCTGCTACAATTAATTAAATCCAAACTATCAAAGATATACGTAAAATCCCCGGAACAAAAAGACTGTTCTATAGTGTCATCTATTTTAAAAGAAAAAATAGAGCTTCACTTATTTAGTGTGACATTAGTTAACGTAAGGACATCAAATGGTCAATTAAATATTTTTTTTATCATAGATTCTTAATAAGTTCTGTTCTAATTATTACCAGTGTTATATTTTATCATTATATTTACAGGCGCGGCGTCGTAAGTTTGAAAGAAGGCTCGTAAAAAATTACAACTACGATAAGGCTTCTCATGATAGTAATTTTGGAGCGTCTAAGTGTTTGCAATGTTAAAACAAATTTTAATAAACATAATTGAAGATAACATTAGTAAATACTCAAAATTGTTTCGGTAAAATAAAGCTTCTATAAAAGGACATTTTATTTATTACTTTATATTAAGCTTATTAATACTATATTTAGTATATCTTAGGGATGCTTTAGGTATTAAATATTCAAGAATATAGTTTATATTTATTCTACCAGAACATTAATTTTGAAAAAAAATCTTAAGAACACAAATTGGTGAAAATAGCTTGTTAAAATACAAAACGGGGTGAATATTAAGTACAATATTATTGTGTTCCTTCAGCTGTAAATTGTAGTTTCGCGAGTATTCTCCGAGTCTAATATAATCGGTTGTCTTCGAGAAATATTTAATTCTATTTTCCAGTAGGACTTCTTCGCATTTCGCAAGCATTTTCATTTACAATCCCACTGTTATTGACATTTTTAGCATAACAATAGATAACATTTATTTTATTTCATACATCTATACCACAGCTATTTGCAGTCTAAAATAATTTAGCAAAAGTTTTCAAAAGAGAAACAACTTGACAAAAGTTTATATTTTAATCTACCATAGACAAGCAGTTCGAATATAAATATAAATTGAAATATTTTGTAAACCTGATCGAGGCAACAAAAGCTAGATTTAAGCCACTTTATTACAGATTTATAAAACAGAAACACGTTTTTTAGTATTTATGAATTAGTATTTAATTATTGTTTTTAACAACATATAATCGAATCATATATTGTAGAATAGGTAGATTAAAATAGGTAGGTTTAAGATTAGTTCTCTGACTTAAAGCAAAAAATCATTAACTCTTGCTAACAAAAGATTTTCTATCGAGAATCTTAGACTAAGAAAGCATTTTGTATAAACTCTTTTTAACTACTTGCTACATTTTTTGTTATGAACAAGAAGTAACATCGTTGTATATATTTTTTTACATTTATAAGTTGGTAGTTTTGTGATTAAAACTGAAGTTTGAATATACGAGGAAAGGAAAGAAATAAAATAAATTTATGGAAAAGATTTTATAAATATCATATTAATATTTCAGAATGAGGTTCCTTCATTAAAAGATCATTAGTAATCTTTTGATTCATATTTTTTTACAATGGGGCTGTTTTAATTCATTAAAAAAATACATAGTTACGTAACCTTAAAAAACCGTCTTTAATTATATTACAGCCTTTTTAAGAATAAATATTGTCGGCGACAATTCTCAATACTATTTAATTAATAATATTTCATTGTTTTAATCATAATTCATTAATTCATATAACTTGTTAGAAATTTAAAATCATTTAGAAACATTAAATAGTAAGCGTTTGTCGCACTCGCTACGGAGCATTCTTTTGTGCAACACTAAGAAAGAGAGAGATAGCATTCGAAGGCTATCTCTTTCGCTCTCAATATACCCCGAATGAATAGAAAATTATGTAAAACTTGTTTAAAGTAAATTAAATAGATAGTACATAACGGGACGAACGTAATATGGTATTACACTTTATGTGAAAGAATAATAGTTTATAAGAAATAAGACTTTAAAGCGATTTATATTGTATAGAATTTCTTATATTTTTACTATTTCATTCTTTGTAACTTTTGTATTTATATAGTTTTCATTAACCATTATATGTGTATGTAAAGATAATTTTGTAACCTTTTTTAATATTGCATTGTAATGTCTGTGTATATAAAACGAATAAAGTTATATGAAACTTAGTCACGGGGGCATAGTAAAAATACGCGTAAAATGCGTTGTTATTCAGCGGCTCTCTTTACGGTAAATCCGGCTAGTTAATAAACGGCTAGCGCGGGGATGAGGTATTCCATTCGCCTCGGACCGCAACATTGAAGAAAGAAGAACAGGGAGGATCGTAGAAGAGCCCTGAATCTTAACATCGTGAGGGATTATCGTAGAAGAGCCCTGTATAACAACGTCGTGAGGGATTATCGTAGAAGAGCCCTAATATTGTACGGGAGGATCGTAGAAGAGCCCGATCGAAAGAGCTACTCGTGACTAGGTTAATTGAGTGTCCTTACATGCTCGTTTTAATTACCCCTTCGAGTCGAGACCCTTATATCCATGAGAGACGAATCACCGGCGCCCGTTAGGAGTGATCATTAGTCACCCGACTTGACGTCACTCCTGCGGACAGGGTTCGTTTCGTCCTACAAAAGCGGAAGGGTGCGGTAGCTGAGGTCCAATCTAGCGACCTCGGCGTAACGCCGCTCCGGTCTTCTAAGACCGCAGCCCCCGACCGCGACATCTGGTCCTTCGAGCCGGATCTAAGGGGTTTAGATTCATTAAGGGTGTATATTAAGTGGTTTTGAAGCAACCATGCCGGTCACGAGGAGCCACAAGGGGTCCGAAACTGTAGAACGACCGTCGGTAGAAGAAGCGCCCGCGTCGAGCGCGGTGCGGGCCGTAACGCCGGGAGTCGCCCGTACCCCTCCCCGTACTCCGGGACGGGAAAGTAGTACGGAGCCATCCACGGAGCTGACGACGGAAGCGACCACAACGAGCTACGAAACTACGAGTACAGAAGTGATTGCGAAACCCGACAACACGAAGAACGCGCCGACAGCCGCCACCGTACGCGAAAGAGCGTCGTCGGTCAGAAGCACCACTTCTAAGAAGAAACAGCTAGAGGCACGCGCCGAACTAGCGGAGCTAGAGCTCCGCGAGGCGCAGGCTCGGGCCGCTGTGGCCAGGGCCAACCTAGAGCTGTCACGGTTGGCTGATTCGGACGACGAAGAGATTCAAGATAAAGAAGCGGAAGTGCATCAATGGTTGGAAGATGCTGCCAGTGTCGTGCCCAGAAAGGGGCATGGGGCCGGCGACGTGCCTAGGAAGAGCCTAGAGGAGCCGCCGAGTATCCAAGCTATTTCGCCGGCGGTAGTCAAACCAGAAGTGCACTCATCGGTCTCGGGGAACAAAGATTTGGCTGAGGCGATCATCAGGGCCATACAAGCGGTGCCGAAGGCGGGGACGGCGGCGCCGAGTTACATGACGGAGCTGCCCCTGTTCGACGGCGCGATAGGCGAATGGATCGCTTTTAGGACCGTGTATGAGGACACGGGAGGGCTGTTTACACCCCCTCAGAACATGGCCAGGCTTAGGAAGGCCATCAAGGGAACAGCAAGGGAGGCGGTGAAGAGCCTCTTGTATTCGGAGTGTCCACCCGAAGATGTTATAGACGCCTTGAGGCGTCGCTTCGGGAGGCCGGATGTGTTAGTGCTCGCCGAGATGGACAAGCTGAAGGGGCTGTCGAAGATCGGCGAGAATGCGCGCGACGTCTGTATATTCGCGAGTCAAGTGAACAACGTCGTAGCAACAGTGAAAGGATTAAGAAAACCGCAGTATCTACAGTCTCCAGAGATAATGAAGACAATAGTGGAGAAGCTACCTGCGGTGTTGAAGTATCGGTGGTTCGATTACGCCGCCGATCATGAAGAAAGTGACCTGGTGACAGTGGCCGACTTCCTCAATAGAGAGGCGGATCGGTGCGGGCCGTACGCACTTCTGGAACCTACGATAAGGAGACAAGGTACGTACAGACAACAAGCCGCGCACGCCGCGGTCGATGTTAGTGTTGAGAAGAAGCCCTCATGTCCGCACTGTCAAGGGGAACACCCGTTAGCGGGATGTAAGAAGTTCTTGCAGGCGTCCGTCAAAGAGAGATGGGACATAGTGATAAAGCACGGAGGGTGCTTTAATTGCCTGCAAGGCAAGCATAGAAAAGAAAATTGTAAGAAGCCTCCTTGCAAGGACTGCAAGAGGACGCATCATAACCTGCTTCACTACTACAAGAAAGAAGGCCAGAAGCAAGAAGAAAAAGAAAAGTCAAACAACGTAGTGCTACCGGTGAACGCTTTGACCGCGCCGAGGGCGTACTTGAAGATGGTACCGGTAGAGGTGTACGGCCCGAAGGGGGCTGCTACCATATTGGCGTTATTGGACGAAGGGTCCACAGTGACTTTACTTGATGCTTCAGTGGCACATGAGATCGGCCTGAAGGGGCCGAAGGAGCCTCTACGTTTGGAGACGGTCGGAGGCAAGATCTTGGGAAGTGAAGATTCCATGCGCGTCAACCTCAAGCTGAAGGGTGTACATCACTCGCGGCGGCAGACACTCGAAGGAGTGAGAACGATAAAGGATCTACACCTCACACCTCAGAGGTTAGATAAAACAAGATTGAAGAAGTGCACGCACCTTAAACGCATGTTAGAGCGTTTGGTATACGACGAGGAGAAGCCTCGATTGCTCATCGGTCAAGACAACTGGCACATCATCATAACGCGGGTCATAAGAAGAGGAAAAAGGAATCAACCTGTAGCATCATTGACTCAGCTGGGGTGGGTGCTGCACGGCTCCGACGGCGGAGCGTCGAGACCAATGAACGTGATGACGTGCGCGCACACCGCTGCCTCAGAAGATGAACTGGAGCAGCTGATGAAGGACCACTTCGCGATCGAGTCGCTCGGGGTCCAACCGCGCCGACCCTCTACCGATGCGGAAGGTAAGGCGCTAGAGCAACTCCTCAGAACCACAAGGAGAATGGAAGATGGCCGGTTCGAGACTGGGCTCCTGTGGAAGAACGAAAACGAAGAAACACTCGATAACATAAAGTCGGCTGAGAACAGGCTGCGGAATATCGAGAAGAAGTTAGATAAGGACCCGGCACTCAAGAAGGAGTACGGAGAACAGGTGCAGCACCTGTTGGACAGCGGCTACGCGGAGGAGGCTCAGCAGGAATCCACGTCTGCAAGGAGATGGTATCTGCCTCATTTCGCCGTGACTCATCCGACTAAGAAGAAGATGAGGCTAGTGTTCGACGCCGCAGCTAAGTTCGGGGGTAAAAGCCTGAACGACATGCTACTACCTGGGCCAGATCTACTTCAACCGTTGTTCGGCGTCCTGTTGCGTTTCCGTCAGCGGCCAGTGGCCGTGGTGGCCGACATAAAGGAGATGTTTCTGCAGATAAAAGTGAGGCCTGAAGACCGGGACAGTCTACGCTTCTTGTGGCGCGGAGATGAGCGAGAGAAGCCTCCGAAGCATTATCGCATGACTTCAGTGACATTTGGTGTTTGTTCTTCGCCCAGCGTGGCCATCCACGTGAAGAACTCAAATGCTGCTGAACACGAGGGGGAGTTCCCCGCGGCCGCAGAGGCCATTAGGGCTAACCACTACATGGACGACTACCTGCACAGCTTCTACACGGAAGAAGAAGCTAAGAAGGTCGCCCGCGAAGTGTTCCAGGTTCACAAGAAGGCCGGCTTCGAGTTGAGGGGATGGGCCTCAAACCGACCTGCGGTACTCCAGGCGATCTCCGACGAGAGAGAGGCGAGTTCGGAGGTAGAACTGGGTCTCGCGTCTCCAGTCCTCGTACAAGGAAAGAGGTTGATTCAAGACTTGTGGCGTAGCGGCATCGGTTGGGATGAAGCTATAACGCCGGGGTGCGAAGAGGCTTGGCGATCTTATCTACAGAACGTAGAGTTAAAGCCAATATCCATCCCGCGGTTAGAGCTGCAGGCCGCGCTGCTAGGGACGAGGCTGGCGCAATCGGCCATAGATGAGTTGGACATCGCCCCGAAGAAGAAGACTTACTGGACGGACTCAAGTACAGTATTATCGTGGATACGTTCGGATCCCCGGACGTTCAAACCGTTCGTGGCGCACAGGTTGGCGGAGATAGAAGACACGACGCGTCCAAACGAGTGGCGTTGGGTACCGACGAGTCAGAACCCGGCGGACGACGCGACCCGGGGAGCACCGAGACAGTTCGCGGAGGGCCACAGATGGTTCACGGGGCCTGAGTTCCTCAGTATGAACGAGGAGAAATGGCCCGAACACCGAAGCTTCAAGTCGCAGCCTACAGTCGAAGACAGAGAAGTGAAGCACACAGTGACCGCGACGACCGCCAGCGACTCGTCCACGCCAGAACCTGCTAGGTTCTCTAGGTGGGTGAGGCTATGGAGAACAACGGCGCGGGTACTGCAATTCATCGACTTGTGCCGAAGAAAGACTGAGAAGACGTTAATCACACGTAGAAAGGATCCAGCCTGGAGAAGATACGCTAAGAAGGCAAGGGTGAAGTTGCCCTCGTCTTCAACGCCCGACGAACAGGCGTGCGCGCGGCCATTAGGGCCCGACCTCCTGTTGAGGGCGGAACAATTGCTGCTACGAAGGAGTCAAGAGTGCTTCAAGAACGAGATCAAGAACACATCGGAGAAAAGGCAACTTGACAGAACTAGCAAGCTTAGAAGGCTGGATCTCACCATAGGAGACGGACTACTAAGGGTCCGAGGAAGGATTAACGCGGCGAGAGGTATAGACGGCGACCTGAAGCAACCCATAGTGTTGGATGCAAAGGACAGGATCACTAGGTTGATCATCAAGCACTATCACGACACCTTCAACCACGGGAACCACGCGACTGTCATGAACGAACTGAAGCAGCGGTTCTGGATATTAGGACTACGATCGGCCGTGCGAGCGACGGCCCACGAGTGCCAGTGGTGCAAGGTGCGCAAGGGCACCCCGAAGACGCCGCCTACAGGAGACCTACCACAGGAGAGACTGAAGTTTGGTGAACCACCGTTCTCCTGCGCCGCGGTGGACTACTTCGGACCCATGACCGTCACTGTAGGCCGCCGTAACGAGAAGAGATGGGGGGCGCTATTTACTTGTTTAACCACCAGAGCAGTTCATCTGGAGCTAGTCACCTCATTGACGGCGGACTCCATGATCCTCGCGTTGCGACGTATGGTCGCACGCAGGGGGACGCCGCGGATAATGTTCAGCGACAACGGCACTAACTTCGTGAAGGCGAATAAGGAGCTACAAGATGCTTGGGACACGCGCGAGCAAGAGAAACTGGCTGCAGAGGCGCAAGTTATAGGCATGCGATGGAAATTTATACCGCCAGGAGCGCCCAATATGGGAGGCGCATGGGAGCGGCTAGTGGGCTCCATTAAGACGGCCCTGGCGGTAACCCTTAAGGAGAAACAGCCGAAGGAAGAAACGTTACATACACTGCTATTAGAGGCAGAGCACATTGTAAATTCTCGACCCTTAGTCGAGACCGAAGAGGGAGAGTCCCTCACCCCTAATCATTTCCTAATAGGTAGGTCGTGTGGGGCCCCGAGGGTCGGGGCCTTCAACGACAGTGAAATAAGGCGACACACTTGGAAGGCGGTGCAGCATCTGGCCGACCGCTTTTGGGCGAGGTGGGTCAAGGAATACCTGCCCACGCTCATCCCGAGGAAACTCGACAGTAGAAGAGACGCTCCAGACCTGCGGCGGGGGGACGTGGTCCTCATCGTCGACTCTACGCTGCCACGGAATACCTGGCCGCGCGGAGAGATCGTGCAAATCTACCCGGGACCCAACGGCCGCACGCGCGTGGTTGACGTGCGCACGGCCGGAGGTCTCTTGAAGAGGCCTAGCTCCAAGGTGGTGCTGTTGGTCCCGCACCAGACGACGTGCAACGGGACGCCACCGGACGAGACGACGGCTTCGTAGGAGCGCAACGTCGGGAGGGAACATCGAGTCGCCTAGCTAAGAAATGGTGCTTCGCACGAGGGGGAGGATGTCGGCGACAATTCTCAATACTATTTAATTAATAATATTTCATTGTTTTAATCATAATTCATTAATTCATATAACTTGTTAGAAATTTAAAATCATTTAGAAACATTAAATAGTAAGCGTTTGTCGCACTCGCTACGGAACATTCTTTTGTGCAACACTAAGAAAGAGAGAGATAGCATTCGAAGGCTATCTCTTTCGCTCTCAATATACCCCGAATGAATAGAAAATTATGTAAAACTTGTTTAAAGTAAATTAAATAGATAGTACATAACGGGACGAACGTAATATGGTATTACACTTTATGTGAAAGAATAATAGTTTATAAGAAATAAGACTTTAAAGCGATTTATATTGTATAGAATTTCTTATATTTTTACTATTTCATTCTTTGTAACTTTTGTATTTATATAGTTTTCATTAACCATTATATGTGTATGTAAAGATAATTTTGTAACCTTTTTTAATATTGCATTGTAATGTCTGTGTATATAAAACGAATAAAGTTATATGAAACTTAGTCACGGGGGCATAGTAAAAATACGCGTAAAATGCGTTGTTATTCAGCGGCTCTCTTTACGGTAAATCCGGCTAGTTAATAAACGGCTAGCGCGGGGATGAGGTATTCCATTCGCCTCGGACCGCAACATTGAAGAAAGAAGAACAGGGAGGATCGTAGAAGAGCCCTGAATCTTAACATCGTGAGGGATTATCGTAGAAGAGCCCTGTATAACAACGTCGTGAGGGATTATCGTAGAAGAGCCCTAATATTGTACGGGAGGATCGTAGAAGAGCCCGATCGAAAGAGCTTCTCGTGACTAGGTTAATTGAGTGTCCTTACATGCTCGTTTTAATTACCCCTTCGAGTCGAGACCCTTATATCCATGAGAGACGAATCACCGGCGCCCGTTAGGAGTGATCATTAGTCACCCGACTTGACGTCACTCCTGCGGACAGGGTTCGTTTCGTCCTACAAAAGCGGAAGGGTGCGGTAGCTGAGGTCCAATCTAGCGACCTCGGCGTAACGCCGCTCCGGTCTTCTAAGACCGCAGCCCCCGACCGCGACAAATATTTTAAATAGTCAAGCACATTGAACAAAAAATCAATTAATAATGGAGATGGTTAGAGAAAAAAATATATATTGGAAATAAAAGATAAACATAAAAACCTGAGAATATGTAAGTAAATAATGCGGTTTCCTTATTTGTTTATTATCTTAAAAATATTTAGTACAAATTAAACAGATTCATAAATCTAGATTCTAAATTAAAACAACAGTGTTTCATTAATTTTCATAGGTTAATGTTTTATTTATTTAAAAATTATCTACCTACAGGTTTTAGTTCACAACGCAAACTAAATAAGATAGGCAAAGTAACTTAAAAGTGAATTTACTTGAACCATCGGTGCCAGAGAAAAAAAGTGCACATGTTGCAAACCCGTGTGTTTGTGTTCTAAGCTACGAAACTTATTTGTACTTTGTGACCTTGTTTAGTTCAATAATATTATAGCAATTGATTCAATGCAGGGACAAAACTTGGATTTTTTAAAGCAAAAAAAGGTCAAAAACCAGAAATTCTAGTAAAAATAATAATTTCATTTTTCATCTTCATTGTTTGAATTATATGAAAAAAATGTTTTCTCGTGCAAGTCACTGAAATACAAATTGATTCTTGATTTTTTGCTGAATAATTATTCTTTTTTAATTTTAAGATATAATAGATAATATCGTCTGTTTGTGAAAGTATACTGAATCACTAAGAATAGCAATTTGCATTACTAAATGTATGAAATCGCAGCAAATCACTACCTACCAAAGATAGTCAGAGCTCATTTGAAGATGTGTAATAATCAAAGACAATGGTGAAGTCCCCCTCACCGTTTTCTACGCTCTTTTATATACTAATATAACAGAAATGGTTCTTCAAATGTTCATTTTTTCTTTATAATAGATTCAGTTCATCTTTTTATACTATAAAATTTCAAACGCCTGTAAGTTTCCATCTTTCTTGAGACTATCGTAATAAACCGAAAGAAACATAAAAGTAATATAAACTATTTTTATGACTACAATTTGTCTAGAGTATGATGTATTCTATTTTCGAATGGAAAATTTTGTCTGCAAAAGCTGCTGTAATCAAGCTTTGTACATTCATCCTAATACTAGAGTTCAGTTATCAAGAACTTACATAGAATATGGACACTTAATCTTGGAAAATGGGTTTTCTCCCGAATAAATTGGATTATAAAATAATTAAAATTCTTATTCGCAGGCACAGATTCTGAAATTTAAGACTATTGAATAGATGTAAAGTAGCAAAATATATTAATATATAAATCGTGGACTTGTTATTATTATTTTAAAGTGAAACTTTTATTACATCGTCTCAAACTTTTTCGTCTGTGTGTTGCATGTCGCGTGACGGTCGGCCGCGGAGTAGGGATAAAGTGAAAGGCGCTCGTATCGATGCGGTTTTTACTAGATACATTGAAAAAATCGAATGTAAGTCACTGTTCACGTATTTTAGTTACCATAAAATATTGGTTACATTTATAAACTGTGAAATTCATGATGAAGATGGAATGGATAATAGAATGATTGAAAATAATTGAAAAACGGATCAAAATGACTCAACGATTATAAAATATTGTTTTCAGTGTTTTAATATGTGTATATCATCTAAATAATTGTTAAGTATTATGTATGTCGTACTCTGAGACACAGAGTTCAATAAAAATATTAGTTGGAGACCTAGTCTACTTTTATCATTTCCATTTTCTAAGTATAAAATTAAGATTGATGAAGCAATTTTTATACCCTTAATGGAATATTATTCCGAAAATTTTTAGTTAAATGTCTATAATGTGAAAAAAAGTTTCACTTTTACGGTGGTTTCATAAAACCACACAAGTTTTTTTTTTTATTACTAAGGTTTCTAGATAGTATTAATGGGTATGGGTATGGGAATTGTATCTGAATTAAAGGCAAGGAATAATCAAATATGAATACCTTAACTGTTTATTGACTGCTATTTGAATTGGTATTTAAATATATTGCAAATAATCGTTCTATTAATATCGGATTTTATAAACCGCTAATTAATGATCTCCTTAAATTATTTTAAAATTCTAAATGTTATAAGACTCTTTTGTTTGATTTAAAGATAAAGGTATGGAGTATTGATTAACTTTTTTTTAACAAAATATTTTTTTTTATATTTTACTAATGAAGGTTTCTGCTTCGAAAGAAGATAAAAATAATTTTGTTATTTGTACGTACATATTTAGTTTTGGAATTACTTAGTTGAATGTTTGTGTTCCGAGATATTTATAGGTTTATAGGTATAATGAACTCTCTTTGTTTGTGACGGCAACGTAGTATTTGTACGGGAAAAGGTTTTTAAGCAGTTTAGGAAAGAATTAAAGGAAATCCTATAAAAGAGGGGAATAACTATTTATCTGACAATAAAAAAAGTAATAGGGTGGTAAGTTTTATATATTGATTACACTTTTTTCCGACTTAGTAGTGATTTGGTCGAGCTATTGGGTTAAATATGTTCCAAAAGATTTTTTTGAGAACGTTTAAGAATATAGTTCAGCCTTTTGACAACCCCATATCATGTCCCATAATATCCTACGTTTCGAACTTCACCAGAGCTGAGGACTGACTGTCATCTGGTCTCTCTAGTTACGACTATAATCAAAATACATTGATCTGAAATTTTGCATAATAATAATTAATTATTAAAAAAATATATTATTTCTGTTTCTATATATTTTGAATTATTGTTCGTGTCAAATTATAGATTTTTTAATACTTTAGGTCTTATCATATCTAACCCATTTTTTTACATAAAAAATAGCATGTATAGTGCTTCAATTCCTTAATTTCAACTATTATAATTTTATTTATGGTTTTCAGTAATTTATAATTTTATTTTCTGTGAATTACTGGAACTATTATATCAAATAACTAAAAAAAAAAAAAATAACTTTCAATAGAGTATAGGTAATTCACAGATAGTAAAATTTCTACGTCTCTCTTGTTCTAAAAAATTTTGAAATATGTGGGTTTCTCGAATTATTTTCAATTAAACGTTTTTCTTTTAAGCGAACTTATAATAAGGAACTTATAATTAAGTACTCAGCTAAAACTCCGAAAACGTATTTTTACCACATACTGTACCTACTTATATACTGTATTACTATTATATTACTTATTCCAAATACAGCTTCATATAAATAAATATAATAATGGTTTTAATAATTTAAATATTTAGACTTTTAATCAGTCACATTTTATTAGATGAGTTATTTTACTTGTTTTTGTTTACTTTTCTTCCGCTTTACGGGTAAATGTTTTATAATTTGCTTCTGTAATAATACCGTTACGTTTAATACAGTCATATTACAAAAATAATAATACAATACAATCTTCTTTACCTCTTTCAATTAAGTTATTTTTATACTACTTTGCTTCGCTTAGTTTTATTACTTCTCGTTGTTGTAGGCCGATGATTTAAAGTTAGTAGATCTGTTAATTCTCTAAGAATTGTATCCTTTTTTTTTTTTTTTTTTTTTTAACGTCAGGAATCCTCATGGATACACACCTCCATCAAGGGGATGATGGAGGTGGTTATGTGAGACTCCTACTCACTAAACCTGACGGTTGCCGCCGCCGTCATAATGGGACACCACGGGATCGCTTTCGCACTCACAGCGATGCCCCGACATGATCCACGGAGAGGGCACCCCGCAACGAGGAGCACCCATCCCTTTTTCGCAGGCTTGATAGATCGTGGAGGGATCCCCTTCCCCCCACCCAAGCCTGCTGCCTCTGAAGGGGAGACTGAGTCCAGCTAGGGGAGACTGAGTCCAGCTAGAAGAGGGCCGAGACCGCCTTCTAGCTGGACTCAGTCTCAGAATCGAGATAGTTGGACAGACCGACTCGACCGTTGACCGTGTCCAGCTCCGCCGCCGGTTATCTCCCCGAGAGGAGACCACCGTTCAGACCCCCTGGAAGAGCACACTCCCATAAGACCCAGTGATGCGCAGACAGCCTCACTGCAACACACTGGAGTCGAACGTGAGTCCGCTCACGTAGGGGGCCCAACGTCGAACCCGACAGGTCTTTACCGCCGGCCACGGTGATCAGCCGAGACCAGCAAGAAAAAGGCATAAGTCGGGAACCCACCACGCCCAGACCAACCATCACCAAGCGCAACCGTGGCGTCGCGCTCGGCAACGATTAATCCAGGCAACGTCTCGGACCGTCTCCCCACCAAGCACCCCCTCTAAAGTGCTTGGTGGAAAGAGGTCCAGACCCTAATCGCTGACCCCCCCACACAGTCGCGGAACCACTCCACAGTCCACTCTGCTATCAGAGAAGTACCAGGAGTAATTCCGCAGTCGACCCCGGCAAAGAGGGCCTGCGCCCTCCCACCCTTAACGCCCAGGCCAACTTTCCAACGTGATCAAACGATGGAAAGAGGCCCGAGCCCCCCCGCAGACAGACCACCCCGAAAGGCAGCCTGCCCGCCAGCCAGCCAGGAACCGGGCACAAACCCCCATGGCCGACCCACCTCGCGCCGAGTATTAGCCAACGGCTAATGCAAACCCGAAGGATCACATTAACCGTTGTTGCCCAGGGAGCACCGGCCCGTACCGCTTCCGATGCCACCGGACGAATCCGAGCAGCAAGGGAAACAGACGGGCACACGAGGAGGTTCCCGGCGATGACGCCCCCCAAGAATTGTATCCTTTCGTATCCTTGTTAACTACAAATAATAAGCAAACACATACAGAAACACAAACTCAGCTTGCATCAACGAATCTTAAAGAGCTGTTATGTATACAGCAAAAGTTAAGAATAGTTTCAGAATTAAAGAACTACATTGAATATATGTGCAGAACAATATAATTTCTCTTAATAACAGTTAAAATATTTCTTATATTTCTTATATTTTTATACACTTTTTGTTCGTTGAATGAATATATAAATGAACAAGGCCATAAAGACGTTTATGTTAATATAAATTTTTTCTTCTTTATTTTTGATATAAGAGTAATCTTAATGTTTTTATTAAGTACGTTGTGTAGACTCTTTATCTGTTGTTCCAATATTTTCTCATAAGACCAATTGTTTTTTCCTTGGAAATATTGAGATAAAACGTTCAAGAGTTCAAACATATTCTGTTTTTGATTGTTTTATTCAATATGGTTTTGATATTTTTTGCTTTTTTTTGTGATTTGTCTCTAACTATTTTTATACATTTTACTGATGTTTATCTAACGGCTTAAGTTTATTAAACTTTTTGTCGTTATACTATAAAAAGGTTGAAAAAAAATATATAGAAATTTTATCTTTCAATAAAAGGTGGATTATGTTTCCTCTGTTATTATGTGAGATTTGTTTGTTATCTTCTGATTGGCTTGTTTGAAGGGTCGCAACAATGTGATCCAGTAATGTATCATGAATGAATAAAAGTACTATACATCATTATTTTTACTAATAAAAGGCAGAGAAGCAATGACAGTTTCAAGGCAACGTAAGTAAAGGAAGTTAGAAATTTAATAAGGCACGAAATTAATTTATGCCAAATCATATAAAACGAGATAAGTTTACATGTTTATCACAAAAAATACATGTGATATAGATTTCTCTGAAAGGCAATTTTCAGATGAGTCACGTACATATCTTTGGATATATTTTCAAAATGTACGTTTCTATCTAATGTATGTTTCCAGTTTGCCTTTGTCACTATTTAGTTTTTAAGATATTTTTTTTATCAAGTGACAATGACGAATGAGGAAAAAGTTTTTTTTTTAGCTATCCTTTAATCATTGCTGCTTTAGGTTATAAACAAGTATTTTATTGCATCTGATGTCTCGAGTCAAATTATAGTCTGATTATAATCAGGTTAAAAATTTGCTTAATCTTCTGCTTATTTGCCGCTATTAATATAAAAATCGTTAGCAATATAATATTTTATAATAGTATTCGAAAATGATTGTAGAAAATTGCTTTTAAGAATTTCTGTGCAGATGGTAAAATTTTATTCAATTCAGATTTTCATTTTTATATAGTCAATGTGTTCGTTTTGCAAAAGGTTATTATATTTTACAAGGATTTTCTTTGAACGTAAGCTACTAAAAGCATAATTCAAGTAAAAGGGAATTTTACCTCTTTTCTTCCTTATATTCCTACTTGCCGAAGCATTTGTTTTTTGTACTTCATCAACATATTATTTATAACGTACGCGTACTTTATTTGTTTTATTAAAAAAAAATCTCGCTATTAATATTCCTTTTTTACAATTTAGTTCTTCTTTCTATCTAGATTCTTTTAAATTTAAATTATGGTTCCGTTTTCCTACACATTTTATAACAATGTGCTGGAGCAATACATTTTGGCAAACAAAATTATTTTTTATAGGTAGGAATGTATATCAAAAATCGAAAGATATGAAGAGATTTCACATAGACTATCAACCAACAAAACTCGAATTGAACGATAAAATAAATTTTAATGTAAGTTAATATTTAACTAGTAGTAAGTACGTAATTAATGCCTATGACGGTTTGCTGATATATTCTTTTAAAAAAAAGGTATTACAATGATATTGTATGGTATTACAATTACAAATGTATAATAATGTACTTTAATTAAAGAGTAAAAATTGTGTACATTTCTTTGTTTTCAAAATGTATCATGTAACATTGAACACGTGCACACAACTTATTTAATTTTAGGTATAACCATACTTACTTTCTTAAGAAATATAGGAAACTTAATTATGTTGTTAATGTTTATTACATTTCACTGTTTAAAGTAACCGAAACTACAACTTCGCATGCACAGATAACCTGACCTGGCTACTCGAACAATTGTTTTTTTACAGAGTGTTTTTCCTTCCTTATTAATATATATATATAATTAAATTAAACATGCGCAGGTAGTGCACTAAAATATTATATCGATTCTGTCTATCTGTATCGCATTTTAAATCTTTTCATTATAAAAAATGCTAGATTCTTATTATATATTTCTTTATTATATAGATGCGAAGTGCGTAGCGACAAGGTAGCGTAATTTGAACAGCAACAGAACGGCTTCCCAGAGGTTAGGGTCTTGGTCGTGTTGATGTTTGTTAATCATAGACTCAAAATAAGATTCAAAATAAAATCTTGTTGAATTATTAAACATTAAAAGGTCACAAATTTATGGAAATATATAAAAATATCTGATAAATGTACAGAAATATTTTGTAAATCCTACAACCTTCCGTTGAGGATCACACTTCATTCCACGATTTATTCGTTCCTGTCATAAACCTGTCATAAAAACTAGAAAAATATTTTTCTCCCTTTTGCTGCTGTAGAGATATTTTTGTCTGTTTATCTTATCGTTATTATTCAAATTAAATATAAATTGACTATACATTACATTGCATTAACTATGCATTTCTCCGAATATATTTAATATAATGTTTATATATAATATCATTCTTGATGTCATTTAGAAAACTTTTAAGTATAAAATTAATTTCGGAAATATAACTTTATTCTAAAACATTATTTTTATTTCTGAGAAACTATTTACTTGTGTATATAATAGATATGTAACCATCGGTTTTGTTTACACTAAACAAACAAACAGATAAAGATAAATATATATTTTATTAACAAATATATATATATATATATATATATAAATATATATATATATATATATATATATATATATATATATATATATTGTGTATATAGATTTGTTCATAGAGACAAAGAAGAACTTCTCGTTTATTAGTATATTTCTTATTATTGTAAACATAGTTATAAATCCAGTAGCTTTGATTCAAGTAACATAAATAAATGTAAAAAAAAATAATTACATAATAATAACCTTCTTCTTTTACCTAAGACTAGATATGATTAATAAAAATTTAATAAATATTAGAGACAAATTATATTAAGTCAACTAAATTTTTTGATGTTAATATATCTAATATAAAATGTCTTGAAATCACTGGACATTTCTAATTCTGTTTTATTTATAATACCTCAACGTAGCGGAAAATACTCTCTAGTGCACATACTGCATTCTGTAATTAGAGAGATACAATTTAATTCGAAAATGTCTGTGAATTTACTAACAATTTATTGAAGCACAGCATAATTTTCTAAATTATGATATGTACGTTTCCATATCCTTAGGGACAAACTACAGTCACCTGGTATCGTTAAATGGAAATCTGGATTTAAACGCAGATTTTGAAGACACAACCATTGGAATTTACCACGATTTAAAGTAAAGAGGAAAATATTGGCATAGTATATCCGGGCTATAATTTTTTTAACATAGAACCCGTTAGTTTCGACTATTAACGTAATCATGGGTATATTTTTTTTATGACATTAGAGACGACGACGAAGCTTCTTAGCAATCCATGGATTCACCGTGCGGGTGCCGGGCCCATCGCGTTCCAAGGAGAGGAGTGCAAGCAGTGCCTGGGACTTGCGACCTAGGAGTAGGTTTAAGGGGATCCCTTTATTATGCGCAAAAACGCTCACCTTTACCCTCCACACTCCTCTCCCTACCTAACCAAATTTGGAAAGAACCTACTAATGCCGCCTTTCAAGTACGTTCTAGAAATTAACCGATGCTTGTTCTAGAAAGGCCAAGATCTTTAAGTAGGCTATAGAGAGATTTTGCTGTTATACCTCTCGCTCCCACTTCTACCGCGTACAAACTAAGTATAAATTTATTCCTGATCAGTTCGTTGGTTAGTTCGTAATACTTATTGAGCTTGAATGTGTGATCCCTTGGAATGTTTGTTTCCCAAGGAACAGTAAGCTCCACAAGTATCACGCGTCTCAGATGTTTCGAATACAGGAATAAGTCCGGTCTGGATGACGAAACACCAACATCCCCAGGGATTTTGTAATGCTTTTCATACGTGTCCATCATGAGAATCCAATTAGGAGCCACGCCTAATATTGAATAAGGCTTCGCTTTTGATTTTTTGGAGGAGCCTTCTTTTACGAATTCTATAGATCGTTTGGTGGTTGTTATACCCTTCCGCGCTCTTGCTACTGAAAGACTAACCGCTTCCCGTATAATTTCTAATACCTTGTCGTGGCGACGCGAGTATTGACCTTTATCTAGAAGTACCCTACACCCTACTAATAGGTGTTTCGCGGTTCCTATTGCCTCCCTACAGATGTTGCAAGACTTTTCGGTGGCTTTGCCCCATCTTACTAAATTACTTTGATCTGGGAGAGTCATTTGGAATGCATTAAGATAGAATTTTAATAATGCTGGGGACCAATCATAAATTAAGGTGCACCCACTTCAAAGCTAGTGGAATACAAAAATCTCCTATGGTCACCCATTCGTTTTGAATTTCTAGGCTCATCGCGTGGAGTCGGTAATTATCGTTTTCGTCTTGTCGAATAAAAGATTTTGTTATGTCTATGTCTTGAACTTTCCTACTTGATCCTAGCCCTACTTTATTTGTTTGAGCACCTATCATAAATTTTTTATGGAATTGAAGTCGTGACTCGAGCTCTGAGGCAACTTTGTCTTTTCGGAGAGAAGTTACAGTATCATCTTTAGATTTTCCGATGATATGTCTTTTGGTAACTCTTAGATGTTTGTAGAGCTCCGATGGTTTCTTTAATTTTAATCCAAAGTTGTTTCGGTCTCTAAATAAGGTTGAAGAGTCCGCTGAGTGCGCTAACCCGAGCCATAACTTCAATGTCTTTATGACGCTTGCATCTAACTTTGACAAAAGGGTTTTATTTATATCATACACGAGGAAAGGCCAATTTAGACGTGATGTTAAATAATTATCGTAAATCCAAGCTTTTTTGACGTTACTTATTGGTTGGTTGTCTACCTTTTTGAGATCGTTTAAAAAGCTATCGACTATTACATCCAACGATGGAGTACGGCCTTGGTAATCGATTTTTTTACCTAAAAATTTAAACGGAGCTGCTTCCGTAACCGTACTAACGCACTGACCGCCTATTATAAGACCCGGATCGTAAGAGGTATATTTGGTATTCCGTCTACCCAGACACAGACTAAAACATTTACTTGGTTTTGTCCTCAGTCCGCCGGTCCACGTACAGAAATCCTCAACTACATTTAAAAGTACCTGACATTGTTTCGGATTACGTGTCAGTATCGCGAGATCATCTGCAAAAGCTAGTATGGATTCTGTGTATTTGTTGTTGAACTTAAACCGATAGCCCCACTTTTTTTCATTTCTAATTAATTTGTCTATTAAAATATTAATAACTATATTAAATATAATAGGAGAAATAAACCAACGTTATAATTAAGTGGTTTTGAATGGTTTTCATTAAAAATTATAGAGAATTTTAATTTTGAATAATATGATGCAATAATGTCGCGAACTACCGTAGGAAAGTTATACCATTTAAGCGCGAACATCATTAGTTCATGTCGTACCGACCCAAAGGCGTTTTCTAAGTCTATCCAACAAACCGTAATTTGTCTCTCGCTAGTTCTAGCATCTTTAAGGCTTTCCGATATTAACGTATTATGTTCCAGGCATCCAGAAATTCCGGACAAAAACCCTTTCTGGTGATTAGGCCTGATATATCTATTGTTAATCATGAATTGCGTCATTTTAGTTTGTAAAAAAGAGAAAAATATTTTGGAAATTGTATTTGTTAGGGCTATCGGTCTAGTATCCTTGGGATTATTGACATTGTCGTTTTTCGGAATGAGGACAAAAAGGGCTTTTCCGAATGATACCGGTATTTGCTTTCTTGACCACATTTTACCGAATATATTTAAAAGATTGAGTTAAGAATTGAATTAGTTGTGATCAATGTATTTAGTAATTTGTAATTAATTGTATCAAAAGTAGGGTTACAAAAATGGTTTGAATACAAAACATTTAACTAAAATAATAATATTCTAACAAGAGTAAGGTAAGAGTAAATTAAATTAAAAGACACGGTGTAAAATCTGAATGTGGACTTAAAAAGACACGTTTGCTGATGCAAGAGTTTAAGATAAGCTTTATATATTATACAAATTATTTATTAAAAAAATATTGACAAATCTTTAATTACTTCGTGACTCACTAAATGTTATCACATTATCATGATCTAAACTAAAAACGGTTGCGTGTATACACAGAAGAAGTCTAATTTTTTAATCTTTTTTCATACATTATAAGTAACCTAGTTTCTCAAGGGTTCATAATATACTTTAACACATAGTATATACTACTACAGTTTAATCTTTCAATCTTAGGTACTCAATCTTGCGACATAAGAAATTCTTATGGCTCCATACATTTAGAGTTAATTGAAAAGAAATTCAATATTTTTTTATAATACTTTTATGGAAGGTACTCATTAAAGATACAATAAATAAGAGCTTTACACTACTCTACGCCTGAATGGCATCGCAAGTGCCTCGTGTAACGCAATACTTAATATCAATATCTATTTAATGTTATATTTATTGAGTTTTTCAATATATACATTAGTTGAAAATTTAATAAAGTCTATACAAATTATAAAGTTTATGCACGAATAATTTGTCTATATATTAGTATTAAGTAATCTTAATGTTATTATTGCTTATCTCAGAATCATAGGTATATTCATATTTTTAATATAATTATAAAATTATAAGTCGTAATATGGATTTCTTATTTCGTTTGTTAAAAGGGTTTTGAATGTATTATTTCTATATTTGATTAAATTAATCTGAAGCTTTACTGCGAACGTAGAAATAATTACGTATATATTTTAATAGTCTCAGATTCTTATAACAAAATAAAAAAACTATGGCAAATGGTACATTATCAGAAAGAAAAGCTAGCTTCAAAGTTTTAAGTATATCAAAGTGTACATACATACCCTGAACAATGCAAAATTATCAAACAAAGGCGACTTAGACAAAAATAGTACACTGTTATTTTTTTTATTAAAGTTTCGAACATCTTAAAACTAGACTTCAGGGAAACATTAGCCCCGGTACCAAATATTGTCAAAAACCTCATTGCCTAAAAAAACTATAGATTGTGGCAAAAAGGATACTATATTTAGGAACTCAACTTATGTCGAACATACAAAATGCTTATGACAGAACATAATCACGTTATTACGTAAGTCCACCTAAGTACAATATACACAAACAGAATAGTGTTGCTCTGTCGAAACTGCACAATAATAGGGTAATTCTAATGTTACTGTGGATAAAGAAAATACTGCAGTAGTCAATACAGAGATATATTAAAACAAAATCATACATTCTCAAATATTAACACCTACAAGAAAGTAAAACATAATCCCACCATTAAATAACATCGAATAAAAGTTAAATTAAAATGTTACTCTAATATACGTGAGATAAAACCGTTAAAATTTGCAATTTTTTCGTCACAAGTTAAATATTCCGAATAAATTGTATATTTCCAGGCGGTTGCAAAATAGTAAGCTATATTGCTCTCGAACTACAATAAACTGAGTAATAGCTAGAGTGCATCTACTTCAACGGACGGATTATAAAGGCTATTTTACAACGTTATCTTTGTTGAAAGTTCAGATAGTAGAGTGAACTGCTATAGTAATATTAAGACACAACTGTTATTGCGTGTTAAATGTTATGGAATTAGTACTTGGCTGCGATAACTACCGCTATAGTAGCAATTGCAAAAGTTTCTAAAAGTACTTCGCAAAATTACCATCTTTTACGAGGCTCTTGTGTAATATTGAAAGTGTAAAGAAATATAGTAATTAAAAATAGAGTAATCGAACTTTTGTAATCAATTATGAGTATTATATATATATATTTATCAGACAGTTAAGGTCTGCCACACTATAGAGCTTATAAGCTCTGAAGTAAGAACCAAGAATGGGTTTGAAACTATTCGGTAACAAATACAACTTAACGTGAATATTGCCGGGAAAATATTTATTTGTATATAAAAATATCACATTAATTGCTTTTATGATTTATCGTATGTATTAGAATGTTTATACAAACATAATTTTACAAAATATTTCATTTTATCATAGTGTTTATTATATTTTAACATATTTATAAATTTAATTACAGTCTTAGTTACAAGTTACAAACGCATCTTTTTTGTTTTTCTAACTAACCTAGCTAATCCCAACTTCTATTTTATTATATCTCTGAAAATTCTATCCTATTTAGATATATGTATAATATTAAGGTAATGAGATTTAAAAAAAAAATGTTAACAATAAACACCTACAGCATTTTTTGAAAAAAAAAGGTATAAAAAAATATACATAATATTTATAAAACTAATATATTTTATGACTTTATTTACAATACTTCAATTTTCTTAAGCTAGCTATGAATGGTTTTTATTTACTACAACTCCTGTGGGATTTTTGTTTATAGTTCATTAATGTTTATTCTGACACGTCATATTTGTCTATATTAGTGTTAACTACCGTGATTTTATAAGAAACAATATATAAAGTATTAGTACTTAAATTTATATAAATAAGCTTAACATGGCTATATATGTTTATAAATATTTACAAACATTAGTAGTTTTTAGTTTTACATACAAATTTATTCAAAGACATATGAATTAAAAATTGAATTTAAATGTTGATACTCTCAACATATGAACATTAATCCACTAATTTCTGAACTGAAACCTTTATATTAAACATTTGTTTTCCAGCGGCTTCGGGTTCGTTGTTTAAATCAAAAATCAAAAATTTTAAGAAGTCAACCCGTCACTGAATCGTTTATTAATTGACCGGGAAAATGTTAATTCGGGAAGATTACTGGGACAAATGATCGGTGGAGATTTTTGAGTGATAGAACAATCATTTAACCACGCTATCGGAAAGGAAAATAATTTACTGTGATTATCTCAATAAAAATATAATACATAAATAAGTCAACGGCTGGTTCAATGCGCGAGTATATTATATTTTTTTAAACTTTTTAAGGATTTTTTTTTAACAAATAAAGGGATAAAAAGAATTAACTAGAATTATTCAGTTAAAAAGTATCAGATATATTGTTTCTAGTTATAAACTATCCGTGTTTCAAATTGAATCCAAATCCGTTCATTGCGTTTTGGGTGATTGAGGAAAAAACATACAAACTTACACATTTATACTATGATCCACTTTTACATTTAAAATATTAGATTAAATTAGGTCAATCAAAACTTTTAAAAATCCCAACAAATCAACAGCTTTTAATATACCTGAGAATAAGAATATGGTAAATTACATTCAATGCAGAACAGTCCCACGAGTGTTTCTCGTACATTCCGGTTTGGTTTAACTGGCAAAAAATATGTATAGCAACTTCTCATATTTTCCTTTTATGAGTTAAATTAAAATTCTCTCGCGTTTCAATCAGGTCAATAAGCTTTTCAAGTAAGAGGTATTAGAAATGTTTATATTTTATTTTCAGCTTTAAAGAATCTTTCATCTAAATCGTTCAAGTCGAATGCAGTTCTATAATACCTGCAATTTACTTTCGTATATAATTTTTTTGTGGTTATTAAATGTTATATTTTATCGTGATTATTATAGAACAATACTTTTTATTTGTGTAACGTTTTCTGTCTTGAATCGTCATGTATAAAGTTAAATTTAAGTTTCATAAATGCATTGAGGATGTTGCAAGCCTAAGTAAGAAAGAATGTAAGTTTATATATCTCGACGGGTAATTCATACTTTTCAAATATCCAAATATTTGTTTTTTCTATATCTGCTTGACAACACTAAAAAATGCGATCGGAGTATCCTTCTAAAGTTTTCTTATTAAAATTATCACCGGAGTTTTCTGATTTCAACTATTACAACAATTGTTTACAATTGTTCACGCTATAAGCATGTATTCATGACACTTTTCCATACATCTTTGTGGAGCTACGAATAACTACTGTAACATCTATTTTTATAAGTATATAACAAATACTGTTTTAAGACTTAGTAAATTCATTTATTAAACTTAAAATATATATAATTTTATGATTTTGTAGGATCATATTATTTTGTTTTAGGTACCTATTCGTATAAACATTATTATATTGCTATTATGTTCACTTCCTGATTATTTACAAGTGGTAAATTAGTTAGCTGTCTATTTTTACCGTGTAAAACTTTTTGCATGACATATTGTGCTATAAGTTTTTCATTCATAAATTAATAAATATTGACTAGTCTGACCGGACTGTTTCACCCTCTTATAGAAAATTATGAAATACCCAATCCGATAAATAATGTTATCAAAATAATAAATCTATGTTTATAAAAAAGCGTTCGTCTCGATCTTAAATAGTAAACTAAACAGTTTATAAACTAAAAACTCTATTAAAATAAAACAAATGAACTCGTATCATATTATCGTAGCTTCTATAATTAATTGGATCAAAACTAACAAGGATGTTTGTGAAACCACAAGGGAACTGTTCTGTAAATGTTAATATATAAAAAGAGGAAAAATTGAGGAGCTTTATTTAGTGTTAAATCAGTTAATGTAAGGATATCAAATAATAACGTTGTCTTTTATAATTTATTTTTATTATTTTTGAAGTTATAACTTGGCCAGTGTTCTTTTATCATTAAAATATTTAGCAGCGTCATTAGATCGTATAAAGACTCTCGTTACACTTTACAACTCCGATAAGACTTCTTGCGTATACTTAAGACGTCAAAAGTGTTTGTAATGTTAAAACAAATTTCATCGAGCACAACTTAAGATAATATTAGTAAATACTTAAGTATTTACTAATATTAATATTGTTATGGTAAAATTAAGGTATTATATATTTATAATAGGACTTCTAAATTTTATCTTTATTGTACAAACACTCTATTGAGTATATTTTAATATTGAAGTTAAAGTACTGTAAATCAAACATTTTTGACAGAGTGTAAAAAAAATAAAACAGGGTGAATATTAAATGTAATAAGATAACGTTTCTTCATCTGTAAACTGTAGCTTGTAGAGAGTTCACCGAGTCCAATATAATGCCGATGCATTCGCGAAAATATTTAATTTTATCTTCCAGTACAGCTTCTTGGCATTTCACTAGCATTTTTATTTTACAATTCCACTGTTATTGACATTTTTAACATAACAATAAATAAACCAAAAGTGCGTCTTTGACTGTTGTTTTTAATTTGTTGACGCATTTTTCATGTTTTAATTATTTCCTACATAAATATAACAAAAAAAAAAACTTTTATTACATATCATTTAAGTTTATTCTGACTATATTTATAAAGTTTATAGTTTTAAAATGGCGACTGATATTCTTTACTCTGTACATTAAGTAATTGTCTCTTAAAATAAATTTTATTTGAAAGTAACTCGGCGTGACGAACGGATTTATAAAACAGTAACATTTTGGTAAAAGTTAGTATTTAAGTATTGTTATTAACAAAAACTAATTTAAACAGTACAATTGCATACTTAGGTTTATTGTTGTTGCTTTGACTTGTTTCAAGTAAATGTTATATGTTTAATATTTTCGTGTGATAAATCGTACAGTTCATCAATCTTACTTATGGTTTGCTCAGGTGTAAACCACAAACAAATCTGTCTCAAAAATTTAAGACTAAGAAAGCAATTTTAATAAACATTTTGATTCACCCTCAAAAACTGGTAATGTTTCTTATTTACTTTTAGACTATGATATCACATTGTCCCAGATATTTATAAAACAAAAATATTCTATAATGAACGATTGATGATTCATCGTCACAATTGATTTAATCTATTCAATCAACTATGTATTCATAAGTAGAAGTCATAAATTTATTTTTTCGATCTAGAACGTTAAGTTCTTAATAAGTTAAGTTACGTTATTAAATATAGGTGTATAAAAAAATGTATCTATAAAAAATTAAATAAAATGAATTAGCTCTAATATTCATCTATATTATTTTACAAAAATAAAATGAAATAGGTAATCTACAAAGCACCAATTATTTCAACTGAACATATCCATTCAGATAAGTTTACTCAATTATTATATAGTGCACTGGTGTGACTAAAGACTTCCTTAAAATTAATAGATTCTGATGCATTACTATATAATGATCAAAGTGGAATTGCCAATAAATTAAGACCAGAAACTGCAGAATGGCATACTACATTGATAAACCACGTAGTGTTTTCGTTTTACTCATCACAATCCATTTGATCCCTTCCGACTGCACAATAAACAACGTTAGATACTAACTAGGTAATAAATTTTATAACAAATATAAAACGAAAAAATAATCAGTGCGGGAAGGATTCGAGTTACAGGTTGGAATTTTGTATCGATTAAGTTTTTATTCTCTATTCATCGAAAATTTTAATAAGTTTAACATGTAGTCGTAGTTAATATTGTCTACTGCAAAATAATTCATATAAATATATAAAGTACCTATAAGAAAGTCAATACTAGGTGATATTGATTTTTTTATATTTTTACAACATTGCCGTTCGACTCTAATTTAATTCTAAGATAACTTAATAAATAACTTCACCTAGCTTTGACATCTTCAAATGAATGAATGAATGAATAAATTAATTTGAATTTTTATTCAAATTAATTTATTCAACTTAACTTTAAATTTAGTCAACCCATCCATCCTAGTGGATAAATGGATCATGTCATACCAAAAGCTGTTTTAAGTTCGAAAAACCCATTCGCACATCGAGTCCTTTTTTTTATTTCAGTAATATTATTGGAGTTAGTCTATGAAATAGTTTGCAATAACTATGTGTTTTTTGCTTTATATTCAGAAGATGCGAAGCTAAACTTACAAAACAAATTTATTGATCGCTTGAAAATATTTTTGGTCTTTTTCAACATATATGTAATGTAATGTAATGTAACGTATATTTAATAAAAAATACCGTATACTTTCATAAAATAGTACAACCTTGTTAAGGCTTATGTTTAACTACAACCCTTTTTGATATTTGTGTTTTATTATGAATATAAATGCTTGAATTATTTGATAAAAGTGGTTTCGAATGAAAATGAGACTGCAATATAAAACAATTATAGAATTTTTCCTTCTAGTAATATTAAAACTAAAGGTTACACGGGAATTCCGTATACTAAGCATTTGCATTTATCATTTCTGTAACCATAAAATATCCGTAGCTATAACTTTACTTTTACAACTTTCTTAGCAAGTATAGCGCATACCCAAGCGTTTTAGGATCGTAGGTATAACTTATGCCAATATTATACATTGGGACTATGATATTCGTTAATGCTTTTACGATCATCTCTGTCGGTGAATTTCGTTGTCTATAAATAGTCATAATCATAATATCAATAGTCATAATATCAATAGTAATAAAATTGAGATTCTACCTCAGAAATTCCAAATTTAAAAAGGTCAAACTATATTAAAAAAATATTTTATATTCAAAGACTTCATTCTGCTTTCTTCCTTAGAATCTTATAAACATTTATTTACACAAACTGTGTGTCATCTTATTTTCTAATCATAAGATCAAAAACTTCATACCGAGTCATCACGATCAAAGAGAACATTGTGTCATTTGGATGTGAATAAAGCCATTGGTCCTGATGGTCTACCAGCCATTCTACTCAAGACATGCGCAGCTGAGTTGTCTCCTGTACTGACACGTCCGTATTGCCTCTCTTTCAAGTGATCCCGAATTGGTCAAAGCCAACCTCTAAAGCCTTGAACACAGGCGTAGAATTGCTAGCCTCTCAGTATTCTATAGGATACATTTTGGTGAGGGTGCGCAGGAATTATACGATCTATTTCCCTCGGCCCCCTTCCATCGCCGGACGTTCCGAAGCACGGCAGGTAATTGGTCCTTTGGTTGTGGACTTTCCACCTGTCCGATCGAAGCGCTTTGCTTCGTCTTTTTTACTTAGTACAGCGAAAGATTTTAACAGCTTGTCTGCGTCGGTATTTCCAGCCGAATACAATGTGTGTCTTCAAGAGAAGAGTGAATAGGTTGCTAGGGTAATGCGCCTTACCACCTAAGACTACATTCCACTTACCATCAGGTGGAACGTAGTCAAGCACTGCTCTAGATTATGTAAAAAATAAAATAAAAATGAGTTGAATCTAAGTCAAACGTATTATATCCGATGTTCATATGCACGTTTCTTTTTTATTTAAAATGTGTTCGTTTATAATACAGAAAACTAGTCTTTACGCATCATTTTAGAATAAATTTTCATAAAACTTAGATTAGTTTACTTCAAGTTAACCAAAAATATTTTTAACACGCTTTATTTAAAAGTTAAGCTTCAGTAAATCATTAGCCAAAACATAGGACTCGTTCATATTATTTCGTAACTATTTCATGGGCATAATATATACAAAACACCATAGAACTAGCCGTTTTGTTATAGGTATATATAAGTTTATAGACAAAGGTAAAAATACGTCTGAGAAAAAATATTCAAAATAAATTGTTGTAAAAAGTATCTGAATAACCTGATTTCATAGATACCAAAAAAAATTACTCCACAGTTTTATTTTCAGCTTCATAAAACTATTTGTATTGATAAAACCAGAATGGTTAGCCCTTAATTTTTATGATACACATAATCTATGCTAGTGAGAAATAATATGTGGTATATTTTGAACTTCGGTTACACCCTTTCTACCTTACCAACACCTCACACTTGCTATTATCTCGAAGAAGTGGTAGATGATGGACTCGACAATAGATAGGCGTGCAACAGGCGTGTTTGTTATTACCTTCCGGAACGGACCGGACCGCATCATAAAACACTACAAGAGACCTGACCTGACACTACCAAAGCCCGTGTAAAAAGCTTCAGATACTGAAGTTCCAGGTTCCAACTCTCCCAAGTTTTCATTTTCCAATTTTCCCAAGTTCAAATAATACTTTCTGTTTTCATAACTCTTGTCAAACATTCAAAATATACTACATCAAAGTGACTCAAATTTTGATCTGTTTCTATTTGTGTACAAACATCTGAATTTAGGTATATGAAGACTGTTTATTAAAAACATTCAACAAGATTTGGAATATCCAAATACCTCATTGGTTTATTTATAAGATAATTAATATTTATTTATTTTATAAAGAATCTTGTTACTTACTTTCATTTAGGTTGGGGTGAAATATATTGTGTACATAGTAAAAAATTAATAGTCTTATTTTTCAGTTTTTCTATTTTTCTTGTTCGTATTCGTATTTATAATTAACTAATAAGTAATCATTATGAAAAATACACTACCATTTTTTTACAGATGGGATTGGGATGGGAATTCTTTCGGAATACGAGAACTAGTGTTTCATCGATTAAAGTACCTTTACCTTTATTAAATAACGAATACGACATCTGTATTTAAGAATATTTTTTTTCCTGTCTTTAATTTTTTTTTTCATTTTAGTCTTATTTTTAAATATCTAATAATATATTTTTTTAACAAATATGATATAGTACCTTTTTATACATAGAATTTAATATTATATGGCACACTAGATTCTTCTAGGTGGGTAGCAAAACGAATGGCTCTGTAACTCTATCGGTAGAGCAAGGCCTGAACGCTTTATTTTTCATTCTATATTTATTTATAAAACAACATAATCTTAACATGCCCATATTTTTTTAAAGATAAATTAATAACTAAATAAGGTTGTTGAAACACTGATTGCTACAACGTTGATACGTTGTAATTTTTCTTTGAAGTAGGTACATGAATATTTTGAGAACATTGAGGAGTGATTGTTCGTTAATCATTAATTCAAAATAAAATCCTGTTTAATTATGTTATAACGGTATATAAAAAAAACATTTAAAAATGTACTAATGTAGTTTGGTAACGCAACTCACCACCATTTTTAGTAAAGAAATACTCTTTATTACACGATTTATATGTTCCTGTCATAGACTTTTCATAAAATCCATTAAAATATGTTTCTCTCTTTTGCTGATGTGGTTTTATATTTTTGTTTCCTTGTAACTATAATATCATATCTATTAAACTTGTAACTATTATATAACTATTATATATATATATATATATATATATATATATATATATATATATATATATATATATATATATATATATATATATATATACATTAAAATTTAATTAAAATTAAATATCTAGTTATCTGTATATGTTTGGATATAATCCAGTTAAAAAACGCTTTGGTTTTTTGCACCATTTAGTATAATTAATCATGATTTTTGGTAAAATATGTTTTAAAGTTTATTACGACATCACATTTTTAAGTAACATAATTCATCCCCTTTCTGATAATGTATTTACATACAGACAAATCGTAAGGTTGTAATCTCTGGTTCGAGAGGTACACTAAGCTTAGAACAAACAAACGAACAGATAGAAAAATAAATATATTAAGAGAAATATACAAGAACTTCTCGTTTATTAGTAGAGGATAAGAAGTTAAGCAGTTATTTCTGAGATTTTTATGAAAAATTATGACAGACATATTTGTTATAATTTTAAACGTAACAAAGCTTTCGATAGCTTTGAATCAAATGACGTAAGCAAACGTTTTCAAAAGAAATAGAAATTTAGATGCGCTACTTATATCATAATGATAAACGTTTGAAGACGCGTTTCTAACTCAGATTCGATACTATTAGAGATTATGTCTTTCGAGATCACTATTAGATATTAGACACTTATATGATTCTACAAACCTAATAGTGATTAATACAAATTATATCAAAGTAATTCCAGTCACTGGTCATTTCACGTTTTTTTATTATTTTCTATTATTGAACGTAACGGTAAATACTCTCCAGCGACCATAGTGCATCCTGCAATGAATTCGGCTTAATTCGAAATGTCTTTCATTTTCTAAACGTTAAGCAATTTATAGAAACGCAGCATATTTAAGAAATTATTATACTTAATTCAATGTCCTAAGGGACAAGATACATTCGACCGTTATCATTGAATAGCAATCTGATATTGAACAAATCAACAGTTACTGAGTCTTAAAAAGTATGGAATTAGTATTTTAATATTATAACTACTGTGAATTCACCGAGGTGGGTAGCGATACGGTAGCTCAATTGGTAGAGCACCAGGACAGGTTCGATTTCTTGGCCGTGTCGGTTTATTTTTCATTCTATTTTTATTTACTTACACAACTATAAAACGAAACAAGACTTTTTGTTTGTGTAAAACTTTGTACAATGTCTTGAATTGTCGCAAATAAAGCTGACTCAAACTTTAGGAAATACATTTAGAATGTTGTAGTCCAACTTGAAATCACGTGTTGGAAGAAAATGGAATAGAAAAATCTGTCGCATACAAAACAGAACAGACTTCTAAATAGTAATTCACGACTTTCACGTAAAAGTCGTGAATTACCATTTGGAAGTCGTCATTTTTCTGTCACATGAACTCAATGGATGAAATGTAAATTCTCTAGTAAAGGTTTTAAATATTGTAGATGTTCAAAAGATCGGATTATTTATAAGTGAGTAACTTTTTTTCATATATTGACCTGGTTGTAAATGATACAAGCGTCTAACACATTAATATGGCTGCTAGAATTATTCGATCTAAACTAAAAGGTTGATCGAGAAATGTTTGGATGGTTCCCTAATGTACCTTAAAAATTAACGTAGTTATACTCACATAGTTTATAGAATTATGTATAGAAAAGTTTTATTTACTACTAAAGATTATATAAATTAAAACTTAACTGGCTTTATATTTTTTTGTAGGTTTTTTTTTTTTTAATACAATCTTACATATTTAGGTTACGCAACACATTACTCGTAAGTTTCGGTACATTTACGAAGCCGTTTTTCAAGCTCCTGTGTCAACAACAGAAGGCTCATACGTCTTACAGTCTGTTTCGTATTAATTTACTTTGCATTATTCATAAGCTACTTGTGATATTGTAACAGTAACGTAAAAGTATGTCTTATACAAATTTATACACATTATAAACGTTATTCTTCTTTCAACTTTTTACAGTTTATTTTAAGCGATAATGACTACATTTTAAGATTTCTTTTTCTGTTTAAAATAAAAAAAACAAACTGGCGCTTTGAAGGTCAGTATTTAATATTAAATCAGTTATACTTTAATATAATCAGTTATACTTCATGTTTCACATGTTTCTGAATTAGATTTTTTGCATTTTATAAGCATAGTTTTAGACACGAAAGGAATATTTGTATTTTATGACATTTTATTTATTATTTAATTTAACCTTTGGCTAATTTATTTTTTTCGAAAATAAAATAACACCTCTACCAAAAAAACTGAAGTTATCAGCTAAAAGGCAGTGATTTATTTAAGTAAATGAATTATTATTTACAAATTATTTCATTCAAAATTTGCAAATTATGTTTCAAATAATAAAAAACAATTAAATTTAAAATGTATATGTAATGAAAAAATATAAAAAGCACAAGACCCTAACCTGCGACCTCAGCAATATTTTCCATGCTGTAGAGTTGTGTTATAATGTATGTATACTTATTTAAAATTCAAATAAACCTTACAATTCTAAACATATAAAAAAAGGTTTTTAAGATTAAAAACCTAAAAAAGCTGTTTTCGCAATAAAAAATAACAACTATTGCTTTTGAATTTAGAGATATTTAACAATCAAATATACAATAAAATAAATAAATACATTTATTCAAAAATATTTTTGTTTTTTATTTATTTTAAGTTGGTTTGATTTCTTTCAAATTAGTAAACTGTTACGCTTGGCACAAATGTAATTTTGCTAAAAAATGGATGTGCACTTGGCAGAAAAATATTAGTTTCTTCATAACACTTCTCTATCTCCAGTAGTTCAATACTATGAGTTGTCTGTTGTTATTTGACATGTGATAGCAACTGTCAAACTAAACGTCACTTCGAATCGCTCTCAAGTTCCATCACTCATACTGCCACGAGTATCAGTATTATTTATATTGTTTTACCCAAGAGTAATGCTTATAGTCCTTTGATATAGTTAATGATTATTGTTCAAAAATGACGTTGTTGTTAAAATAAAATGTCTATAAAAATAATGATAATAAAATTGAGAAGCAATTATAAGTTACCTCGTATTAAATATTTAACTTTTGAGATCCTTTACAAAAGGTTTTTTTTCTAAAATGGTATAATGAATACTTTTTGAAGACGTCTACTATTCATTACCTAAGTTGTGAGAATAATAAATTGTGATCTTATTAAATGCTGGTAATTATCTTTCAGATATTTATTTTTCATATAAAACGTTAAACTGATTTGAATACTTTATATATTTATTTAATCTTTACTGTGCAATTAATGGTACAAAAGGCAGCCTTAATGCTAAAACCATTTTCTACCAGTCAATTCAGAAAAACAGTAAAAGAATTATTTAATAGTTCCCACTTTACAAAAAAATACTTTCAAGTAGTAAAAAAAAAAATTTTTTTATCTTAATTATTTTTAATGAATAATTATTTTTGTTTTTATTTTTAGCTGCTCGGACATTTTTAAATTTTTCTTTGGTTGTTTAAATATAACCATAACTTTATTTTATAAATACCAGAAATAACCAGATCTACAATTATATTATAACTTTAATGCTTATTTCACAACGATTTCTTTCAACTGTCCCAAGTAAATGAAAATGCAAACTTGCATGCTAAACACATTTCACAGACCGAGCTTCTCGGAATATTTGTTTTACTTTTTAAGAAATTACCTTTCCGTCCCTTACAAGTTTTTCTTCAATTGTTTTATTTTTATAAGTATAAAAAAATATAAAAAAAAATATTTGCGGTAAATTTTTTAATATATATATAATTGTTAAAAATAATGTTTTACGAAAAGATATATGTAGGATACTATTTAATTATAAGTTAAACTCAGTACAACATTAAATATTATCGTCACTAGTCCTCTCTAGGATACCACCGTCAGGTCCTGGTGTCCTTACCATGGGACTGCCCTTGAAATATTTTGTTTCCAACACAAAAAGAATCACCAAAATCGGAAACAAGTTACTAAAGTAAAAACGTTAGTGCCGCTTATCAGAAACAAAATACATATTGGTGTATACTGTAGTATGTTTTTGCCAGTGTCTTTGTCTATAGCGAACGAACAAGCAGTTATGTGTGTAGGTTTGTATATATATAATATAGATAGATGCATATACACGAGTTTCTAGTTTAATAGTAGAAAATAAGAAGTTAATAAATTATTATTTGTAGTATTTTATCTTATTGTTTATTGTTTTAAGCACGATTAATTAGCTTGATCATGAATTCAATAGCACCAGATCAAAAGTCGGAAGCGTTAGTTAACAAAATAATTTTAAATGCAAATATCTCTCTAAAGTATTCAAAATCATGAAACTTAATATGATCGCATCTTACCGGTTTTCATATTTTGCTAGTTACATATAATATACATGGTTCCGGCTCGACGAACGTTATTGACGATAATACATGTTACGTATATAATTTTCAATTCACTGGTCATTTCATATTCCGTTTTACTTGAAATTCTTAAACGTAGCGGAAAATACTCTCTAGTAAACACACTGCAGTTCAGAAAGCACTTAGTGTAAAATACAGTTTTATTCAAAATGTCCCTGAATTTACTGACCGTGAAGCAATTTATTAAAGCTTAACATAAATATCTAAATTATGATATGTACGTTTCAGTATCCTCAGGGACAAGCTACATTCGCCTGGTTTATTTTAGTTGAAAACTGTGACGAAAGAATGACGATGAACAGACTGTGATTAAACAGAAAAATATAGTTGGGGAAATTAATACGTGTTTTTCTTTTGCCTTCATAACAAAGATAAAAAATCAAATTGCAATGATTTCATCTTGGATGTTTGATCCTTATGTCACCATTGAAAAGTTGGCAATAATGTACCACGAAGCTAAAGTTTTATCAAAATTGGATAAAAAATGAGATCTCTGCACTGGTACATATATACAAATTACAAATGCATTTTCTCCTAATTTCGAAGCAATTTCCTACGCTGGCCTTTGTACATTTCATTATAGAATTACTTAATATTACTTGTATTTAATTTTACGTCCTTCTAATATACCACAATAAAATTTAAAGATACAGAATTTATAGATATTAAGTTGTATGATCTAGCCTGACTAGAATAATGTCATCCTCTTATAGACATTCGACGCGACGATTTCAATCCTTCAATCTATGAATAATCTTTTAGAATTAACAAATCTCATCGGATATAAAATCTGATTAGCTAATTATAAGTAACCTCTCGATCGTAACTGCATTATCATAAACTATAACTATAAATAAAGCAAATGAATGAGTAGCAAGTTTTTGTAGCTGCCATAATTAATTGAATCCAAACTAAAAGGATGTTGTTGTTGTCCACAAATGAACTGTTTTATACTACTACTACTATCTTGTTATAAAGATTATAAAAAAGATAAAAAACATTTTAATTTTTGTATACTCTTTACCTTGACAACACCTCTTCGCACTCCGCCGAGTGAATAATCGACGTGAAGTCAGACGTGGAATTACTAACCTCACACCTTGCCATTTTTATTGCCGAAAATAAAAGAAAAACTTCAAGAAAACGTTAAAACGAAAATTAACGCCAAGGAAACTGTTTCAAAATTCCGTAAAAAAAAAAACACCGTTAAGTACGAGTAGTCAAAATGTTTTTCTCAGTGGTTCCAACGGAAACAGCGACTTATTGATGTGAATAGACACTATTTTGAAAGGATATAATAAAACTACGTAGTAACTTGCTAATTTGCTCAGTTTTAGATTTTTTTAAGAACTTTCTGTGTGACCCTCGTAAAATTCACCAGGGTCGTCCAATCGTATAAAGACTCGTAAAAACGTTCTCCTCTGATAAGGATTTTAACGATCGTATTCGGAGCATCTAAAGTGTTGGTAACTAATACTAAAACAAATTTGGGAGAGCATAATTTAAAATAACATTAGTAAATTATTTATGATAAAATATATGTTAGCTTTTATACATGTAGTAGTTTGGTTTTGACTAAAAATAAAGATATAATTTGTTGATTTGACTAAAACAATTGAATGTCTGTATAGAAGTTTAATTGATAAAATAAATGTAATATTGGATACTGATTTGACTAAGAATAAGAAGTATATAAATCGCAGCTCAGTTAAGAGAAGGCATTGTGTGAAATGGGAGTACAAGTTGTGGGGTGGTATTATTGTGATAAAACTGCAACAGTTATAATAAACCGCTGAGTGTGAGATCGAGAAACTAAGTTGTGTAACAGTGATAATTAAGTGTTTAAATGGTAAACGGTTTAGTGTATTTGTGAACAGTTTCATAAAGTGCTTTAAAGAATAGAACGACTGTCGTTGGCGATTCTTTGTGGTAAGAGAGTTCCAATAGTTCAGAAGTGGGATTCACTCGGGCATTAAAACCACAAACTACCTACAAGATAAGTTTATTGAAGCTACAAAATCACATCAAGCAAAAAAAAAAAATGAAGTGATATTATTATTTGAAACGCATACTACAAGATAATAACAAAGAAGTTCCAGAATCAATACAATCAATCAATAGTTGATAATCAATGGTTGTAAATCAATCAATCAAGTTAAATTTGTTATCTCAAACCTTCAAAATTGAGATCTACCCACATATCAAGAAAATCGAGTGAAAATACCTATTTAATCGCTTATGCAAGTCGTTTATTAGATTATGTGACAAACCATTGGAAGAATTCTACGAAAGAAGGAATCGTTGCTAATGAAGAAAGAAGGAAATGAGAAATTATGGCGGTGACAACGCGGCGCGAATGGTGGTAATGGCGCGGTGTGAATGGCGGTAATGGTGCGGCGCGGATAGCGGTGATGGCGTGGCGCGGATGGCGGTGATGGCGCGGGGCGGATGGCGATGACGGCGCAGCGCGGTTGGCGCTGATGGTGTCGATGTTGCTGATGGTGTTGGTGTTGATGGCGGTCGTGGCGATGGCAGCTATGGTAGCGGTGCTGGCATGGCACGTGCCGAGCAACACGTTGATGTCTGCGCAATTTATCCATCATCGATCACGTCACAGCATAAAGGTGATTCATTTCGATTTACATCCAATTTTTGCGCTAAATACTCGATAGTTAAAGAAAACTAAGCGATTAAATATAGTGGTAAGCACTTTATTATTATTGTTGAGATAACTAGTATTGAGAATAGCGATCAACCTTCACGATCTTGTTTTTTTTAACTTTTACTGATAATTATTTCTCTTTAACTTGACGTATTTTGTTACGTATTATGATAAGGCGCGAAATTATTTTATCCCGGATTTTCGTAAACGTGAGTGTTTATTTTAAACTTGGAAAATAATGTTTTAAACTTTGGTTTTAAATAATTTCGTTTAAAATTCGGTATTCTTAGTCTCGATCGAATCGCTAAGAATGGCGAAAAGCTCTCTGTCAGACCAACTGGCAGTCGAGCTTTCTGGTCTCTTGCGAAAGCGATCGAGTCGAATTTCTGCCAACCCTCACTGCCTGCTCTGCTGAAGCCGGATGGATCCCTGGCCCAAACAGCAACAGAGAAAGCAAACGTACTTGCTTCTCTGTTTGCTGATAATTCGCATCTAGACACTGGCAATGCTTCTCCAGCACATCTTCCTCACTGCGGTGTTTCGATGCCTGAAATCCGCATCACTAACAAAAAGGTATGGAGAACATTGTGTCGTTTAGATGTGAATAAAGCCAATGGTCCTGATGGTATACCAGCCATTCTGCTCAAGACATGTTCATTCCATTTAGCTGAGTTGTCTCCTGTACTGACACGTCTGTATCGTCTCTCTTTCATGACTGGAATAGTGCCGAAATCCTGGAAGCTTGCTAATGTGCAAACCGTGCCCAAAAAAGGCAGCCGTGCCGACCCTGTCAATTACAGACCGATTTCAATCACCTCCATACTCTGCAAGATTATGGAGCGTGTATTGAACTCGCGCCTACTAGCATACCTAGAAGGTAACGATCTCCTCAGTGACCGACAGTACGGGTTTCGCCGTAATAGGTCTACTGGGGATCTCCTAGTGTATGCTACTCACATTTTAGGCGAGGCCATCGAGAAGAACGGAGAAGCGGTCGCCGTCTCTCTGGACGTCTCGAGGGCATTTGACAGGGTCTGGCATGCGAGCCTTATAAGCAAGCTTTCAGCGTATGGTATATCTCCTGGTCTGATCGGCTGGGTAACGGACTTTCTGAGCCATAGATCTCTCCGAGTAGTTGTCGACGGGTGTTCCTCGGAACCCTTGACAATAAATGCCGGAGTGCCTCAGGGGTCCGTTCTTTCTGCAACTCTGTTTCTGCTGCACATTAATGATCTGTTGAAGCCCGGTATTTATGGGTATGCAGACGACAGCACAGTTGTAGAAAGATATCTGCCGAGTACTCGGGCTAGTCGAGATCAAGTACAGTCTGAAAGAGAAGCCATGGTGCAACGTTTGAATGACAAACTTCAGGCAGTCTCCGCATGGAGTAATGCCAATCTTGTCAAGTTCAACGCCACCAAAACGCAGACGTGTCTATTCACCGCCAAAAGGAGCCCTTTCACCTTGGCTCCTACTTTCCAGAATGTATCCTTGGAATACAGTGACCGGCTTCAGTTGTTAGGCTTAGAGATTTCCTTGAACCTCAACTTTGGTCGGTTCATTGAGTCCAGAGCAAGAGCAGCAGCAGCAAAGCTTGCCGTTCTGGCGAAGGTTCGGCAGTACTTTACACCGGGACAGCTTCTTGTTTTATACAAAGCACAGATCCGGTCGTGTGTAGAGTACTGTGGTCACATATTTGCTGGTGCCGCAAAGTCTCATCTTGCGGTTCTGGACTCAATTGAGAGGCGAGCAAAGAGGCTTATAGGCGATCCCGAACTGGTCGGAGCCGACCTCCAAAGCCTTGAGCACAGGCGTAGAATTGCTAGCCTCTCAGTATTCTATAGGATACATTTTGGTGAGTGTGCGCTGGAATTACACAATTTAATTCCCCCGTCCCCCTTCCATCACCGGACGTCCCGTCGCACGGCAGGTTTTCATCCTTTTGTTGTGGACATTCCACCTGTCCGAACGAAGCGCTTTGCTTCCTCATTTTTACTGCGTACAGCAAAGGATTGGAACAGCTTGCCTGCGTCGGTATTTCCGACCGAATACAATGTGGGTGTCTTCAAGCGAAGAGTAAATAGGTTGCTAGGGTAATGCGCCTTACCACCTAAGACTACATTCCACTTACCATCAGGTGGAATGTAGTCAAGCATTGCCCTAGATCATATAAAAAAAAAAAAATATATTCGGTATTCTTTATTATATTATTATTTATGTATTAATTCAATTCGGTATTCTTAGCTATTATTTGTGCTTATTTATGTATTAATTCAATATATTTAATATGTAGAATACATTAAGATGATAAAAGTAATTACTTTGATTAGTTTTCTAAAAAGTATTATATGTGGATGAGGGTTTTGTTGTCTGATCACTCGCATGAGGCCGATAAGCCAACTTCCGAGTAGTATTTGGTACATTGAGGATATTGAACTGACTATGACTAGTGACATCAAATGCTCACATGAGGCCGATAAGCCAAATGATGAGTGTAGCATTTGAGGTATAGGGACATCAAGCGCTCACATGAGGCCGATAAGCCAATTTTTGAGTAGCGTTTGAGAAGATCAAATATTCACATGAGGCCGATAAGCCAACTTTTGAGTAGTATTTGGTACATTGAGGATATTGAACTGACTATGACTAGTGACATCAAATGCTCACATGAGGCCGATAAGCCAAATGATGAGTGTAGCATTTGAGGTATAGGGACATCAAGCGCTCACATGAGGCCGATAAGCCAATTTTTGAGTAGCGTTTGAGAAGATCAAATACTCACATGAGACCGATAAGCCAACTTCCGAGTAGTATTTTGTACATTGAGGATATTGAACTGACTATCACTATGACTGATTATGATTTATGAGGCAAAATTTTTGTGGCCAGTAGATTTTTTGTTTTTTTTTAATGAGGCTGCTGAGCCAGATTGAACACGTAATCAGACAACTTATAAATTTCAAAACATTCTCTAAATTGGAGGACCAATTATTTATATATGATGGCCGAAAAATGTATAAATATTAATGTATCATAATATATAGACTTTAGATTAGATTTTGTGAATTTACAATTATAATAATTAGATTTACAAACTACTTCAGAATTAGTATTGTAAGTAAATGGTTTTTGATAACGAGCGGACTCGTTATGTTTAGGATGGCCGAGCTGTTAGCTTTTATACATGTAGTAGTTTGGTTTTGACTAAAAATAAAGATATAATTTGTTGATTTGACTGAAACAATTGAATGTCTGTATAGAAGTTTAATTGATAAAATAAATGTAATATTGGATACTGATTTGACTAAGAATAAGAAGTATATAAATCGCAGCTCAGTTAAGAGAAGGCATTGTGTGAAATGGGAGTACAAGTTGTGGGGTGGTATTATTGTGATAAAACTGCAACAGTTATAATAAACCGCTGAGTGTGAGATCGAGAAACTAAGTTGTGTAACAGTGATAATTAAGTGTTTAAATGGTAAACGGTTTAGTGTATTTGTGAACAGTGTCATAAAGTGCTTTAAAGAATAGAACGACTGTCGTTGGCGATTCTTTGTGGTAAGAGAGTTCCAATATATATTATTATAAAATTATAAAAGGACTTATAATCGTTTTTTTAATTTATAAACCATCGAGTATATTCCAGGAATAGATGCAGTATTAAATATTGTAATTTTTACAGTATCAGTATTCCACACACAAAACGGGGTAACATTTAGTGCATTAGGATTGTGTTCAACAGGAAAGTAATATATAATTTTATGTGTCAGTACAGATTCTTTGCATACATTTTGTTTTTATTGTTCACAGACCACACTCTTATATTTCAATTTATTCGATCATTAAACCTCAACTATTTTGGTAGTTCAAGATAATTTAGAGAATATAATCAATAGAGAGACAAGCATAACCATATCATTGAGGTGTATTCCGACTAAGCTTTGTTTGAGTACGTAAAATTTCTTTAAAATTTATTGTTTTGATTGTCACTTTCATACACAGAGATGTTTCATCTTCATCGTCATCACCTTTAGCTTTTATACATGTATGAGCTCTGTGTAACCTTTTTTAATTCAATCGAAGAACACCTTAAGACGACCAAGACAAATGATAAACTAAATACATAACAAGAATTCGGTTCCTGTCTATATTCAGAAAGCGTATTGCTTGTAATACCACATTGATAAAATTTTGAGTAAATGCGGCCGTTTCCTCATCGTGGCTATTATAATAATATGACCTTATTGTATAAAAATATTGACTAATACCTAATCTTTGCTCTAAAAACTGGGTTATTGTAAACAAGGTCTAAACTTCTTTTTCTCGTTAAATAAGTATATACTTATATTGATATAGTATTTTGAATACACAATTCTTAAGATACATAGCATAACATAACAAAGAATTATTCCATAATTCATTATTTAATCATATTTTTTTTGAGCTTTTCAATATAGTAATTATAACAAATAAAAAGTTGTTATATTAATTTACTTTAGAAAATTAATTTGAATTCGAATCAGTAATATATTTTTTAAAAAACTATTCGAGAAAATGAAAAGCAGAATTAAAGCTGCTTCGACAGATTTAGAAAATAGAAACAGATTTTTTAAGTTTGATATATTAATCATACTATAACTATTTTTAATTACGATAAAATAACCTGGATAACTTAAACTATATTACTACTAAAACAAACATTATAGTTGAGCATTTTTGCTAATGGTGTAAAAAAACCATTTTCTCTCGAGAATGTTAGACTAAGAAAGCAATTAGTATAGTAATTTCATTTCAACAGTACCAGCTCCACATTTTCTTTTAGACCAAGAACTCACATTGTTGTTCCAAGATTTTTATTTAAATATGTAAAAAGAGTTTAGTACGTACGTAAATTGGATATAAAAATGGAAGAAGAAATCACTTCCCGTAAAAATAAATATTCCACAAAAATACAAACTCTGAAAATAGAGTGCAAGAAAAATGTTATTTGATAAAAAAGTATCATATGATATATTATACTTGAACACTAGAGATTTTTTGGGACTTACCCTTAACGCAATATACTGAACTACGCAACAATTTGTTTTTCTGCATTGTTGTTCACTAGGTAATAATGATTTGAATTTCGTGAGGTGAAGTATATATTTCGTGTATATTTCCTGATCCCATAGTAATAATGCAGAGACGGTTTAACTTTCAAATGGCTACTAACAAGTCTGACATACTCTCATATATTCCCTCCGCTGAAGTGCTTGGTAATTTTAATTCTGTTTACCCCTTTGCATGTAGTTAACTGACTACGCGGGCAAATTAATATTTGACTTAGCGATAGCTTTGTCTATCCCCTTTGGGATAGTTATATGTTTGGGATATTTGGGATAGTAGGGGGGAGTTGAGACGTTTACTCGTGTTCTTGACGCACATAGCGATGTGTCGTCTTGATCTGATCTATGCTAACTACATATCCCAATAAATGCCAGATTGCCCTCTGTGACTTATTGAAATCGTCTAGCCAGGTAATGGCAGTACGGAGTTCTACTACTCAGTGTACTACTCGTTCAACTCAACATGGGTAAAAAATCAACATGGGATGCGATCTGTATTCATATACCCTTTGAGGCAAGTTTTTATACTTCGGCTAAATACCAGTAGCTGCACTACTGTTGTGGTGCATAAGTAAAAGAAAGTAGGTACAGGGAATTATACTTACAAATATCTGAAAGGCCATTTTATTAACTTCAACAGGTTGGCCTGCTGTTAAAGCAGTCGCTGTTTGTAAATAACAGATGTATCAACCCTTAGTTAAAGCGTTAGTTGTCAAGAATCGGAACTGTAGAGTGTCGAAAGGAATATTTCCGTGTCTTGAGATTCATTAAATGGCAAATCGCCAGAAAAAGTCTAAGTATGTCGTCAAATTCGGCAAACAGCGTCCGAGCTACCCGATTTGGACTTGTCCACAGCTACTCCTGGCAACATCTGCAAGCCACGAATGGCTGTCCATTGCATGTAGATGACAACTAGGCCCAACATTTTATAATTATTTAGTTTCTTTATAATATTTATTCCAAATATAATCAATTCTAAAAATCTTGATTTATTTTGAAATCAACAAACTTACTTATTCTTTTTTATCGAAATTGTATAAAGTTATAAATAAAATACTTTATTTTAATTTAAAAGGAAAGTAATTTAAAAACATCGATTAAATCAACTTATTACATCCAATGTCAGGTGCAAATATTTAAATGTGATTGTTTTTTTAACGACAGATTTTTTTTCTTTTATAAAAGTTTGCAAGTAAATTAAGACTGGAAACTGCATAACCCTGCAAAATTAATTTGGTATGCAAATGACGTTTGTCCGTTCTGTTTATCTCGAAGCATCTGATTACTTAATCCGCCTATGCAGTAAATAACGTTGAATACAACAAAGTGATAAATATTGTTCACTGTAATGTAATTCTGAAAAATAAGGAGTTTCACACAATATAACGACGCGACATCAATTAGTTAAATAGCTTAGCTTAGCTTTGGCATCTTAGATGTTATATTTCAGTTCACAACGCCAACTATAGCATTAACTTAAACTACTAGCCAACCTAAAACTTCATTGTAGATTTTCCGAGTCCATAACAATTTGCGTAGCTTAGCCTTTCCCCAGAAACCGACATAAGCTATGTCAACTAATCCAAGTAAGTTAGTTTGTCCGATAGGTGGTTTGTGGTGACCGTTCAGTTTAACGTTAATTTGTCGAAAGCCGGTATCTACTGGACGTCACCCTCAATTGTTAGCAGCTAGTATTTAGTTTGTTAACGAGTGGTCAATATGTCATTAACGGGTCTGTTCAACCTCATGTGATGTTACCTGTACAGCATAGCATAAAGACCTTTAATTAAACCTTGCCTTATTTACCTTACTTATACTGTATAGCATAATTACTCTCTCTTAACTTAACCTTACCGTGGGGAAAAATATTCGAAACGTATACCTACCATCTGAAATGTATACAAATATAAGCATGTAAATAAATAAAACCATAACTAGTTGGTTGAGTAAGGCAAATCCTAGATTCTGTGTACGACCTTATAGTCGAAACCGTAAGGCTAAGTTAACACTAATTATCTATAATTAGTCATTACCATACCTTTTTACCTGTTACAATAGAACCAGTATGTACATAAATATTAACTTAACTGTAACTCTAAAATAATATATGTAACCTTATGTAAAAATCAATATGTATAAAATAGACTTAAAAGTTAGAATAGGAAAACAAAAATGTACTTTTTGGCAACCACAATAGAATGTTGAGGAAATTATTCATAAATAACATACATTTATCAAACAATAGAAACTGAGTGGAAATAGTAAAAATGTAAATAGAGAAATATAACCTAAATAGCACCAGAGATAGATAGCTGCTCACATAAAATCACAAAACACCTAAATAACAACATTAAACACACCACATACGTGAAATAAAGAAAACTATACTGAGAAGCTTATTCCCTAAATACAAGCTTAGGTTCCCATACGGAAGACACTAGGCGAACAACAAAAAAAAGAAAGAAAATAAAAAGGGTCTGTTCAATATATAATACCTATATATCAAAAACCTTTTTACCACAACGTTTTATATACTCAGAACTGGGATGTCGATTGTTAATGTATCACATTATAACTAATTAACCAAGTAGAAAAAAAAAGATCGTAAAAGAAAAGATAATGATGAGATTACGATAATGAAAGGGTGTAAACTTACAAATGTCCGGTTTTTGAAATCATAATGGTTAATAATCTCATAATTGTGAAAGTATAATTTCAGTACTAGAAGTAGGTAAAATTTCTTATTATATATTTTTTATATTTTTAATAGTCCAAAATTACAGTAAATGATTTTTTTTTGTTACAAGAGTTTAATAACGTTTTCTTTTATTTCACATTTCTTTTGTATAAGAATCAAATCTCCCTATGGACTATCATAAAATTTTATAACTTTGATAAGACTTCTGCATAGACATAGCCCTTTTTGATATTGGTATTTTATTCTGACTATAAATGGACATGGTTTAAATTATATGAAAAAAGTTTCTTCTCATGCAAATAAGAAGACTGAAACATATATCGATTATTGAATATTTCCCCAATGAATAGTGATTCTATCTTCATATTCAAACTACAGAGTAGGTATACGTGAATTCAGCACATTTACCTACATTTGCAATAGATAATATTATCTTCTGCTTGTGAATGTGCAACTTATAATGAAACACTAGGAGCATTTGCATCACTGATTGAAGCAACAAAACACCTTATTACCATAAAATATAAAATGTTCTTATAATTACACTCTTAGGACCGCTTCTTCTATTAAAAGTTTACTACACGCGCAAGCACTTTAGCATCGTTGGTATAACTTATTCCAATATTCAAAACCGGGTTCATGTTACTCGTTAATGCTTTTATGATAGTCTGTATATAAAAATACTAGCTTTTGCCCGCGGCTTCGCACGCCTTAAATTCGTAGTAAAACAATTCTCACTTCCCTTCTTTGGTATTGGCTTCTATATGACTTATTTTAATTGAAACGATCAAAATTACGACATCGGCAGACATCGCTCACTGTCAAAAGTATATTTAAAGTTTTTAATAAGGATACAATATTAGGTGCTGTAATTATTTTTACACCTCTCTTGTTTTTACTTAAACGTCCATTTAAATACTTCTTAAACAGAGTACTTAATAACCATTCTAACCATATATCACACTTACAGATTTTCATTGAACATAATCAAAATATTACCATGTAAACTTGAGGAATTCTGAGTTACACAATTGACGTTATTTTCACCATCAACTTGCAGGTGTAGTTTTATTTTAAAAAAAATGTTTTAAATGATGAACATTTATTTAGCTATATGCATTAACAAAATTTTCAATACTGAACATTCACAAAAGCCATTTTCGAGACGGTTTGCACGGTTCCATTCCAGCATGCGCCGGTAGACCGTACCGCCGAAAACGCGAAGATCCTATATTTTAAATCTGTAATATCTTCGCAAATATTCATTGAAATTCTGTAAGGGGCTATTGTTATAGGGGGTATTGTACCATATTAAATGTAAAATGTATTTAAGTTACTGAATTAGATAAGAATTAAAGCTGTATTTCTTAAAAATCGCTCCGTAAATTACCGATTATTCTTCGTAAAAAGTAAAGGATAAAAATTTGCTATTGTGGGTTATCCCTAAGAGATAAACATATACCATCGCGGTTTTTCTTGTAGAACTTTTTAAGGTATACAATACTTAGTATTTTGATCTATCTTGTGGAGTTCAACCAGCGTTTGCATTGTAAGCGCAAACAAAAGTGTTTGTTTACGACTTCGCATTAGAAATCTTGAAATTATCAGTGGTTCTCTGATATACTAAGCATATTATAATACATATAAACCTTCCTCTTACATCATCACTCTATCTATTAAAAAAAAAACTGCATCAAAATCCTTTGCGTAGTTTTAGAGATACATACATACAGACATACAGACGCGAAAAACGACATTGCTTTATAATATGTAACTTGCTGTGCCTGCGACTTCGTACCCTTAGTTTTCGATTTTGATAAAAAGTACCCTTTGTACTTACTAATGTATGTAAAAACTATAAACCTTCAAACAGGTAAGAAGCAATGGTACGACAATAAGAGATTATTAACTTCTTTATTTGTTAACCGATTGTTAAAAAAAAACAAAATATAAAGTGAATCCCATGACTATATATTCCCGAAAACTGCATCCAAATCGACTAATCCGTTTCTGAGATTAGCGTGCACTAACATACAGACATTTAGACGAACAAAATGGAAAATCATTGTTTTGAGTTCTCTTGCTTATATAAAGGTCCCCCTGTATGAATTTTTGATTTTTTTTTGTGTTGTGGGTACAACCAAAAGATAAACAGATAAACAGACAAAGATTTTAAAAATGTTGAAAATGGATTCTGTTAGTTATTACTTTACATCCTGAAATATTTTTTTTAATATTTTTAATGTACAAAGACTACTCCTCTACAGATTTATTACATGTATAGAATAAGATTTTCATGGTACCTATTACGTCATTGACATAAATAATCATAACTTTTTTATTTCTGAACCGATTTAGATAAAATAAACACTAAATGTTAAGTGAAGACTGTGATAATAAATTTTTGAAAACCGCATTCAAATTGGTTAAGCCGTTTCTCAGATTAGCGTGCACAAACATACAGACATACAGACATACAGACATACAGACATACAGACATACAGACATACAGACAAACAGACAAACTGAAAAACCATTGTTTTGGGTTCTCCTGCTCTTATAAAGCCCCTCTATGATGTTTTCTTTTTTTTTTATTCCATGTACAGGAATGGCTCAGTGACGATTTTATTATATGTATAGATGAGGTTGCATACAACAGTAGATACACAGAGTTCGATGTATACCTAAGTGAGAATAAAAGCGCAAAGAGGTAGTCCACTTTTCAAAGGAACCGGTAACGATTAGTGTCTTTTTAGTTGATTTCCCAATACTCCCCCAAAATTTTTCCTTCAAGTACAAGTGTTTAAAAGTAAGTAAATACACCGTGAGTATAAGTGTAAATAAATGCACGGTGGGTAAAAGTATAGTAGACTGTGTGACTGTGGGTGATAATGAAATGTTTAGGTACGTAACGGTTACGGTTTTTCTGAACTATGTTTATTAACTATATTTAAGAAGCTATTCAATTTCTTGTCATTCTAGCATTGCCATTTAAACTTTTGATTTTCATATGTCTCCCTAATTCTAAACGAAAAAAATAAAATACATAAAAATAAAATAATTAATATTTAGGTTATACTGTAATTTTATTTGTTTTTGCAATGTGTTAATTGTGTAATTCTATGTTTACACACTATTATTATTATATTTATTTTTCGGAAAAGCACCTGTAACTGAATTTTATTTAAACGTAGATTAGTATTCCCTGCCTGCGGAAAAAAGTCAAAGACGTTTGGCAATGGGGAACAATCATGAAATTTTTTTTGACGTAAATTAATCATTTACCTCTCTATATCGTAGAAAAAAATATAAATAGGTTTGAAAAGATTCTAGTTTTTTTTTCACATTAAAAATTAAAACATTGAGTAAATTTGAGCCGTTTAAACGCCGTCATTTTGCGCGCGCTTTGCGTGACGTCACGATGACACGTCGACGTCCAGTGAATGTTTACTATGAACTTTTTAGTTACTTCATACATATTTTAAGTTTTAATTGCTTTACAAGTCATGGAAGAAGATAAAAATCATTTCACAAATATAGTATAGTACCGGAGTGCAAAAATAGTATTAGAAAAACACCCGACAAAGTGTTTTTGTATTCCAAGAGATGCGAAAATACAAAAACAATGGTCTATGGTAATTAAAAGGGATAATATATGTCCTAAATCGTGTTTATATGGTTGTGAAGATCAATTTAACGTAAGTATACTTTATTTATAATAAGTTTAATCTAATAGTTTAAATATATATTAAGTACAGAACATTAGAAAATTTGAGTTTAAAATTAACCTAACCTAGCTTACAAAAGTTCAGTATTTATATAAAAACCGTATTCTTTTTTGGTTTTACGAATTTTGTATATTTTTTTATTTATTTCAAGTTAAGGAAGATACAGCCAATTGTATTGAATATAATATGTATAACGAAACATCAAGGAGAAAAATGTAATCTAAGTTTGAAGAAAAGAGTTGTGCCTCATATATTTTTGTGGCAAAAACAACAGCTGAGAGCCCATTCTTATGAATGTGGTCAAAAGGCAAAGATTGACATCGGTTAATGAAGTCTTTTCAGAGTTAGTTATCAAAAGTAGTGTTTAAAAAATGGTGACCTTCACAAAGAAGTGATATACTAAGTAAGTCCTAGTACTACCCATACAAATGTCTATGATATTAATCAGCCAGGACTCAGTACTTCTCATATTGAATGTTATGATCATAAGGCAGAGCTTTGCTTTTCGCATATTGAAGATAAATTATCAAGTGACTAAGCTATGCAAGTTAATATTAAATCGAAGTATAAAAGTAAAGATGTCAAAGTAAATATACCTGCTGAAAAACAAAATGTAGCATTGTCACCATTTCCTCATTCAACACTCAATATTGGTACTTTGGTAAAACTATCTGTTTTAAAAAGAAAATTGTTTACTGAAAACACAGCTGATAATACTTCTATAGCATCTTATATCTTCTATATCTGCTGATTATCAATTAAGTTATTTATCTGAGTCAAGTGAAGTGGAAAATGATTCAGAGGAAGAAACATTTTAAAAATGTAATGTGTAGTAGCATGCTAAATGCTATTGAAAAAGAGTTTGTAGGTATTTGTTTTGTTAGAGTTGTTTGAGTATTGAAACAATGTTTTTTAGGATTACCTAAACAATTGTGTCATTTAAAAAAACCTTTAAGCACGAAAATATAGACTTAAATTATTTATTCTTCTCAGTAACACTGATACCACAGTATGAACTTCGACGGCGATAATTTGAAATGGCGTGTCAAATGAATGAAATGATGTGACATTTCCTTTCGACCAATGGTGGCGAGTTTTGGAATTTTGAATTTCGCTCCCTTAATTTACACTTTTAGTAGTTTTATTTTAGGTTAGTAAATTAAAAAAAAAATGATTTTATTATAATAAGATGATAATAAGTAATCGAAAAAAATATATTTGGAACCATTTTAAATTTTTTGCATGTTCCCTATTATTCAGTTATAGTAAATTAGATTATTATCTTAACATAAAAACTTTGGCACTTTTTAATGAAAATGAAGAAAAATATCATTTTATGGATCATTTTCTTAATTCTCTTTTTAAATCATAAATCATGTTCATATGTAGAAATATTAATTAGTTCAAACTCTTATTGAGATAGATATAATAAAAATTATACATTTAACATTACATGAATTTCATTAAATTTATATAAATATAGAATGAAAAATAAACCGATACGGGTAGGGATTCAAACCCGAGATGTCTGGGAAACCGTCTATATATATTTCCGGGGACGGTTTCCCAGAGGTCGCGGGTTCAAACCCCTACCCGTATCGGTTTATTTTTCATTCCATATTTATATAAATTTATTATTTAAAGAATGCTATAGGTATTCGAATACCTGCCCGTATCAGTTTTTTTTCATTCTATATTTATATAAAGTTAAATAAGCTTAACATGGCTATACATGTTTATATTTATTTTCAAACATTAATACATGAATTTGGTTATAGAGATAATATGATCGAATATGATGAAGTATAACTTTGGATATGTAGTATCCCAAAACCTATAAAAAATCTTTCAGTATAGGCATGTGATAAACACAAAAGATAGTGATGTTGTGATATCCTAATTAGCTGTACTGTAAACTACTGTTTTTTTTAAATAGTCACTTTTAGGTGAACAGAATAAAATATGAAAGTGTAAAAAAAAAATATTATAGCAACAAGCAAGTCAATCAATGTGACAACGTGAAAGTAATACTATAATTAACAAAGGTACCTACACTATTGAAAAATACACAAAAAATATGCATGGTATCAGAAATTACTGGTAATATTTGCAGTTAATGTATTATCGACAGTTATGTTATATTTGGAAAGGCTTTGTTTGGTTTCTACTGGATAATTTTTCATTCGGATTGAAATATCTTGTCCGTAATAAAAAAAAGGAAAAGCTATTTTTTTTAAATATGATGTATTAGAGAAAAAGTAACGTCAGCATAGCTGCCGTCACTGTCGTAACCTTCATGATAGAGTGTCATTATTAGATCTTCAAACAAAACTTTTCAACTAATTATAACTTCGTTTATTCCACGTTTATTCACGTTACAGAGAGGTTCGTAGGTACTGTTAGACTGCTCGAGCAAGAAGTCCATCAAGCTCTCGATATTATCTTTATTATATTTGATCGCTTCTCGCTATAGAAATCACTCAATAACATGAAATTAAATTTACTTAAATTTACCAACTACGGTACCAACTACCAAGATACGGTAGATGAGTTGGTAGAGCGACGAGACGGTTTCCCAGTAGTCGCGGGTTCGAATCCCTGCCCGTATCGGTTTATTTTTCATTCTATATTTATATAAATTTAAATAAGCTTAACATGGTTGATTTATTGATTTTTTTTACCTTAACACCAATATACAATAATTATATTGTACGACAGTCCATATATACTGTAGAGTTACAAAGTGAGCTTTTGTGAAGAGTTAATCCCAATGCCATAATAGGATGCATGAACTTTGCAGCTTAAGATACTTATACGTGAGTACGTAGCTTTTGTGGCGCTTATAAGTCATCTTAATGCTACGTCTCTACTTTATTTTATGTGTATGTATTTGAGAGTAATTTTAATATGAATTAAATATTGCAACAGCATTTGATTCAATACTGTGGTTTTTTAAGACTTGAAATTTGATATTTATATTATACTACCTGTTAACCGTGACTCCGTTCGCATAACAATTTTGAAGTGTATAATTAAGACTGCCATACTAACCAAAGTGTGGGTGATGCTGATAAATATGAAATTTGGCAAAACTCCGAAAATAAATATATGGCGTAGAGGTGACGAAAGAAACGAGCACATTATGACGCCTTATAGATTGTTAACTATTCAAACGTCTCTGGGAAAACCTTGAACATTTTTCTTACTTTCTACGAACGAAGCATTTAAGTTGAAAGCTGAATTATTCAACGTTCTATTATTATTTTTTTTCAATACAGTTTGGTATACCATATTAATAGATTCATTGTTTTCGATGAACACATCCACATTTAGGAAACTCTAAACACTTGAACAACTAACATATAATTGAACATGTAAAAAGCATAGAGCGCCTAAATGAATGCCTGCCACTGTTAAAGTTTGACCCTCGAATTTGTTAATTGTTATTGTAAAATAAAGTTTTAAGGGAAATTGCAACCTGGCAAGTTATTCGGAACAATGCGTATGCGGAGAGTTAAAACGCTCTTTCTTATATAGTCTATCAAATACATATTATTATACACATGTTTACAAGTCAAAATAGTTTTTAGTAAGGTATATTTTCTATACATATATCAACCAAGTATTTATAAAAAATTAAAAATACGTGCGCTTCTCGCAATCATATTTTTTTAGACCTTACGTAAATACATGTCTTCCTAATAAGAAGGTTCTTATGAATCTTCTGATAGTAATCTCTGAATTCTTATAAATATATAAGCAGTTGTGATTAAATGTTGCAAAATTAAAATTTTATTTTATGATAATTTAAAACCCTTCATTTTAATAGACTCCTCGTTGGGTTTGGTAGTAAAGATAATTTTTACAACTCACAATATGGCATCCATAATCCGCCATTTTCCTTTTCTTAATGTATTCAGTATCTTGACTTGCGCTATTGAGACGTATCAGATAATACCTAGTACAACTTTTACAAAAACTTATGTTATATGTAGGGAACTAAAGGGAAGGTCTTGCGCGATTCCTTATTGAAACATGGAAATTACGTAATCGCGCTGCTACTTATGCTCTGTCACAGACAAAACCACGTGTTAAAGTTAGTATTTCTATATCTTATGTGTAATTTTGGTACAAAGGCAACATTGTTACCAAGTTTTAAAAAAATGCGTTTAGTGGTTTGGTGTGATTAACTTACAAACATTAAAATTTTTGCATTTATAATATATAAAATAGGTCTATAAAAAAGGTCTTAAATGTTATTCCTGAAACCTTATGCCCGACTTTTCAAGATATTTTGTCTTACATGCAAATGCTGAATATTTTCTACATAACATTTTTATATAAAAATGTTTAATCAGAAATTTATTTTAGTTTCAAAAGCTGAAATACTTTCGGGGCCTGAGCTGTTCGTACGCGCTGGCTCAGATATCAACCTCACTTGTGTTGACAGACATGCTCCTGATCCTCCCAGGTAAGCGTTTTAATCAGTCGAATTTTCTTTTTTCATATTCTTCACGACACACTGAAATTAAAATTAAATTCAACAAAATAAAAATATTTAGAAAACCGACAATTACAATTTTTGACTGGTTCAACGATCATATTTTTATTTATCACTAAATATTATGAACTTAACACACTATAGATTGTTTCAATTCTTCATTTATAGAACTTTATTAAAGTGGTGCACTGAGCTGTGTGCATTTGTGATGGAAGTGAACAACATATGAATATATGAAGCTATATGCACACAAGGGCGGCTTGTTATTCAGAGTACAAGCATTTATATAGCCATTACAGCGCACATTTAATCAGCGCTTCCCTACAGCATTTTGTTTTCCACTTTTATTTACGTATTAATATAAAAGCATCATTCTTAGCTTCATATGTATATACAATATTATAAAAATGGATACATAGAGTTTCCATTGTAAAACTTAAGTAAAACTCCATTTCAAATGTATATACCTACTAAAATTGGAAGTGGTAGTTTAGGTAAAAGATTGAATTTGTTATATTAATCATTTTAATACTAAATAACCTTACCAGTTTCATATATTGGTATCGCGGAGCCAACGTGGTAAACTATGCGCAGCGCGGGGGCATCAGCGTCGAGACTGAACAGCGAACTCGCACCAGTCGTCTGCTCATAGCACGGGCATCGCCAAGAGACTCCGGCAATAGGGAACATGCAAAAAAATTTAAATGGTCTCAAATATTTTTTTTTCGATTACTTTTTATCATCTTATTATAATAAAATCATTTTTTTTTAATTTACTAATCATTTAAGGCCATAAAATAATTTATGAAAAGTGTAACTTTAGGGAGCGAAATTCAAAATTCCAAAACGCGCCACCATTGGTCGAAAGGAAATGTGACGTCATTTGACACACCATTCAATATATCGGCGTTTAAGTTCATACTGTGGTATCAGTGTGACTGAGAAAAATAAATAATTTAAACCTATATTTTCGTGCTTAAAGGTTTTATTAAATGATACAATTGTTTAGGTAATATTAAAAACATTTTCTAAATACTCAAACAACTCTAACAAAACAAATACCTACAAACTCTTTTTGAATAGCAGTTAGCATGCTACTACACAATACATTTTTAAAATGTTTCTGCCTCTGAATCATTCTTCACTTCACTTGACTCAGATAAATAACTTGGTTGATAATCAGCAGATATAGAAGATATAAGATGCTATAGAAGTATTATCAGCTGTGTTTTCAGTAAACAATTTTCTTTTTAAAACAGATAGTTTGACTTTTAAAACTGTTGTGTAACAATGTTGTGTGTTAAATGAGGAAATGGTGACAATGCTACATTTTGTTTTTCAGCAGGTATATTTACATTGACACTTTTACTTCCATACTTCGGTTTAATATTAACTTGCACAGCTTAGTCACTTGGTAATTTATCTTTAATATGCAAAAAGCAAGGCTCTGCCTTATGATCATCACATTCAATAGGAGAAGTACTGAGTCTTGGCTGGTTAATATCACAGACATTTGTATGGACTAGGACTTACTACCTATATCACTTCTTTGTAAAGGTCACCAATTTTTTTAAACACTACTTTTGATAGCTAACTCTTAAAAGGCTTCATTAACCGATGTCAATCTTTGCCTTTTGACTATGCACATTCATGAGAATGTTCTTTCAGCTGGGGTTTTTGCCACACAAATATATGAGGCACAACTCTTTTCTTCAAACTTAGATTACATCTTTCTCCTTGTTGCTTCGTTACACATATTATATTCAATACAATTTGCTGTATCTTCCTTAACCTGAAATAAATCGACAGACCATAAAAATTGCGTAAAACAAAAAAAGATTACGGTTTTTATAGAAAGTTATACTGAAATTTGTAAGATAGGTTAGGTTAATTTTAAACTCAAATTTTCTAATGTTTAATACTTACTATAAATTTAAACTATTAGATTAAACTTATTATAAATAAAGTATACTTACGTTAAATTGATCTTCACAACCATATAAACACGATTTAGGACATATATTATCCCTTTTAATTACCGTACACCATTGTTTTTGTATTTTCGCATCTCTTGGAATACAAAAAACACTTTGTCGGGTGTTTTTCTAATACTATTTTTGCACTCCGGTACTATACAATACTCGTAAGATGATTTTTATCTTCTTCCATGACTTGTAAAGCAATTAAAACTTAAAATATCTATGAAATTGCTAAAAAGTTCATAGTAAACATTCACTGGATGTATCATTTGACGTCACGCAAAGCGCGCGCAAAATGGCGGTGTTTAAACGGGTCAAATTTACTAAATGTTTTAATTTTCACTTTGAAAAAAAACTAGAATCTTTTCAAGCCTATTAATATTTTTTTCTACGATATAGAGAGGTAAATGATTAATTTACGTCAAAAAAAAATACGTGAATGTTCCCTATTATACCTGCGCTCCAAGTAGTTCTGGTAACAACATCTTAACCATCAGTTTGCTAAATTTTGTTATTAAATATTACAATCTTGTTTGTATTATTTTAATATTATTGTTTATTATTGTCTCCTTTACCAGATTCAGCGTCAGTTGTTGTCCACGTAGTTAGCGGCGTCCAGCGGCCATGCAAAGTAATTCACATAGAATTGCTCCATCATACATAATCTATTTTTTAATTACTTTTATTTTTAACAAGATATTTATCATTGATATTACTCTCAATGTCTTTATCTCAATATTTCTCATTAATTTACATCTCGATAAAATTCATTTTATTTCGAATTTCAATGTTAGGCGCTTGTTATCTAGATGACCTAAATAACTGATATAGATGTATGATGCATAAAATGCATAGTTACAAATTAATAAATACTTGATAAGGTATAAAGAAACGAATTATTATAATACATACTTACCGTCTAGTAACTAAATATTATTATGTCCAAAATAAACCGTTTATTTTCTCGTAATGTTGTATTTTTTTTATTTATAAAATAATTTGGTATCTAATTAAAGTTGATAATTAGCTTGACAACTTTTCTTATTGAATAAAATAGACATTTTTGAGATCGAAATTGTAAAAAATAATCATTGAATTCTGAAATTGATGTACTAAATAATCAATAATATACGATAAGTGTCTATGTAGAGTAAGCAAGCTTTTATCGTTAACATAAAATAGTCCATCTATTTGCATTAGAAGCAAAATTACATTAACATATTGAATAATAAAATATGCCTTTGTTAAAATAACAGGGCCATGTTTATGAAAAAAAGATTCATATTGATATATGTAAATATAAGAAAATATGTTCTTTGTAAAAAATGTCTGTATTGATTACGTTATTCGAGACTACCAAGTATCCGTTTTAAATTTACATTTCTTTTGTTCGTACATAAAATACCAAATTAATAATATGGGCAAGATATTTTATTAAATCATTTAATAATCTGTAATATTATGTCTCTTAAAATATAGCAATAATAGTACCTAATAATAGTACCCAAATATTTCTACACTATATATTTTATTATTTTGAAATAAAAATACAGACTATGACAGATTAACTACCAATGATTCGAAGATATAAAATTAATATAAATTGATAACGTTTTGACATTTCCTGAATGACATAGTAAATAAAGCATACTTGTATATCCAGGGTACATTGATTCGGATTCAACGAGTAATATTGCATAACCCATTCAGAATACACAATTGATGAAGATAAAAAGAATTTTCTTTTTAAAAATTGTATAAGGTTTTATGCAAAATATATTATGAGTATTTTTTTGGAGATGCGCAAGATTATTCTTATTATTACTTTTTACAATTCACGTAATATCATTGATTATCACTAAATAGAACATTTATTGTAAATATGTCTTTGTAAAATATATGCAATGCTCTGTAGACTAAATAGGTATTAACAAATATTTTAAAACATAAACACACGTCACAACTGCATAAAATGACATAAAAATGGTCAAAATAGCACTAAGTTAATTTATTAGCATTTGCCTGTAAATATGTTTCTGTAAATAAAATTAAAGGATTACGTGTTATTTAAGGTTGTTTTATTTCTAGAATATTATTGCACATTAGTTTTTATATACTTGCAGAGTTGATTGCGCTGTAAAAACATTTTTTTATCACAAAATCATTTAATATTTCTCGATATTCGAAAGTCTCCTCACAGTTTACTTTGACTTTGTTAATATTAAAATCCAAGATCACAAGAACCAAATCTATCTTAAATCTATCTAAATCTTTTTTACTAACTAACGCCATCTAGTAACTACATTACAACTACATTCCCGTAGGCATAAAATTTTAATTATTGCATTGCGTTATTTAATTGTTGAAACGCGACAAATGACCGCAATTGTAATTGTATATGGTTTGTAATTTGGAATTTGCGATGTAATTAATATTTATATTTATTTAAAGATTGTAAATTAAAAAATACATAACAATACGATAAATAGTGTTGCACTAAGCAAGCTAGCAAGCAAGCAAGCCCCATCAAATTAGTAAAATATATTTATTAATAGTTACTTAATTGTTTTATTTTTTAAACAAACAATTAAAAATGTCGAAAAATTTAACTTTGAGAAATCGTCCCATTGCCCTGCAGAATGAACTACAGTATTTCTACATGCTTTGATAAACTTAAAATTATTTATATTCAGATATAAAAATGTAATAAACAGCTGATCGATACATTCTTCATTTTCTCAAACAACTTCGCAATCTTTAAATAAAATAGAAATTCCTTTTATTTCATTAAAATATATATATATATATATATATATATCACCTTCACCCTTAACAAGAGGAGTTCACTTTTTGGATAATAATAGTAAATTGCAAATTAAAAAAAAACAAAATAAAATAATATAAAAAAATAATAATATTGAATTTAGAAATTTTCGTTAGAGAAAGATCTTATTTAATGTAATTATTAAGTTTCATGTAATTCTAAATAAACAATGAAATAAATTAACTCTTGCAATTTTGTTACCTAAGTGATATATATGCATATTTTGTATATACAGGGTTATTTGTAATTAGTTGAGCTCCTTTTGCAGGCAGCCCCTCTACATCAATCCTAACAACATTTGTTCTACGACTTTTTAAAATTAATAGTTTTAAAAATTTAGTTTTTCCCATACAAAATTTATTTATTGCCTCTAAACGTGCATTAAACTTGAGCTAAGAGAGGCCACGCAACTTGTCAAAATATGTGCCAAGGCCACGTGCATCGGGGCGCGGGGTGGCGGGGTGACGCAGCGGCGGCTATGCACGTTAGAACTTGATCATTCTCTAAGGTGTAATAAAAAATAGCATCGTTTTCCACTTTTATTTATTAAAATATTTTCTACAATAGTCGAAACACATATTGTCTAACTGTTTAAGAATCTAATGAAAAAACAAAATCTCCAATAGAAGTTGTCCACAAGTTGAATGTCTCAATATTTTTATTTGGTTTATGAAATAAGGGCACTGTAACGAAACCAAATAAATATTATTTTTACAAAACAATAACTTCTCTTTAACTTACTTTATACATATCATATTATCTCGTTTGTTAATATTTATATCATCACAATAAAACAATAAGTTACTTACGAATTTCTTGAAGATGGCGCGTAACAGAAAAACGTCATAATTTTCATTAATATTATTTAATTAAAACGTAAGAAGTGAATCGACTTTTTCTGACGTATAATATTCTCATAGAAGACACATAAGTACCATAAAAACAGACAAATGTACACAATCCACTTTAAAAATAATAACTTTAGGCTTCTTAACATGTTGGATCGTCACTACATCACAAATAAAATTATTCTTCATCATGGTTTCTGCTGTTTCGAGTTGTTGTTCGTTCTAGGTATAGCAAAACAGACCTTGTAAAGATCAGGACCCCAATGCTCCATTTCTCAGCCAAAACTCGTATTTCTTTTCATTCTTACTTCTTCTATTTCAGACAATCAATGTATTTTAATAGCAAGTCCATAAAATCGTATTGTCCAGTATGTAATTACAATTCATTATTTAATTATAAAACTCTAATCCGATAATTTTATTTTTGGTTAATGTAAATTATGTTTTGTAATCCACATACTTGTCATTTTGATTATTTAGTATTTCCATAGCAACATGGTGTAAAAGAGATGAAGCTATACGAAAAAAGCTGGCGCGCGCGTTTATCAGTTTCTGACTTTCGCTAGCCTGCCGCGACCTATACTTTAGACTGCTTACAAAATACAGAGTAATAAATAATCGAGGGAGCAAAAATTTTTTTTGTTCGTTTATTCTGAGTTATTTATCAAGATTTTATAAAAGTTGTAGAACAAATGTTGTTGGGATTGATGTAGAGAGGCTGCCTGCAAAAGGTGCTCAACTAATTAAAAATAACCCTGTATATATATATATATAAAATTGACCATATTATTTATATAAAAACTCCATGAAAGTAATTAAAAATAGTTTAAGTCCACTATCTCTAAGCGGCTGCGATCAGCTTTAATCTTCTTTTTCCTCATCTGAGACTATTTTTTTTTATAGTAACATAACCTTTACAACTCCCTGGATACGGGGCTAATTTAAATAATAGTTGTAAAGTTTTCTACGTTATCATGTATTTATCTAAAAATACATTAAAAATAAATATACTTAATTATTTAAAGTAAATGAATAATAGCAATAAGCTGTTGGTGACTTGCAGATAAAATACTATTATAAACTTAACATTTGATTAATTTTGATTTTAGAAAAGTAAACCATAATATCGTCTTTGATATTTTCAAACAAATCTTCTATAAAATAGTTAAAAATGTAAAAAATATATTGATGAAATAAAATCATAACACTAACATAGCTTTGACTATTCTATCGAAATTTCTAATACTGATTACAATTACATACTCATAGCTTTTTTTCATTATAATTGTGTTTAATATTTTTTTCCAATTTATAGTCATGACCGTTTGAAAAAAGTTAAATAAAAATTTGAATTAAAAAAGGTATAAATAAAATATATATATTATTATTATATTATTTATATATATACATTTAATTATAACAGTTTAAGTATAACAGTGGGATGGACGGTGTCGGTATTTATAAATAAATTCTTGACAAATATGAGAAGAAGGACTAGCATTTTGAAAATATCTTAAAAAGGTTTTATCAATTAAATAAAACATACAAGTGTATATTTTCATGTGACAGTAAACTGATTCTTTAAATACCATTCTCCTCATTCTCCCAGCTGTTTCAAAATTTTATTCTATATGCTATGCACACTCTAACTAAGACTCCAAAGTAATTGAAAGGGTTTGAAACTTTTAAAATAGTAAATTTACTGACGTTTAATTGGAAACCTTAGCTTTCTGTACCCATTTGTTTCTAATTGGATACCCGTAATCTACTCAGTTTACTTTAACATTACGTATCTATTCATGATACATGATTTTTTTGCAATTTGATTATTTAGTATAAAGCAAACACATTAACGTAAAAAGATTAACATAATCAGTTTTTTTATTGTATTTTAACAATCAAGGTAGAATTATGGAATCGTAGCTATATTATAGCATCGAGAAATCCAGTTATCATTAAACCTAGTACAGCCCTTAAATTACTAAAACTTATCGCAGCGAGTTTTAACGAGTTCTACTGTGAAATCAAAACCATTCAGGAAAACACAGACTTACAAACAAAAAAAAACACCAAAATATGATATTTCTGAAAGAATGGTACAACATACTACTATTTATTATTTAGAACTGAAAATTGAAATACGGGTTTAAAGATTTTTTTTTCTGGACCCCGATTCAAAAACATTGACCAAGATTATTTTTTCCTAAAAAAATGCTTCATTAGAATTATTATAACTTTATCATAATATGTATTCATATAGTATACGGATTACTTAATTACTAATGATATTTTCTATTCATGTTCAAAGTAATATGTACATATTAGGAAATTCTCATCATCTCGTTAAACAAGACCAGGGGCCCTGACGCTCATCTAGCAATAATATTAAATAACTAAAGTTGTCTCCTGCTTTAATAATGAGTAGCTTATATCCCTTAATGCAGGCCAATTCCCAAACGCAATAAATGCTAACGTAAATATCTAAAATTGGCAACCACGCAGACCTGACCAATAACAAACCAATTAAGATTAATTTAGTATACACAGAATGTGTTTATAATAGTATTGTTTATATATAGGATCCAGATTTAAAAAATTAAAAGATGTTTTGCAATCTGTGATAGATATTATATTTTTGATTATCATAATGGACTACATAGCGACATCTATTTATTTTTGTAGGTTTCTGCTCTTTCCCTATTATTATCAATCAGGGTCTATTACTTTGTTGTGAACTGTTTTAAAGTTAAAATATATACAAATTAAAATATATATAAGGGTGAAGGTGATATATATATATATATATATATATATATATATATATATATATATATATATATATACACAAAATATGCATATATATCACTTAGGTAACTTTTTTATTATATATATATATATATATATATATATATATATATATATATATATATATATATATATATATATATATATATATATATATATATATATATATATATATATATCACCTTCACCCTTAACAAGAGGAGTTCACTTTTTGGATAATAATAGTAAATTGCAAATAAAAAAAAACAAAATAAAATAATATAAAAAAATAATAATATTGAATTTAGAAATTTTCGTTAGAGAAAGATCTTATTTAATGTAATTATTAAGTTTCATGTAATTCTAAATAAACAATGAAATAAATTAACTCTTGCAATTTTGTTACCTAAGTGATATATATGCATATTTTGTATATATATATATTTTAATTTGTATATATTTTAACTTTAAAACAGTTCACAACAAAGTAATAGACCCTGATTGATAATAATAGGGAAAGAGCAGAAACCTACAAAAATAAATAGAGGTCGCTATGTAGTCCATTATGATAATCAAAAATATAATATCTATCACAGATTGCAAAACATCTTTTAATTTTTTAAATCTGGATCCTATATATAAACAATACTATTATAAACACATTCTGTGTATACTAAATTAATCTTAATTGGTTTGTTATTGGTCAGGTCTGCGTGGTTGCCAATTTTAGATATTTACGTTAGCATTTATTGCGTTTGGGAATTGGCCTGCATTAAGGGATATAAGCTACTCATTATTAAAGCAGGAGACAACTTTAGTTATTTAATATTATTGCTAGATGAGCGTCAGGGCCCCTGGTCTTGTTTAACGAGATGATGAGAATTTCCTAATATGTACATATTACTTTGAACATGAATAGAAAATATCATTAGTAATTAAGTAATCCGTATACTATATGAATACATATTATGATAAAGTTATAATAATTCTAATGAAGCATTTTTTTAGGAAAAAATAATCTTGGTCAATGTTTTTGAATCGGGGTCCAGAAAAAAAAATCTTTAAACCCGTATTTCAATTTTCAGTTCTAAATAATAAATAGTAGTATGTTGTACCATTCTTTCAGAAATATCATATTTTGGTGTTTTTTTTTGTTTGTAAGTCTGTGTTTTCCTGAATGGTTTTGATTTCACAGTAGAACTCGTTAAAACTCGCTGCGATAAGTTTTAGTAATTTAAGGGCTGTACTAGGTTTAATGATAACTGGATTTCTCGATGCTATAATATAGCTACGATTCCATAATTCTACCTTGATTGTTAAAATACAATAAAAAAACTGATTATGTTAATCTTTTTACGTTAATGTGTTTGCTTTATACTAAATAATCAAATTGCAAAAAAATCATGTATCATGAATAGATACGTAATGTTAAAGTAAACTGAGTAGATTACGGGTATCCAATTAGAAACAAATGGGTACAGAAAGCTAAGGTTTCCAATTAAACGTCAGTAAATTTACTATTTTAAAAGTTTCAAACCCTTTCAATTACTTTGGAGTCTTAGTTAGAGTGTGCATAGCATATAGAATAAAATTTTGAAACAGCTGGGAGAATGAGGAGAATGGTATTTAAAGAATCAGTTTACTGTCACATGAAAATATACACTTGTATGTTTTATTTAATTGATAAAACCTTTTTAAGATATTTTCAAAATGCTAGTCCTTCTTCTCATATTTGTCAAGAATTTATTTATAAATACCGACACCGTCCACCCCACTGTTATACTTAAACTGTTATAATTAAATGTATATATATAAATAATATAATAATAATATATATATTTTATTTATACCTTTTTTAATTCAAATTTTTATTTAACTTTTTTCAAACGGTCATGACTATAAATTGGAAAAAAATATTAAACACAATTATAATGAAAAAAAGCTATGAGTATGTAATTGTAATCAGTATTAGGGATTCGTTTCGATAGAATAGTCAAAGCTATGTTAGTGTTATGATTTTATTTCATCAATATATTTTTTACATTTTTAACTATTTTATAGAAGATTTGTTTGAAAATATCAAAGACGATATTATGGTTTACTTTTCTAAAATCAAAATTAATCAAATGTTAAGTTTATAATAGTATTTTATCTGCAAGTCACCAACAGCTTATTGCTATTATTCATTTACTTTAAATAATTAAGTATATTTATTTTTAATGTATTTTAAGATAAATACATGATAACGTAGAAAACTTTACAACTATTATTTAAATTAGCCCCGTATCCAGGGAGTTGCAAAGGTTATGTTACTATAAAAAAAAATAGTCTCAGATGAGGAAAAAGAAGATTAAAGCTGATCGCAGCCGCTTAGAGATACTGGACTTAAACTATTTTTAATTACTTTCATGGAGTTTTTATATAAATAATATGGTCAATTTTTTAAAGCTCTAAATATATATTTACATTCTTTATAGACACATACTTTGCTATTATTATTATTTGCTATTTCTGATAAAATATGTACAAATGTCGACATTGTGTTGTTAATAGAAATAAAGTTGGAAATATTTTTTATCGTATTTATATTTGAAATATTTTTTATCGTATCATTAAACCTTGTATGTCCATAATACTTTTTCATGAGGATTTATTTCCTTAACCAAATATTTACCTTAAAACAACCGCTTTTTAATAATAATTCAGGAAAAAATACCACATGCCATCCCAATCTGTTGCCATGTTGCCGATGTTGTTGTGGGAGCATTTAATGGACACTATACTCCGTACCTTTATCAAATATTACAGAGGGTGTCAATAATCGTGTAATTAATAACTAAGATATTCCAAATTATTACAAACCACGGTGGCTTTAACCAGTACCTATTAAAATTTAAATATAAACTTTTGCCCATCATTAATCTGTTATTAAAAATAAGCACTCGCTACTCCAAATATTATTGGCATGCCCAATATACCAGTTGTTTTAACAAAAGAGAAGGATGGACACGATAATAACAAAGAAAAACATAAATAAAATAATTATGTCTCATTACAAGCGTTTATCTTCAATCCCTAAATACGAAGACCAGCGCGATTGAGATTGCTTGTAAAAAAAATTCTCTGTCAGAAGTGAAACCAATACCCATTCAGGTTAATATCTCTCCTATGACCAGTGTCATGTTCAAGCGAGGGCAAAGCGTTTGGTCAAATCAGTCAGTCAGTCTAATCAATCAATTTGTGTTACTATGATAAACAGCAGCCGCAGGTCCTCTTAAAGAAAATCAAAGAAGTATTTATTTTATATAATATAAATTTTAGTTTTGATTAAATAGTGGAAATTAATTATAACGTCATTTTATAATTTACAGTATTTAATTGTCGACGCTTTATTACGTTCTTTTTTCTACTATGGACTGTAAAATATTTAAAAAAATATTATTTTCTAGTTAATATAATTAAATAGAAAGAAAAGTGAGAATATAATTTATATAGTTTGGAATATCTGTCTATTAAAAATATACATATTTTATTTTACTCGTATAACAAAATCTATGCTATTGTGAACATTATTTATACTAAATGAAGGTACAAAAAAAATATTGATATCATTTTTGAAATACCTGGTAAAGTAACTAATAATAAATCATACAATGTAGAATCCTTTTACAAAATGGGTCGGTCGACCCTACTATTTGTCACCTTCCTTTTATCATCTCTTTAGAAATGCACGTAATATTTCACTCCTCTCTACTACAAAAGATTATACACTGATTGTACTCAGTGTAATATTTATTATTCCTATTTCACTCATTCTATATGTTACGTGAGATAAATACTTTTTACACAACTTATTTCAACTCTAAACTTTCTAAACGCATGCTACGCTAAGAAAAATATTTTACTCTAGCTGCATTTTCACAAACTTTTCCTTAAAGTTAACTGGTTAGTTCTATATCTTTTTATTTCGATTAATAATTGAAGATAAATAAAATATGGATATGTCGCAGATCACGATAATTTAACGATAATTAGTAACTCAATTGATATCATTGTAATAGTGGGGTGTGAACGCCGTGACGTATTGAGTCATGTGATCGGAATCGTTTGGAGGGGCACCGGAGACATTTTAAATATCAGAGACATCGAGACTAGAGGATTATTGATTAGTATGAGCCTTACAGTCCGGACCCCCCCAAACGGGACCGGTGGTTCACGAAACTCTGATAATTGTATACCTACTATGTAATTTGTGATTACCTACATTTAATACAAGTATTGTCATATTGTGATTGTGTGGTTTAATTGCCTGAGACCTACGCTTTGCATCCTGTACCAGAAGACGTCATCAATACCGAACAAGCCACGAATATGCCTCCTATCTACGACATCAGAAGCGGGATTCACTCGGGCATCAAAACCACCAACTAACTACCCGCGAGATAAATTTATTGAAGCTACAAATCACGTCAAGCAAGAAATGAAGTAATTTTATTATTCGAAAAGCACACTATACAAGATAATAACAAGGAAGTTCCAGAAACAATACAATCAATCAAGTTGATAATCAATGGTTGTAAATCAATCAATCAATCAAGTTAAATTTATGTTATCTCAAAACTTAAAAATTGAGATCTACCCACATATCAAGAAAATCGAGTGAAAATACCTATTTAATCGCTTATGCAAGACAATTATTAGATTATATGACAAACCGTTGGAAGAATTCTACGAAAGAAGAAATCGTTGCTAATGAAGAAAGAAGGAAAAGAGAAATTATGGCGGTGACAACGCGGCGCGAATGGTGGTAATGGCGCGGCGCGAATGGCGGTAATGGCGCGGCGCGTATGGCGGTGATGGCGTGGCGCAAATGGCGGTAATGGCGCGGCGCTGATGGCGCTGATGGCGCTGATGATGTTGATGGCGGTCGAGGCGATGGCAGCTATGGCAGCGGTGCTGGCATGACATGGGCGAGCAACACGTTGATGTCTGTGCAACTTATCCACCATTGGGCACGTTACAGCGAAAAGGTGATTCGTTTCAATTTACTTACGTTTCAAGTGCTAAATGCTCGCTAAGTCAAAGAAAATCAATTCATTTAGACAGAAATCATATGTAAAGTTTAAGTGTTTCAGTGTATCCGATCTTATTAATCTTTTATGAGATACGATAATAAAAAGTCTGTTGTAATTTGATAATTTTGGACGTCAATGATGACGATGATGATAATGATAATTGTTCTGTTGGTGGCTGTTCTGATGATAATGATAATTTATACGATGTCTATTTTATTTGACGCCAATGATGGTTGTCTATCTTGACTTGACGCCAATGCGGGTTGTCTATCTTGACTTGACGCCAATGAGGGTTGTCTATCTTGACTTGACGCCAATGCGGGTTGTCTATCTTGACTTGACGCTAATGATGGTTGTCTATCTTGACTACAATTAGTCGAATTCCATGGTGAACCTTGATTGAGTTTTGTTATATGCCTGTAACAGCTTCAGTTATCAGAACTATCGATTTTGGAAAGATTCATGATTTTTTTATGTGGTCAGAAAGGCCGAGCGAAGCAACATCTACAGTTGTATATTGTTTGGATTTCAGATACATATGCACACGAGGGCGTGTGACTTGTCAGTATGGCCGTGTCGCAGATCACGATAATTTAACGATAATTAGTAACTCAATTGATATCATTGTAATAGTGGGGTGTGAACGCCGTGACGTATTGAGTCATGTGATCGGAATCGTTTGGAGGGGCACCGGAGACATTTTAAATATCAGAGACATCGAGACTAGAGGATTATTGATTAGTATGAGCCTTACAGTCCGGACCCCCCAAACGGGACCGGTGGTTCACGAAACTCTGATAATTGTATACCTACTATGTAATTTGTGATTACCTACATTTAATACAAGTATTGTCATATTGTGATTGTGTGGTTTAATTGCCTGAGACCTACGCTTTGCATCCTGTACCTAAAGACTCCATCAAGAACGAACAAGCCATCGAATATACCTCCGATCTCCGACAGATATATTAACGTAATTCTGTATGTTGGTTTCTGATCGTGGAATTGCACGAATGTCTTAACTTATTAGTATAAATTTGTTAAAATTACGTTGTACAAAGTGACGCGGCGTGATGTGTTATACGCAGGTGGAGTGGCCGCCATGCTTCGAGCGCATGAATAAAAACTCTGAAGGGGTTTGAAACTAGTCGGGTAATATTTCAATTAAATAACGTAAACGTATCCGGGTAAGTAAATATATATTTTAAAATCATTATGGTTCATGAAAGTTTAAATCCCTAACAAATGATTATAAGTGTTTTTTTTTTGTCAGATATCGTATAAAACATTTGATTCCTACCTGAAAATTGAATGGCGGTTAGACATGATCATACCAGCATATTGGCATACTCACATTATCTACATATAAGCACTTTTTTAAATAACTTGCACAACATTTTAGCCTTCTCTGATAAAGGATAAGCTAAAATTGTATTTTATGCGATCAGATCGTGCTAATCAAGACCCTTCTCATATCTTATTTTTCGTCTTGTTGACTTCCATTTAAAGGAATATGTCCAGAGCTAGTAAACCATAGTGCTATTATAATATCTTTTCTAATTAAGGTGCACCTAGAAAACCACGACCGAACGACAGAATAGCCAGTGGCCATGGCTTGTTTTATACCAAATTCTTTTAGTCAAATCGTAATTTTATCAATTCTTATTTTTTAAAATCATGTCTTAAAGATTTTTATTACTATAGGCAATAAAGAAAGTGATAGGTGGTAAGGTGAAGGTGAAGTGAAGGTGGTAAGTATATAAAGGTGAACAATTATAAGGTAACTCTTTGGTGTTAATTTTAAGAATGTTATTATTGCATTTCCGTTACCGGAGAGCTACCTAGCGGTTATAAAGTTATGAAGTAGCACTTGTTTAAATATGTATATTATATATTGAAATTATATATTGAAATCATAGTTTTAATATATATTTTAATATTAACTTTGTTTAAATTAATTAACAACATCGTTTGAGTCTTTACGACAAGGTAAACTATAAAGACAAAGGCTTGATATTGTTGCTACAAATGTGGCAGCCTAAATGATCATAATGATATCAAAGGCTCAGGTGATGTTAAGGACAATGTTTAAAACATGTCAGTTATGCTCTTAGATGACCATAATTAATGATACAGGTAAGTAGATATTTAAAGGTACTAGGTATATAGTGTTTATGTACATAAATAATGAGTTCTTAAAATAACGAAAGACAATGGTCTAGCAGTTAATAATAATAAATATATATTTGTGTAGATATCAATTAATTCAATGGTCCTGAATAAGTAGGTTTAATAGTCGTTAATAATAACATACGCCGACACCTTTAAGTAGATCCTATTTAAGGCACATAAACTACTTTGTCTTCAAAAATTGGGACATCTTTTTATACTTGACAAAAATAAGTATTTCACAAGAAATTTTCTTATACAAAAAGAAAAGATCCCAATGATAATTTAATAAATTCCTCTCAGCCCATTTTTAATTCCAGGAGTTTTGTTCGAGCGACTGTTTAACCTAAGTTCCAATTTTCATTCCAACGTACAATTTCTCGGTTCTGTTGTTTACAAGCGGTAAACTTAAGCGCTTATTCATAAATGAAACCTTTTTAATCTTAATCATAAATTTACGGAATAAAGTAATTTCTCTTTTTTTGTAGGTTTTCGTTATCGCGTGAATATTTTTTTATGGGTTTCTTCTCGTTTTTTCTAAACTTGTTTAATATAATTAGATACGCAATTTACTTTTAGACTACAGCAAACTGTCAACCCATTAGTAGGTTAACAGAGTTCAAAAGTTATACAATTATGATAAATTTAATGGCACATGAATGAATAAATAAAATAAAATTAATTTATCATAAGTATACTGTTAATGTATATAACCTTAATGTATATAGTATAACCTTTACGTATATATTATTTCATATATTCGTTAAGATTCATAAGTTTTCCCTTGTGAAAATAAGCAAATATTACTAGCGACCCCGAGTTGGTGCCATGTCAGCAAATATTTGTACAAATGTTTGAGGTAAATGTTTAATTGAGCTGAGAGTAAGCGAAGCTCTTAACCGTTTGGGAATCATTTTTTTGAGGCAACATCACAGGAAAACCAACCAACTTGACCATTTTTAACCAAAATTGGCACGCAGGTCAAGGACGTGACTGGGCTTGTTCTCCAAAAAACAGAATAAAAAATATTGTTTCCTTTTAAAGATATGGTCAAAAAACTGAATCTCTCATAGACTTAAGCTAACAGTTTCTAGATCTCAACAAGGTCACTGTGCATGTCCGTCGTATTTCTAGATCGCCGTACTACATACAAAAATGTCGTGATCATAGTAAATTGAATTGTTATAAAAATATCTTCTAAATATTTAGCACAATTCGGCCCTGGAATCTAAATAAAAATCATCTGACGCCATTTTGTTCTTGTTCATTTGGTCGTTTTAATATCAACATTTACAGTTTATTGAGCTAAGCGTAAGGAAGCTCTTAACCGTTTGTGAATTAATTTTTTGAGGCAACATCACAGGAAAACCACTTGTCCGCACCGCATGTCAAGGACGTGACTGGGTCGTTCATTCAATTTTTTTTTCATTCTATATTTATATAAATTTAAATAAGCTTAACATGGCTATACATGTTTATAGATATTTTCAAACATTAATTTCGGTAGTGGCATCTTTTCAATGTTTATCTATACTGCAAAGTTAGAACAATGGTTAGGACTTTCGAAAGAAACCTAATAGATGTCACCACCGTCCCGATGAAGACGATCACATATAGAATGCTTAATTCACCGAGACGGACAGCGATACGGTAGCTCAGTTGGTAGAGCGACGGGACGGTTTCCCAGTAGTCGCGGGTTCGAATCCCTGCCCGTATCGGTTTATTTTTCAATCTATATTTATATAAATTTAAATAAGCTTAACATGGCTGTACATGTTTATAGATATTTTCAAACATTAATTTCGGTAGTGGAATCTTTTCAATGTTTATCTATAATGCAAAGTTAGAACGATGGTTAGGACTTTCGAAAGAAACCTAATAGATGTCACCACCGTCCCGATGAAGACGATCACATATAGAATGCTTAATTCACCGAGACGGACAGCGATACGGTAGCTCAGTTGGTAGAGCGACGGGACGGTTTCCCAGTAATCGCAGGTTCGAATCCCTGCCCGTATCGGTTTATTTTTCATTCTATATTTATATAAATTTAAATAAGCTTAACATGGCTATACATGTTTATAGATATTTTCAAACATTGATTTATTTAAGTTTTATCAAAATATATACAAATATGTTAATCAATCAAACTGGTCATCATTGGAATATAGCACAGGTCTTTAATTGGTCCTGTCTTATTTATTCTATTTCAATGGAAAATTGATTCAGAGATTTCTCAAAAAAAATATGTTGGTATTTCGTTGAGAGAAAGCCATATCTTCTGTTAAGTTTATCAAAACATATTTAAAACTGACAAGGTTGGAACCGTTGTAATTACGGTTTGATCAAAAGTTGATTATAATTTGTATTCTAAGATCTAGGTAACATAAACGTCAATCTTCAGGCTTTGTAAAGTCAGAACGTTGGCTTTGGCCTTATAAACAGGAGCGCAGACTTGCCTGAAAGTCCACAGTACATTACAAAAACTGTGTTGTTGAAAAGTTTACCTTTTTTAAAATTTTTCAAGACGGTTTCTTCATACACTTCGTAGGAAGTTGTCACTGCCTTTTTCATGAAAATGAATTTTAGTAAAGAAAAATCTAAAGACCTTTCTGACAACTTGGTGAGTTTCTTATAGCGCAATCCTTTAATTGCAAACATGCAATGAATGATTGTAAAATATACGTATTTGCCTCAATATTTATTATAATTGTATTTATTATTATATATTCACAATACAAATATGTTTTATTTAAATGTTTTTTTTTTGTTAATAGAAACACAGACTCAGACTTTTTTTGAACCTAAAACTTAGTACATATTATTACTGTCATTCTTAGTACTTAGATTTTGCAATAAGATTTGTATAAACCTAATTATAGGATAGCGAGCGATCTAGTTACATGTATATTAAGTATATTATATTAGTATTATAGTATAATATATATTATTAAAGATTGGGACCATCATAGTAAATTTTAGAACCCTTAGAGTTAGAGGGGAGCAAAAGAGTAGAAGACTATTTAAAATAGCTATAAATTAAAATTAATTTCGTATCTTATATACTTATACCTACAATCATTCATCTATGTAGTTATCATCGATCTAACTAATTAATTTTATCTACAAAATAATAATCTTATTAATCTAGATTTTATACATACACCCATACATTATTAAATAAATCAGACCTGTTCAAAAAGATATGATTGAAATGGCTATTTATTATTTTAAGTTTATTTAGAGGTAAATTAAAATGAACTCCTGTTCTGCTTCTGAATATATGTAAATATATATTTATAATTACTAGATATTCCTTACATTATGTTACGTTAAATACGTTATGTTACGTTAAGTTTTTATGCCAAATTTTATAAAAAATCGGCAAAAAAAAATTATTAACCTTTTTGAAATTTAATGAACAAAAACCACTTATATACTGAAAATTGATATATATTTGTATATTGATTAGAATTTATAAATTTTACACTGTCTAGGTTTACACCTACCCATCAAGCTCATTAATTCTAATCAATATACTGATAAGAACATTATAATGTTCTTCGAATATAGAATAATACGACAATTATACGGCAGTATAATTAATACTCAATTAATTTTATCATGTCTCAGTGACATTTATAGTCAATAAAATTGCTTATATATGTATGTATATATATAATATATATATATATATATATATATATATATATATATATATATATATATATATATATATATATATAATAGTTAATTTCCTGTCACAGGGAAAGTATATATATATACTTTCCCTGTGACATTGGTCGAGTGGTTAGCGTAAGCACTTTACGTATAGCAATGGGTCTCGGATTCGATTTTCGCCAGGGATAGATATACGGCAGTATAATTAATACTCAATTAATTTTATCATGTCTCAGTGACATTTATAGTCAATAAAATTGCTTATATATGTATGTATATATATAATATATATATATATATATATATATATATATATATATATATATATATATATATATATATATATATATATATATATAATATATATATATATATATATATATATATATATATATATATATATATATATATATATATATATATACTTTCCCTGTGACATTGGTCGAGTGGTTAGCGTAAGCACTTTACGTATAGCAATGGGTCTCGGATTCGATTTTCGCCAGGGATAGATATGCATGTGATGAGCTATAAATGTCTGTATTACTGGGTTTGGTAGCCTAATAAATATATTTGCACTATTTATAAAGTGTATTTCTATGTATTTGTATCGTTGTCTAACACCATTAACACAAGCAAAAAATTTGCTTACTTAGGGGTTAGATCAACGTGTCTAAATTGTCCTGTAATGTTATTATTGGAACGTAGTTCCTTATCGCGACTGTAAAAATTCTTACCAAAAGTTGGCACGACATGTTTTGCTATCTCTCTCTCCCTCTTAAAGAAAGCAAGCGAGATATTTTCATTTCTATCATTATTATTTTTTGTTATCTATTTTATATTAAATTGCTTAGATGTTCTTTATTATTTATTTGATATTGGAGTTTATTCTTTTAGAATCAATTTGCAAATAAGATAGTTTAAATGAAAATAATAATACAAATTTGTGATCAAATACTCGTAATGTCTTGTAACAACGCCATCTATTTATACCTTAGAGAAACATAACTACATCTGTTATATAAACATATCTGTACAAAGTGAGACCGCTTGGTGGCGGGACAATAAATCATGGGTTTATTGATTAACACTTTTTAATTTAGTTATTCATTTTATTTACATTTATTACAAATTATCGGCGAAATATCATACAAAAATAATATACAAATATTATTTATTAGCATATTAGCTTACATTAATAATTTAATATTTTTTTATTACAATAGGTACTATTCATGTTTTCTTTTGACGTAAATTAATCGTTTACCTCTCTACACCGTAGAAAAAATTAAATAGGCTTGAACAATTTCTAGTTTTTTTTCAAAGTGATAATTAAAACATTGAGTAAATTTGAGCCGTTCAAACGCTGTCATTTTGCGCGCGCCCTGCGCGACGTCAAATGACACGTCCAGTCAATGTTTACTATGAACTTTTTATTTCCTTCATACATATTTTAAGTTTTAAGTGCTTTACAAGTCATGGAAGAGTTTGAGTTTAAAATTAATCTAACCTAGTTTACAAAAGTTCAGTATAACTTTCTATAAAAACCGTATTCTTTTTTTGGTTTAACAAAATTTTTATGGTTGTCAATATGTTTCAGGTTAAAGAAGATACATCTAATTATATTGAATAAAATATGTATAAGAAAACAACAAGGAGAAAAATGTAATCTAAGTTTGAAGAAAGGAGTTGTTCCTCATATATTTTTGTGGCAAAAACACCAGCTGAGAGAATGAGAATGTGCGTAGTTAAAAGGCAAAGATTGACATCGGTTAATGAAGCCTTTTCAGAGTTAGCTATCAAAAGTAGTGTTTAAAAATTGGTGAATTTTACAAAGAACTCATATAGTAAGTAAGTTCCAGTACTGAACAAACAAATGTCTGTGATATTAATCAGCAAGACAATATTAAATGTGATCACAAGGCAGAGCCTTGCTTTTCGCATATTAAAGATAAATTACCAAGTGACTAAGCTGTGCAAGTTAATATAAAACTGAAGTACAGAAGTAAAGGTGTCAATGTAAATATACCTGCTGAAAAACAAAATGTAGCATTGTTACCATTTCCTCATTCAACACACAATACATTTACTTTACCAGTAAAACTAATTATTTTACATAGTTTTACTTTACCAGTAAAACTATGTTTTAAAAAACACTTGTTTACTGAAAACATAGCTGATAATAGTTCTATAGCTTCTTATATCTTCTATATCTGCTGATTATCAACAAAGTTATATCTGAGTCAAGTGAAGTGGAAAATTATTACCTAAACAATCGTATTATTTAATAAAACCTTTAAGCCCGAAAATATAGGTTTAAATTATTTATTTTCTCAGTAACACTAATACCACAGTATGAACTTCGACGCCGATAATAGGGAACATTCACGTATTTTTTTTTTGACGTAAATTAATCATTTACCTCTCTATATCGTAGAAAAAAATATTAATAGGCTTGAAAAGATTCTAGTTTTTTTTCAAAGTGAAAATTAAAACATTGAGTAAATTTGACCCGTTTAAACACCGCCATTTTGCGCGCGCTTTGCGTGACGTCAAATGATACATCCAGTGAATGTTTACTATGAACTTTTTAGCAATTTCATAGATATTTTAAGTTTTAATTGCTTTACAAGTCATGGAAGAAGATAAAAATCATCTTACGAGTATTGTATAGTACCGGAGTGCAAAAATAGTATTAGAAAAACACCCGACAAAGTGTTTTTTGTATTCCAAGAGATGCGAAAATACAAAAACAATGGTGTACGGTAATTAAAAGGGATAATATATGTCCTAAATCGTGTTTATATGGTTGTGAAGATCAATTTAACGTAAGTATACTTTATTTATAATAAGTTTAATCTAATAGTTTAAATTTATAGTAAGTATTAAACATTAGAAAATTTTAGTTTAAAATTAACCTAACCTATCTTACAAATTTCAGTATAACTTTCTATAAAAACCGTAATCTTTTTTGTTTTACGCAATTTTTATGGTCTGTCGATTTATTTCAGGTTAAGGAAGATACAGCAAATTGTATTGAATATAATATGTGTAACGAAACAACAAGGAGAAAGATGTAATCTATATTTGAAGAAAGGAGTTGTTCCTTATATATTTTTGTGGCAAAAACAACAGCTGATAGAATGAGAATGTGCATAGTCAAAAGGCAAAGATTGACATTGGTTAATGAAGCCTTTTAAGAGTTAGCTATCAAAAGTAGTGTTTAAAAAAATTGGTGACCTTTACGAAGAAGTGATATAGGTAGTAAGTCCTAGTACTGCCCATACAAATGTCTGTGATATTAATCAGCCAAGACTCAGTACTTCTCCTATTGAATGTGATGATCATAAGGCAGAGCCTAGCTTTTCGCATATTAAAGATAAATTACCAAGTGACTAAGCTGTGCAAGTTAATATTAAACCAAAGTATGGAAGTAAAGGTGTCAATGTAAATAGACCTGCTGAAAAACAAAATGTAGCATTGTCACCATTTCCTCATTTAACACACAACATTGTTACACAACAGTTTTAAAAGTAAAACTATCTGTTTTAAAAAGAAAATTGTTTACTGAAAACACAGCTGATAATACTTCTATAGCATCTTATATCTTCTATATCTGCTGATTATCAACCAAGTTATTTAGAGGCAGAAACATTTTAAAAATGTATTGTGTAGTAGCATGCTAACTGCTATTCAAAAAGAGTTTGTAGGTATTTGTTTTGTTAGAGTTGTTTGAGTATTTAGAAAATGTTTTTAAGATTACCTAAACAATTGTATCATTTAATAAAACCTTTAAGCACGAAAATATAGGTTTAAATTATTTATTTTTCTCAGTCACACTGATACCACAGTATGAACTTAAACGCCGATATATTGAATGGTGTGTCAAATGACGTCACATTTCCTTTCGACCAATGGTGGCGCGTTTTGGAATTTTGAATTTCGCTCCCTAAAGTTACACTTTTCATAAATTATTTTAGGGCCTTAAATGATTAGTAAATTAAAAAAAAATGATTTTATTATAATAAGATGATAAAAAGTCATCGAAAAAAAAATATTTGAGACCATTTAATTTTTTTTGCATGTTCCCTATTTGAATGGCGTGTCAAATGACGTCACATTTCCTTTCGACCAATGGTGGCGCGTTTTTAAAGTTTGAATTTCGCTCCCTTAATTTACACTTTTCACAAATTATTTTATGAGCTTAAATGATTAGTAAAAAGAAAAAAAAAATGTTTTTATTTAAAATAAGATGATGATAATAAGTATCCGAAAAAAAAGTATTTGATACCATTTTAAATTTTATGCATATTCCCTATTCCTTCAATAATTAATTGAAAAGAACTTTGTTCCATCCGGGTGTCCCTTAACACCTCTTAGTTTTATATATATGGAAGACTTTGAATATAAATAAATGTACACAATTAATATTATTTTTATAACAAATATAGGGCGTTGATAACAATAATAAATTATCAATTTTTGACTTTTTATATTTTCCAAATGGTTAGATTGATCAATTTGACGTTTGCATACGTGACAAGGGGGTCTTTTTATTAACAAAACCACGAACACGTTTAATATGACCAGATCCATCGTTAAATCAGTTTGTAATGAGAACTCATCGACAGTACCTTAGTTTTTCTAACGGATTTATTATAACCTCCACCTGCTAAAATGTCTTCTCACGAACATACATTACCAAAGACTCTCACATTTTTAAAACGTCATTTTTAAACTTCTGTAAGTTAATGGACCTTAAAATTTTGGCGATATAATCTTTTTATAGCATTATTTTTCTGTATTACACTCCAAACAAAAGACTACACTCAACAGAGTGTTTTTGAAACTTAAGGGTTCTCTTTTAGAAACTAAGTTAGAACTTTGAGTTGAGCATAACAATAGCACTTACTTTTAAAACACTCTTCAACTAACTCAAAATTATTTTCATTGAAAGCTTATCAGCAGCATCACAAACCAGTATATACTAGCTAAGTGTAAAGTCAAATTTTAGAGTCATATAATTTTTAAAAACTAAAACGATGTAGATAACTAATTAGTTATACGATTTTTTTTTCTCCTCTAATGATCAACGTTTTTATAATCAAATAGGTTTCTTATAATATGTATACAAGCTTCCAAAATATATTAATAACTGGATCAATTCATAGGATATTTTTAATAAAACAGTAGTGAACCCCATAAATGCGAAATTTTTTTGATAAGATTTGTGTTTATGAGTATGTAATATTGTATGTTTGAATGTAATAAACGAAATAAATAAAAAATGAAAAATAAATATGGTATATAATGAAAAACATTCTTTCACACGAATTTAATTAATAATAATTTAATATATTTATTTATTTATATACTTTATTGTATACCACATAAAGTACATATTACAGTTATAAATTAACCTTAAAAACCAAAAAACACTGGTAAAATACAAAGGGCGGTCTTACCGTCTAAAGGCGATTTCTTCCAGACAAACATATTGTTAGGAAATTAAAAAAACAAAAAGTGCGTATAGATAGGTGGTAAAAAGTTAAAAAAACTAAAGCTACATACCAACATTTACACATTAATACATAAAAATAATACTAACATAAAACCTACCTACAAATAAAACAGCCCCTTAAACCTACTCCTGGGTCGCAAATCCCAGGCACTGCTGATATAGATATTAAATAATAAACTAAACAGTACTAATAAAAATAAATACATTGACAATACTTTATAGAATATGAATTAAACAGATAAGTAAAGCACATTATGATAATATTATTAAAAAAATAAATAGAATAAGTCGTCTCAGTTTTCTTCTGATAAGTAAAGTGTTTTAACGGATTTTTTAAATATTAGCAAAATTTTCTATTTTCTTATAAAGAGAGGCAGCGCTTTCCATAATTTTGTTACATGGACTGTGAAGGAGGAATTAAAAAAAATATTATGAACTAGCATTGAAATAATCAACAATTGTGACGATCGTACATCAGCCGGAAGTCCAAAGAACTTTAATCTCTCCTTAAGATATGAGGGAGTTTTCGGGTGTAATAATGCACAGTACAAAAGAGAAAGAACGTGTAGATCCCAGCGGCGCGGCGGCGTTTTGGAAGCTACTTGAGTTTTTGAAATTCAGAAATGTAGTCATTTTTTTTAAGCGTATGGCAATATTTTGGATCAGTTTAAGTTTGGTAAGTTGGTTCACATTTTAAAGAGCTTAGCAAGAAAATCTTGGTTGTAATGGGATCTTAATGGCGACTATTGTTAATATAAATTTATGTTAATGTATTTCTTAAAGAAATGATACAAGAACTTGACGTCAGATTATTGACAGTAGAGTAAAGAAGTTGTCAATTGTCAATGTCAGTATATTTTAAAATTATTATTTGTACCGTCTGAAAAATCTAATTTATTTTAAAGTAAAAACTACTTAATTATATTCCTTGACGTTTTAACTAGACTCCTAAATATATAAGATTTAACAAAATGATTAAAATTAAAATCTATAAAAGAAATACAAACACATAAAAGAAACAAAAATTAAACAATTCGTAATAATACCGATAAATACTAAACACAAGACTACTTTTTAAAAGTTCTTTTGAACCCAAACTGTTAACTGAGCTAGCTTAGCTTTAAGATTAGATATCTTGCCAGGGGGGCCACAAGATCCAGTAAATTCTGACTCAGGCGTACTTTGTATGTTGTTGAGTTCCACAGTCGATGATATGCTGTGACGCTTCCCATCCGAACCAACAACTGTCACAAACCCACTGTTTGTCCAGCACTTGGGGATTCCAAAGCACTGTCTTTCTGACCAGAACTTGTCATGCCTTGACTTGGTAAGAAATTCAGAGAGAGTCACTGTATTTTTTAAAATAAGTCTATGAAAACCAGAATTTGTGTTAATGAATATTTGTATAAATGCACTAAATGTGCCAATGTCGCATTAAAATATAATTTGACAGAAACTATTTCGGACTGACATACTACTTTAATTTGAATATTCAAAAGCAATAGCATTTTATAATATCATTAAAGGCCGAAATTAATTAACGATGTTAATTGATGCTGTCGATTTACATAATTTCGTGTTAATGTAAATTTCCAATAAGATAAAGTTATTTATTGAATATTATAATGGCAAACATCGTTTAAGTGATATAATAACTTTGAAATAAAGTTATATGTACGTGGAATCATTTTTTAACCTATATTTATGAAAACTTTGCCCTCATTAGTCATCTCTTCAATTTTCCCTTCACTAAGGATCTACAATTATATCATTTCATAAAATTATATGATTGTAGAATTGTGTAACCTTGGAATACTTTAATATCCTTTATTATTACATATTATTTTATTAATTTACGTATATTACAATAATATTTGTATAAATTTTATTTGGCTTAAAAACACCTAAAATACAAAAAACTTTCAGAAAATAGTTTGGGTCTATAGTTTCAGTATAGTAGTAGTAATCTAATTTAGGTGTAGTTTTTAGCAACTACCTCAAATGATAAAAGCGTGTACAAATGAACTTATTATTGCAGATAATAATTTTTAAACGAACATATATTAAAAAACATAATTTTGTTCTGAATACCCACACAGACTCACTTACATGAAATTAAACTTTTTATTTGGATGTCGGATTATGCTGTGCGTAATAATTTATTATATTTTTGCAACAGTTATTGCTAAAATATGCAAACACTACCGGATATTTTCTATAACAGCCTATATTAGAAAATATTTATCTCATTGTTTGGTTTATGTTAACAAAAGGTCACCATGGTCCTAAGAAAAGCTGTTTGCGTTTATCAAATTTGCCATTCCATACAATTCATTTAGATTGTACAGGCCTTCTACCCAGTTCATCGTAATAAACTGAGTATAAGGCCCGTTTACAAATATAACTTACTAATTATGAATGGGTTCGTAAAGTTTGGTTTACACAAGCCGCTTATAGCCCTTTTTGGATATGAACTAATTAATACCTTAGTTACGAGATACAATCAATACCTTACTTACGAAATACAACCAGTATTTGAATTTCAGTAGTAATAGGATTACCTATCCTTTCGAAGAACTGAATATTAATCAATTAGTTAATTTCGGTACTCCAAGTAACGGAAAAGCAAAAAGTTATGTATCTATATACCGTGGCTAATATGCTTCACACTATTGGTAATGAATAGCTAGACTGGCAAAAATCAATCAATGGGGAAAATTGTCCTTGTTGCGTTTATTTATTAGTCTTGAAACAAATATCCCATGTGTCCAAGCTTGTTTAGATGACGTTGTTTATAATGGTAGACAGAATTCAATTAACGTTGAAGCTGATTGAGTACAAGCTTAAAACCATTTTTAAAAATAGCAGATATATTCTAATAGTCTCTTGGTACTATTTGTCGTCATAATTTACATTTTCAGCAAGGAGACGTTTATTGTATATTTTCAAAAATCTTTGACGTAGTGACAAACTGTCTCCAAAATTTAAGTCATCACACAATGATGGTGGTGCTTTTATAAACATACGAAATTAAGGAAATATAATATTACAATGGCTAAAGAAAAGTGAAGATAACGGCTAGGTAACCCGTTAGACGAAAATATAACTTTAAAACATTCTTTATCGGATAAGACCTTTTATTATAGTAAAATTTTTCAAATATATATTTTTATATATTTTTTATCACGCTTTTGAAGACTTAATAATTAAATTTTCTATGTGTAAATTGTTTTTATAATGTAACAAAATGTATGAAATGTCTACCTCACTGAAAGTCTGATAGCAGGTGACTGACCTCGGTAACAGTCAAAATTAACAGTGACATAGTCATGTAAGGACATATCGAGGTTAAAGTTACTTTTGAATGCTTTCCGTTGGTCGGTTTTTTGCTTATGTTTGAATCAAATCTATATCTGAAGCAGCGAAGCAGTGAAGGAATTTAGCGCTTCAAGGTAAATGACAAAACATTAATAAAATATACTATGTAGTGCGAAGTATCTGTCAGTATGATTGTTAAAGATAATACTTATATTTACATACATATTTTTGGGTTCTTTATATCCTCTAAGTATTTTTATTAAATTTTATTTCCTCTCCTACAAAAAATATCCCAATTGTATGGTTTTCGATATCATATTAATTATTTTATTTTTGTTCCAAGGCATGGTATGCGATTTTATTATTATGAGCGATTATCAATGCGATGCGCTTTCTAGTTACGGTACGTATATGAAAAAAAAGTACATAAAATAGGAGGCGGTTAATTGAACTATTCGAATATATAATCTTTTGAAAATGATACAATATTCTCAATATGATTCACGAGGTCTGTCTTAACGACCTGTATTTCAATATCATGTAGGATAAAGATATCCTTTCATTGAAATCAAGAATACTGAATTCAATAATAATATTTACTAATTGCAGTAATTCTTTCATTCATTTTATTCTACGGGAACGTATCATGAGTAGGTATAGGTCATAGATATTTTATATGCCACGCTGTTTTGTATGCTTTGCATTTACATGGTGACTCGTTTGCTTCAGCGCGGCTATAATATAACACGGCCATAAATTGTCGTGCTATGTGTTCGTTTATTGTCCGCTTAGGAGTATTTAAATTACATAATATATACTTCTTCCATTTAGAAAAACTATGAAAAATATTATATAGATTTCATTCCTATAAATAAGCAATCAGATATAGTCTGAATATTTATTATTCGGAATTTGCAATGGAGTCAATCGGGCAGTTACGAGTTACTATTATTATGAATAAATATTATTTACATACAATAAGTAATTCATCTTGGGGCCCTAAACTCTAAACCCATATCAAATTTTAAAAATATAATATGTCTACAATCGTAGAATATTACATTATGGAGTACCAGATACTTTATAAGTGAATCAAACTAACCTCTGTATAATATTGTACAATTCTTTTATTATAAATTATTTATATGTTAAAAAAAAACAAAATTTAAATTAGGTAAAAGCACTTAGAACTATTACTTTAATTATTAACTATTATTTCAAATTAACTGTATGAAGATTCCTTTTTTAAATTCTCGTAGCCATTTTATCCCACAAACCACTCCAAAAAAAAAATTTAAAACCCCCGATACAAAAAGACGTCTAAAAAAATAAAAATAATATTATTCTGTACTTATTGAAGTCGTGGGGTCCATTTTACGAATGTCGTCAACGTTCAACGGATCCCCGACGCAATGGTGTCTATTTTACAAAATTTTCCGCTTGAATGAATGAGGACCGCTTAGTAAAGGAAGATATTAAAAATCCTTTTTAGACGTCTTTCTGTATCGGGACATTTTTAAATTTTCAATTTATTTATTTTTTCTTATTGAAAGCTGACGGCAGCGCTGTGACGATGCCAGCCTGTTGATGAATATTTCATTAAATAATTAATTAGATTTACAAAAATATAATTCATGGTCTAGATATTAAAGTTGTATCATTTTTAAGTAATATTTTTCTTAAACATTGCTTACTTAGCTATATTAGTATCTAAAATATTTCATTAAATGTTTTATAATTATTTTCATTAGAATTGTTTCAAAATTATTTGGGTGAAAATTAAAAAAATATATATATTATGTATTTTAATATAAAAATTTTGATCAAATTATTATTTCATCATAATATTTTATCGGAAAGCAAGGTGAAAAAACAATAGAGTCAATGTCTAGTCGATTAGATCTATATATTATAAATATTATGTGTACTATTCAAAAAGTCCTTTTAATAAAAATAGTAAGAAAACAAAACAAATAATACGGAAAATATTTTTAAAGTAAAACTTTTATTACATCGTCTCAAACTTTTTCGTCTGTGTGTTGCATGTCGCGTGACGGTCGGCCGCGGAGTAGGATAAAGTGAAAGGCGCTCGTATCGATGCGGTTTTTACTAGATACATTGAAAAAATCGAATGTAAGTCACTGTTCACGTATTTTAGTTACCATAAAATATTGGTTACATTTATAAACTGTGAAATTCATGATGAAGATGGAATTGATAATAGAATGATTGAAAATAATTGAAAAACGGATCAAAATGACTCAACGATTATAAAATATTGTTTTCAGTGTTTTAATATGTGTATATTTTTTTTTTTTTTTATTTTTTTTTTTTTTATTTTTTTTTATTTTTTTTTTTTTTTTTTTTTTTGTCTATGCTGTTAGCCCTGTTGGCTATTACAGCGTCACCGGGGGAATGGGTGGGTCAGGAGACCCACCCTTAAAAAGGGGGGGCCAGATGGGCCCCCAAGGGGACCGACGTCCCGAGGGCGTCTCAGATTGAGACACGGACCTCGGCTCGGGGCGTCGTTAGTCAGGAGGGAAGCTAAGGAAATTTGGACACTAGCGTCCTCCGACGGCAGAACGCCGGAGCAACGGAGCACTTACTCAGTTGGGACCTCGTCTATACCGGTACAGACGGTGTGTGTCTGTATGTTGTGTGGTGTCAATTATGCCTACGCGTACACGTTATTACCTACTGTGAACGCGTCGTCGGGGTCAACGAGTACCGACTTGGGTCTTCTTTTTCTGACTAAAGTAGTCTTACGTGGTCTATACTCTGCGGCGTCAGCCACCAGTGGGTTCGGGTGTCGCTCAGCACGTTCAAAGTACTTTTGGGAAAGCCCCTTGAAGTACTGAGCGATGGTCGGAAGGTTCAAGTCTCTATGGAGATCGATGTTGCGTACGAACCACGGCGCCCCGGTTGCAATCCGTGTAAACCTGTTCTGAATCACCTGAAGGGGTTTCAGATTAGCGTGCGCAAAAGCGGGACTCGCATAGGACATGACGGAACGTATGCAAGCTTTGTAAAGTGTCACCTTATTGCGAAGGGACATTTTACTCCGCTTGCCTAACAGCGGATATAAACGACCTAATATGTAGGCCGCTCTGCTACGAACGGTCCTAATATGCGCAGTGAAAACTAACTTTCTATCTAACGTTACTCCTAGGTATTTTGCCTCGTCTTTCCAAGGTATCGGTTTATCAAAGAGTTTGATTCGCGGGAGGATCCTTGGGGGGCCCCGTTAGAAGAGCACCGAAACGCTCTTCTCAGGGTTTACCTCGATCCGCCATTTCCGCAGCCAACTCTCGAGGGAGTCGACTGCGGATTGGAGACGTTGGTATATCTCCCAGTGATCCTTAGAGGACGTGTAAAGCGCGGTATCGTCCGCGTACATGGCAAGGTGCACTTTAGATCGCGGTCTAGGAATATCGCTAGCGTAGATGGAATAGAGGATGGGCGAGAGAACTGAACCCTGGGGAACACCCGCCCTGATGGGGCGGGGGGTTGACAAGACGCCTTCCACTCTGTAGCGAAAGGAGCGATTCGTCAGGTAGTCCCGTATGATGAGTACGAGTCTGTCCGACACCTTGAACTGGTATAACTTGTACACCAGTCCATTGTGCCAGACCCTGTCGAACGCCTTAGCTACATCGAGGAAGAGCGCTCCTGTCCTATGCTTCTTGGCCCTCACAGTGGCCCCTAGCAGTATGTGCTCCGTGAGGCGTTGCACCTGATGGGAACATGAATGGTTGGCTCTAAAGCCAAACTGCTCATTTGGGATGATTTTGAGTCTCTCGACTTCCGATCTAAGTCTACAGAGGATGATTCTCTCATATACTTTCCCTAAGGAACTAAGAAGACTAATGGGACGGTAACTACTAGGCAGATGCCGGGGTTTGCCCGGCTTATGGAACCCTATCACTATGGCCTCTTTCCACTGGGCCGGAAACGAGCAACCGGCCAGTAGAGCGTTAAAAATGGTAACCAATAGGTAAATTAAAGGAGGCGGAAGAAGCTTTATCACTTTGTTAGTGATCCTATCGGGACCTGGCGATTTCTTGACGTGAAGCGCCCTAACTATGGACGTCACCTCGTCTAGGTTCGTTTCCTCGATTGGCGGACCGGCCGGTGGCTGAGAACACATTATATTGACCGATTTGTCGACTATTTCGACATGATCGCGATCAACGGATTGAGCAGACAGACGGCACTGGCTCTCTAGACTGTCGGCTAAGCACTCAGCTTTGTCAGAGTCGTCAAACGCGATGGCGGAGTTAGGTCCAACCAAGGGAGGCATATCTGAGACAGTGTCCGCCTTCAACGCTCTCTGCAACCGCCAGAATGCCTGGTGTGTTGGAGAGAGCGTCGCAAGCGTCCTATCCCAGCCGCTATCTCTGAAGTCGTCGAGAGCTTGTCTCGACTCCCTCTGAAGACGGCGCAGCCTCCGTCGGTTGTCATCTGTCGGGTATCGGTCATGGGCTCTAATCGCGGCGTTTTTACGGGTGATGAGGAGTCTAATGTCCGGAGGGAGTGCTCGGTAACCCTCGAAGTTCACTCGGACCTCCCTCGAGGACTTTCCTATGCTGTCTACCAAATGTTCTGTGAAGTTAGTCGCGGCTGAGACAGCGTCCTCGACCGATGTAAGCTGGTCAGGAATTTTGTCGAGGTGCGCTGGTACGGGGGAATGGAGTGGCTCTCGAAGCTTCGTCCAGTTAATAATTGTTTTTGTCGCGGGTTCCCTAAGGGGAGGAAGTCCTAGCTGAAATAGGACCGGTCGATGGTCAGAGTCTAGCTCGGATAGCGTCTCGATAGAACGTAACTGGAGTGTCACGCCCTTCAAGAGTACTATGTCGAGCACGTCGGGTCTGTCATGTCGGAAGTCTGTGTCGCAGTATCGCGTGGGACTCAAAGGTGCGGTGATCTCGAAGTCGAGACCAGCCTTGTAACTTAGCCTATCAAGGAGATTTCCTCTACTGTTTGCGACAGTGGAGTTCCAGCGGGGATGTTTGCAATTTAGGTCGCCGGCCAGAATGGTTGCGTTACCTAATTGGAGTAAGGACTTAAGGTCCCTCTCAACTAAGGCTTTATTGGGAGAAAGATAGACGGATGCTAGTACGATCGACTGATGGCCGGTCATACCCACCTGACATAATGACGCTTCTACGTTGACTAGTTGGGGCGGATCGAGCGGAGTGCAATGAAGAGACCTTCTGTAATAGATGATGGTTCCCCCCTTCGCGGTTGCCCTATCGTTCCTAACGAGACGGTAATTTGCGATGCGCGGATCACGATACACGGCTTCAGAAAGGTCTCTTTTACTAACAGAACGTCTATCTGGTGCGTGACCACGAAGTCGCGCACTAGATCTATCTGCTTAAGTAGCCCGTTCGCGTTGAATGTAGCGACAGTCAGAGAGCGAGGTTTTACCCTTCCACGCGATGGCATCATGTTGACATCGTGTGTTCGTATATCGATTTGATTAGGACGGCGTGCTTGAGGAGCACTTCCATCCTCGCGGGAGGGTTCCGCGCGGAATCCCTCATTTCATTTGAAAAGACTAGGAGCTCTTCGATGTCTATTACACCGAAGAGGCTCGTGACGCACGCGAGCGAACTCGCAACTCCGTCGGTGGAGTTACGAACCGGCGGCGGCGGCAACGACTGGGGGACGGGCTGTGGGATAATCCTCGGAGGCTTCACCCAAGCGTTCGCGATCGAGTTCGCGGGTGCCTGAGGGGCCTGGGATGCCTGAGGGGCCGCGGGCCTCCCAGGGGCTAGAGGAGCCCATGGAGGCTGTGCGAACCGAGGAGGATGCCTTGCCGGCTGTGTCCTGCGCGGCGCTTTGGGGCACCCGCGATAATTCGCAGGATGGCCCTTCTGTCCGCACAGGACGCAGCTGGGAGGATCCTCAGGGACCGGTCCCTTCCGCGAGCAGTCGGCTGTCGCGTGGTCGTCCAGGCACTTGACGCACCTTGGACGCGCGTGACAAAAACGTTGGGAATGCCCATAGAGCTGGCAGCGATGACACTGACCAGGAAAACCGCGACCACGTGGAGGTTCGACCCTAAGGCCGGAGAGTTGGCAGACTGCCTTAACGTTAAAAATTTGCTTTCCTTCCGGGGAAAGCTCGAGATGGACGAGAACAAGATCGAACGGGACCCTAGTGGTCGCTCGGTACATGCGGTGCACCGAGATGACGGGGAAGGATTGGGACTTAAGGTCCTCGAAAATCCGCTCAGTAGTGAGCTCCACGGGGAGCCCTCGGATGACCACCGTTAAGCGGCGTTCATCCTCTAGCGCGTAGGTGTGGTATCCGTAACCACGTTCGCGGAGGAGACGAGTCAGACCACGGTGGTCCGACGAAGACGCGGTTTGAACGCGGATACCGTCGGCGGTATTTCGGGCGGACGTGAAATGGAGCTTGTGCTCCGTCATAAGTGCGGACAGAGTGTCCCACTTAGACTTGTCCCTTATGTAAAGCGGCGGCGGCGCGGGGGACTTCCGTGGCGCTGAAGGCGCAGGCGCTGAAGGTGCCTCCGCGGGCGCTGAAGGCGCGGACGACGGCGACGCGGACGCGGGCGCTTCGGGCGCGATCGGCGCGCGTTCGCGAGTCGGGCCCGGGCCCGAAGAACGGTCGGGCGACGCGGGTTCGCTACTAGCGGGTTTTGAGGCCCGTTTTCGCGGGACGTTCGAGGAGAGCGCTTTCGTCGCCTTCCTCTTGGCCGATTTGGTCTGCACGGTCGTGAAACCGTCGTCCTCGTCAGCGTCCGAGGAAGGGGACGAACTCCCCGACTCGGAATCCGAGGCCGTCTGCTCCGTAGGAGTGGCGGCCTCGACCTCCATGTCGGAGGTGCTCTCGGTCACGATCGCGGCGCGCGAGGTCGAGGGCGGAGACTCGATGCCTAACAAGACAGAGTAGCGCAGGCATAATTGAGGCGCAATTCCGTGGACCCAACCATAGAACTGCGACTTGGACAGATCTTCGGGTTCCGCCGCGGATTTGGGGTCCATGGTGGAGCCCGGAGATATGAGCCGTCCTCCCTGCGTGAGCAGGGAGGCGAGTGCCTAACGTGAACCCTATCGAATCTCTGTCAGTAGGTGACAGAGGTGTGCCTAATACCCTAACGACTGTGTACTTACACGACGCAGGCTATTACGACGAAGTCTTTGAATTGCGTTTCGTACCCTAACTAGGGCGACGTCGGACTTGTTGGACCCCTATGCAGGCTCGCCGGCCCGCAGGTGTGCTTGCGGCGATGACTCACACACAAACACAATCACACCGCTGGCTTGCACACAATGGAGGTCGTTATCTTGACTGGCGCAGGTGTACGAACGGTCGGTGCAGGTGGTCGGTGCAGGTGGCTGGGCGGTCAGCGTGACGGCCCAGGTAGGTGGCGCGGATAGGCGGAGCAGGTAAGAGGGACATGTGTCCCGGTCGACTGCTCAACGGTGAATGTATGTGTATATCATCTAAATAATTGTTTAGTATTATGTATGTCGTACTCTAAGACACAGAGTTCAATAAAAATATTAGTTGGAGACCTAGTCTACTTTTATCATTTCCCATTATCATTCCCATTTTCTAAGTATAAAATTAAGATTGATGAAGCAATTTTTATACCCTTAATGGAATATTATTCCGAAAATTTTTAGTTAAATGTCTATAATGTGAAAAAAAGTTTCACTTTTACGGTGGTTTCATAAAACCACACAAGTTTTTTCTTGCTATAGATTCTTATATGTAACTTGGCCATTACTCTAGTTGTAATTTTAAAAAAGATTGAAAAGTTTCACTAGAATGGTACATTTTCAAAATAGCTCCAGTACATTCATCATGCGCCATTGAAATGAACACCGCTGCGAATTCTTTTGTGGATTAATTTAGTGCCTGTGATTCCTTTCGTCTGAATATTCAACGAATCTTCAGGATGTATCAAGCTTATATAGCTAAGATACAAACAAATTTATAATTTTAAAAAATAATTGTAACTTTACCGACATTCAGCTTTTATTTTTGTCAAGCTTATATGTTGGTATTTTAAATTATTCGGGCCTAATCCTTTTGTGCAAATTTTTCATCGATATTACACATTTAAAAATATTAATTTAAACAACAGACAATTATTTTTCTAGTAAAATATCACAGAATTAAGTTGATAGTTTGAAGCATTTTCATTGTTCCATATTCTTTCTCTTCAAAACTGAAGATTGATGATAAAAAAAAATTAAATCAATGTTGCCAACATGTTAAGTATATTTATGTTTCGGTTTGTTATTAGAAGAAGATAAATAGAGTAGAACGTAAAAGAGAAGCATTGTGTATTGAAAAAACGTAGCCGCAACATAGATCAAAGTTTCTACTTTACTTCCCTTTGCACAGTTTTACATAAATCATGTGACTTTGAAATGAAATTCTTTGTATTCTTTGTAGAGATTTGATTCAGAATGAGTTTGTTTTTCATGTTTACAGGATTTATGCTTGTCTGTAAAATATACACACAATATAAACACAATAATTGTATATATTTATTATGTAGCATTTTAAGTATTTCAGTGAAGGAAAAATATTTCATTCATCATTCATTCATCGTTCATTATATTTGTTAGAGAAGTAGACTAGTTCTCAAATATGAAGGACGTATTTAACTAAAAATGATGCAATGGATTTTGTGTGAACTTGGCTGTAAGTATTTAAGAAATACTAGGGTGTGGGATATATACTGGATATTATTACCATAACATTACGAAATATGGACATCACTCGCGGTGCGACTTATTAATAACTTAAAATGTAGAGGGTAAGGTTACAATTACTATTGAAAAATATTTTTTTGAGTAACACAAAAAAGTAATTTATAGACTTATAATAAACTCTAAATAAAAACTCAAAAACAAAATGATTCTCTTTAAATAAACGCTGGTAATATATTTTTTGTTATACTGAGCATGTTTTATACCTTAATATAAGTAAAAATGGTAGTTTATTATATCTAGAAATAAACTTTTACGCGAATTTAAGTCTTGCTGAAAGAATGGGCTTAAAATCATTTTGAAATTTAATATTGTGAGATTTAACAGGACTTCTCAACTATTCAAGTAATAATTGTCAAATGTCATAACCGTTTGGATAAAAAAAAAGAAACAAGAAAGTAAAAATTGTGTTTAATCGTACAAGAAAGTAAAAATTGTGTTAAATCGTAATTAAAAAAAAAGAATTTGTTATTAGATAATGTATGAACTTAATACGAACAAAATACATAATTATATAATAATAATGTTATGATATTTTTTTAATTTGCACTTTTAGATTTTAGCATTAATTTAAAGTTCATAAAATGATATTATATCTTACATGAAAATGTCTGTACGTTATTATATATTAGTATTCACTATGGCACATTAGCACGCAGTAACAATATTTGACAATCGCAATGTTTTTTTTGCAATTACTAGTTTAATTGTAACAAATCATTTTATGAGTACATGTTGACAGAAATATTGTAACAACATTTTGTAAGACCCTGATATACACTGTGACTCGTTTGCCGCATAGCTGTGTAGGCAAGTTATGGTCTTCTATTAAAAACGCCATAAAATGCTTCACTGTTTAATCGTTTAGTTCTCGTAAAAACGTTCTTTAAAAATAAATTTAGTTTTTATTCGAAAATAATACCATTTAATGCAGTTAACACGATTCTATGTCGGAATCACTAGCATAACTCAGTTATTATGATTAGATATCTTATAATATGTAATGCATTGCCGCAGGTGAGACATAAGCTCTGAACCCATATCATATTTAATAAGATTGTTTGTCTGCCAACCCTAGAACATGTTATTATGTGGTATTTATTGTAGAATTATTTTATAAAATATATATATATATATATATAATATACGAGGTAGTATATAAGGTATATATATAATTATATATATCTTAAATACAAAGAATATTCGTACTCAGATTGTATATATATTTTTATTATTACTTCTTTAAACTTAAACAATGTATAAAAATGATAACTAGTGTTTCTTTAGTGCAGATAAAAGGTACTAAAAAATATAATATATGAACCCTTGTCTTGCCAATAGAAGGGTGTGGTAGTTTGCCTTTATAAAGCGAAAGAATCATCGTGAATACGGATATATTTAAAAGAAGAGGGCGACCGCAGAACTTCACTGTCTAAACTCAAAAACTTATGATTGAAGAGTGAAGAGAATGATGTTTCTTTTTTATGATTTGATGTTAAGTTAAGTAGTAAAATTTCAAGAAATGTTGACACGTTGTTTGAAAATATTTATAAACATGTATAGCCATGATAGGAGATGACGCTGCATTGATACTGTTATTATCGTCACTGTGTTTATTTTCAAAAATAAATATAAAAAAAAAAATTAAACAAAGACACTAAATGGACAAAATAGTTGAAAGTGGTGGAAAAACCATTCACCGTTGAGCAGTCGACCGGGACACATGTCCCTTTTACCTGCTCCGCCTATTCGCGCCACCTACCTGGGCCGTCACGCTGACCGCCCAGCCACCTGCGCCGACCACCTGCACCGACCGTTCGTACACCTGCGCCAATCAAGATAATTGACTCCAATTATCCAAAAGACCTCCATTGTGTGCAAGCCAACGGTGTGATTGTGTTTGTGTGTGTCATCGCCGCAAGCACACCTGCGGGCTGGCGAGCCTGCATAGGGGTCCAACAAGTCCGACGTCGCCCTAGTTAGGGTAAGAAACGCAATTCAAAGACTTCGTCGCAATAGCCTGCGTCGTGTAAGTACACAGTCGTTAGGGTTTAGTTTAGTTTATTAGGCACACCTCTGTCACCTACTGACAGAGATTCGATAGGGTTTACGTAAGGCACTTGCCTCTCTGCTCACGCAGGGAGGACGGCTCATATCTCCGGGCTCCACCATGGACCCCAAATCCGCGGCGGAACCCGAAGATCTGTCCAAGTCGCAGTTCTTTGGTTGGGTCCACGGAATTGCGCCTGAATTATGCCTGCAGTACTCTGTCCTGTTAGGCATCGAGTCTCCGCCCTCGACCTCGCGCGCCGCGATCGCGACCGAGAGCACCTCCGACATGGAGGTCGAGGCCGCCACTCCTACGGAGCAGACGGCCTCGGATTCCGAGTCGGGGAGTTCGTTCCCTTCTTCGGACGCTGACGAGGACGACGGTTTCACGACCGTGCAGACCAAATCGGCCAAGAGGAAGGCGACGAAAGCGCTTTCCTCGAACGTCCCGTGAAAACGGGCCTCAAAACCCGCTAGTAGCGAACCCGCGTCGCCCGACCGTTCTTCGGGCCCGGGCCCGACTCGCGAACGCGCGCCGATCGCGCCCGAAGCGCCCGCGTCCGCGTCGCCGTCGTCCGCGCCTTCAGCGCCACGGAAGTCCCCCGCGCCGCCGCCGCTTTACATAAGGGACAAGTCTAAGTGGGACACTCTGTCCGCACTTATGACGGAGCACAAGCTCCATTTCACGTCCGCCCGAAATACCGCCGACGGTATCCGCGTTCAAACCGCGTCTTCGTCGGACCACCGTGGTCTGACTCGTCTCCTCCGCGAATGTGATTACGGATACCACACCTACGCGCTAAAGGATGAACGCCCCTTAACGGTGGTCATCCGAGGGCTCCCCGTAGAGCTCACTACTGAGCGGATTTTCGAGGACCTTAAGTCCCAATCGTTCCCCGTCATCTCGGTGCACCGCATGTACCGAGCGACCACTAGGGTCCCGTTCGATCTCGTTCTCGTCCATCTCGAGCTTTCCCCGGAAGGAAAGCAAATTTTTAACGTCAAGGCAGTCTGCCAACTCTCCGGCCTTAGGGTCGAACCTCCACGCGGTCGCGGTTTTCTTGGTCAGTGTCATCGCTGCCAGCTCTATGGGCATTCCCAACGTTTTTGTCACGCGCGTCCAAGGTGCGTCAAGTGCCTGGACGACCACGCGACAGCCGACTGCTCGCGGAAGGGACCGGTCCCTGAGGATCCTCCCAGCTGCGTCCTGTGCGGACAGAAGGGCCATCCCGCGAATTATCGCGGGTGCCCCAAAGCGCCGCGCAGGACACAGCCGGCAAGGCATCCTCCTCGGTTCGCCCAGCCTCCATGGGCTCCTCTAGCCCCTAGGAGGCCCGCGGCCCCTCAGGCATCCCAGACACCCGCGAACGCGATCGCGAACGCTTGGGTGAAGCCTCCGAGGATTATCCCACAGCCCGTCCCCCAGTCGTTGCCGCCGCCGCCGGTTCGTAACTCCACCGACGGAGTTGCGAGTTCGCTCGCGTGCGTCACGAGCCTCTTCGGTGTAATAGACATCGAAGAGCTCCTAGTCTTTTCGAATGAAATGAGGGATTCCGCGCGGAACCCTCCCGCAAGGATGGAAGTGCTCCTCAAGCACGCCGTCCTAATCAAATCGATATACGAACACACGATGTCAACATGATGACATCGCGTGGAAGGGTAAAACATCGCTCTCTGACTGTCGCTACATTCAACGCGAACGGGCTACTTAAGCAGATAGATCTAGTGCGCGACTTTGTAGTCACGCACCAGATAGACGTCCTGTTAGTACAAGAGACCTTTCTGAAGCAGTGTAATCGTGATCCGCGCATCGCGAATTACCGTCTCGTTAGGAACGATAGGGCAACCGCGAAGGGGGGAACCATCATATACTACAGAAGGTCTCTTCAAAATTCAAAAATTCAAAAAAACTTTATTTATGCCAGACACTGCTTAGGTACATGGTAAAAAAAAAAGAAACAAAATAAAATAAAAAACAAAATAATAATAATAATAAAACAATATAAAAAAAAAACATAAAATACAATACACAATTTATAACAAAAACATTTTTCACAGCAGTGTACCGACACAAAAAGGTAGATCACTCAGCCTATGTTGAAACCGAAGGACGCTTAGCGTCCACCGAGATCCAACGCTGATTTTCAGTGACCGCCCAAGAGAGTATATCAGCAACAGTGCAGCTACAATTGAAAAATCAGTTGACAACGTGTAAGAATAGAGTCTATAATAATATGTTATATATATATAAGTAAATAAGTTATGTTTTGGTATATAATTAGTATTTGGTATATAATATATTTGGTATATAACATATTAAGAGTAAGTCTGTACTGACAGATGGCCGCATTGAAAGTCAATACATGTTTGTAAAACTATTAATAAACTTAACATTTTAAAAATTCTAGTCTATATCAATTGTAAGTTATTTTATTTTTATATATAATTTTAAGCGTTGTTTTATGATATTCTTAACTCAGTTATTAATATATAAGGAACGAAAATGATTTACTTGCGTATTGGCGCCAAAACACGTCTGTGGCTAACCGTATAAAAGGTTTCAGTCTTTACACAACGTCTTGAATTCTGTTATCGCTTGTGATCGTGAACGATGTTAATCAATTGTGTAGTTTCATTATATGAACGAACAATTTGTGTGTAGTGTGTATGTAAAACAACTAGTGAAATCGTTGTTGTTGTTGCCTCATAAAAACCAAAACGACTTGGTGAACTGAAAGTGATTTTGTGGTGTGGACTAAAGTAAAAGGCATTAGATTATAAATCAGTTTCAGTAATTAGTATAATGAATGTTCATAATGAACGTTCATTGAAATCCAACAGCACTGAAATTTTTTTAATAATACCCACTAACTTTAATAATTTTACATTAAAAAAAAAATAATTTAGTAATATTTTCAAATTAAATTATCCTAATATAATATAATAATTATTCACACTAAACAAATAAATAAATGCGTAAGCTAGTTTATTCTGCTTATTGTCTACATATCAAAGGATGTATAATAAACTAAAAGAAGTTGGTAAGTATGCTATTTACACATTTTGTTTCTGCTTTATGAAAAGAATTTGCTTATACTTTGCTTTAAAATTATTAATTGATTCTCTTCTGAATTGATTATTAATTATTAATTGATTCTCTTCTGAATTTCTGAATTGATAACTCTTCATTGCACCCCGCTCGATCCGCCCCCACTAGTTAACGTAGAAGCACAAGCTCCATTTCACGTATGTCAGGTCAGGTGTTATGTCAGGTGGGTATGACCGGCCATCAGTCGATCGTACTAGCATCCGTCTATCTTTCTCCCAATAAAGCCTTAGTTGAGAGGGACCTTAAGTCCTTACTCCAATTAGGTAACGCAACCATTCTGGCCGGCGACCTAAATTGCAAACACCCCCGCTGGAACTCTACTGTCGCAAACAGTAGAGGAAATCTCCTTGATAGGCTAAGTTACAAGGCTGGTCTCGACTTCGAGATCACCGCGCCTTTGAGTCCCACGCGATACTGCGACACAGACTTCCGACATGACAGACCCGACCTGCTCGACATAGTACTCTTGAAGGGCGTGACACTCCAGTTACGTTCTATCGAGACGCTATCCGAGCTAGACTCTGACCATCGACCGGTCCTATTTCAGCTAGGACTTCCTCCCCTTAGGGAACCCGCGACAAAAACAATTATTAACTGGACGAAGCTTCGAGAGCAACTCCATTCCCCCGTATCAGCGTGTTTGACGACCCTGACAAAGCTGAGTGCTTAGCCGACAGTCTAGAGAGCCAGTGCCGTCTGTCTGCTCAATCGGTTGATCGCGATCATGTCGAAATAGTCGACAAATCGGTCAATATAATGTGTTCTCAGCCACCGGTCGGTCCGCCAATCAAGGAAACGAACCTAGACGAGGTGACGTCCATAGTTAGGGCACTTCACGCCAAGAAATCGCCAGGTCCCAATAGGATCACTAACAAAGTGATAAAGCTTCTTCCGCCTCCTTTAATTTACCTATTGGTTACCATTTTTAACGCTCTACTGGCCGGTTGCTCGTTTCCGGCCCAGTGGAAAGAGGCCATAGTGATAGGGTTCCATAAGCCGGGCAAACCCCGGCATCTGCCTAGTAGTTACCGTCCCATTAGTCTTCTTAGTTCCTTAGGGAAAGTATATGAGAGAATCATCCTCTGTAGACTTAGATCGGAAGTCGAGAGACTCAAAATCATCCCAAATGAGCAGTTTGGCTTTAGAGCCAACCATTCATGTTCCCATCAGGTGCAACGCCTCACGGAGCACATACTGATAGGGGCCACTGTGATGGCCAAGAAGCATAGGACAGGAGCGCTCTTCCTCGATGTAGCTAAGGCGTTCGACAGGGTCTGGCACAATGGACTGGTGTACAAGTTATACCAGTTCAAGGTGTCGGACAGACTCGTACTCATCATACGGGACTACCTGACGAATCGCTCCTTTCGGTACAGAGTGGAAGGCGTCTTGTCAACCCCCCGCCCCATCAGGGCGGGTGTTCCCCAGGGTTCAGTTCTCTCGCCCATCCTCTATTCCATCTACGCTAGCGATATTCCTAGACCGCGATCTAAAGTGCACCTTGCCATGTACGCGGACGATACCGCGCTTTACACGTCCTCTAAGGATCATTGGGAGATATACCAACGTCTCCAATCCGCAGTCGACTCCCTAGAGAGTTGGCTGCGGAAATGGCGGATTGAGGTAAACCCTGAGAAGAGCGTTTCGGTGCTCTTCGAACGGGGCCCCCCAAGGATCCTCCCGCGAATCAAACTCTTTGATAAACCGATACCTTGGAAAGACGAGGCAAAATACCTAGGAGTAACGTTAGATAGAAAGTTAGTTTTCACTGCGCATATTAGGACCGTTCGTATCAGAGCGGCCTACATATTAGGTCGCTTATATCCGCTGTTAGGCAAGCGGAGTAAAATGTCCCTTCGCAATAAGGTGACACTTTACAAAGCTTGCATACGTTCCGTCATGTCCTATGCGAGTCCCGCTTTTGCGCACGCTAATCTGAAACCCCTTCAGGTGATTCAGAACAGGTTTACACGGATTGCAACCGGGGCGCCGTGGTTCGTACGCAACATCGATCTCCATAGAGATTTAGACCTTCCGACCATCGCTCAGTACTTCAAGGGGCTTTCCCAAAAGTACTTTGAACGTGCTGAGCGACACCCGAACCCACTGGTGGCTGACGCCGCTGAGTATAAACCACGTAAGACTACTTTAATCAGAAAAAGAAAACCCAAGTCGGTACTCGTTGACCCCGACGACGCGTTCACAGTAGGTAATAACGTGTACGCGTAGGCATAATTGACACCACACAACATACAGACACTCACCGTCTATACCGGTATAGACGAGGTCCCAACTGAGCAAGTGCTCCGTTGCTCCGGCGTTCTGCTGTCGGAGGACGCTAGTGTCCCAATTTCCTAGCTTCCCTCCTGACTAACGACACCCCGAGCCGAGGTCCGTGTCTCAATCTAAGACGCCCTCGGGACGTCGTTCCCCATGGGGGCCCATCTGGCCACCCCTTGTTAAGGGTGGGTCTCCAGACCCACCCGCTCCCCCGGTGACGCTGTAATAGCCAACAGGGCTAACAGTATAGACAAACAAAAAAAAAAAAAAAGGTGGAAAAACTATAACCTAAAAAATTTGGTGAATCATCAAAAATAAAGTTCTGGTTATACATAACTACGTCGTACAACGCCATCTACCGGATTATTACCGAACTGACGTAAACAAGTAGTGCCAAATATCGATTAAAGCTAGAGTTAACGATCAACTAAATTGGTACATGAAAATACCAAGAGAGGGCGTGGTTACTAATCATACAAAGACAATAACTACACAAAATTCCTAAAAGAGGGCGCCATCGCACCATAACAAAAACGCAATAACAATATATCAGTACTAAACGCATTAAAAGCAATTCAAAAAGAATTAGACGAACAGAGGCAGGAAATCAGGGATACTGGAAATAATGTTACAGAACAAGTGATTCACAACATTCTGGACGAAAACTTCATTGAATAGGAACAGAAACATGAAAAACTAAAAGAAACCGTAGAAGACCAAGAAAAAAGACTATATTTTCTAGAAAAACAAGAAAGGAAAAGGAATCTGGTTCTTTTTGGCATCGAGGAGACTGAAAAGTCATATGCCGGTCTAGAAACAATCACAATCAACTGGATAGAACAATACCTCTCTAAAAAGTTGACCTGCAGAAATATACAAGAAGTCAAACGAATCGGGAAGAAATCAGAAAGACCACGACACATTATTATACTTTCTGTACATTAGGAACAAACATTAGAATAATAAAAAACAAACAAGCACTAAAAAATACACCTTACTTCTTTAAAGAAGACTATCCAAAACAAGTGTTAGAAAAGAGAAGAGAACTTCAAGAGCAAGTCAAGTTAGAAATAGAGAAAGGAAATATAGTAAAAATAAAATATGACAAATTAGTCCCACAAAAACGAACCATAAACGACAACTCCGCTCCTCGCCTACAAGCAACTCTCAGGTACAAAATGAAAACAGTGCTCACATAAACAAGAAAAACAAAATATCACAAGTTCATTGTTCAATTCGAAGATCCAATAGCATTGTACAGTGTTTTGTAGAGGTAAGTGTCAAGCATGACGACTAGTAGTTAATAAATGACCTGAAATATGTCATTCGCCATGATTGATCATCGGGCGATTTACTGGGGAAGAAACTGGGTGTGATCAACAGAGCTAGGCAGTACTTTACGCCGAACCCAATTTTCGCATTTTATACAGCCGAGTCTTCTGTCCCTTCATCTGATGCCAAAGACGAACCTTTCAGTAACCAATCTAGTTCTAAAAAAGTTGATCTTGTGAATTAAATTTTTTTTCGTCTAATGATGACGTGTTATTATGAAGTGGGACGCTAGCTCAGTTCATCTAAAACTGAATCAAAGGCGTTACGTTGATTTGTGTTTTCTTTGATGTGCCGGTGACGAAATAGTTTTGGTAAAATGATGAAATTTCGTATCAACTAAACCAAAACAAAAGTTTCTAATAACTCTTGAAATATAATAAATCATTTTTAAATATATATATATATATATATATATATGTATTTTACATGATAATAATTTTAACAGGGATATACAAGCATACATTTGTAAATGTTAATTTAAAATAAATATACAGGGAAAAAATATTGAGACGGACAAGAACTTTACCCACGAACCCTCAACCTTTGGGATACCGTCCGAACAATAAATATTTCATTCTATATTTGTTTAAAATTACAACATTCTTAACATAGAAAGCTTCTTAAAAATAATGTTTTAAAATATAAAGACAATTTCAAACATTAGTTTTGGTTATGGCATATTTAAAATGTTAATATATACTTCAAAGTTAGAAATATTATTAAGGTATTTTCAAAGAAATTGAATAGATGTCACCTATGTCCCCATAAGGACTTTAATGTTAAAGGCACACTTTCGTATAAAATCCTTATCGTCTCCATTAATTTTAAATTCTACTTTAGATAAGTATTAAATTAAAAAATATGTTATAAGTTATATTAATATAGGCGATTAAATAACATACTGCAAATTTTATAAACTAATTGTTATCAATAAATTTCATTAATTCCAATCATAACGTACATTTAAAAATAAATTTAACGGGATGGTCTTATAAATAAAAAATGAGCAATACATAAAATAAAAAAAAATGCTTAAACCTATTTCGAGCACAAAAATAATTTGAAAGGCAATTAAGAAAACAACACGGAACTAACAATTACATTACGAAGCTTGGTCTTAATTCACTCCGCATTACTTATACGCTTCTTGGCATCGGATATAAATAGAGCGTACATAAATTTAATGAATAAGGCCATCTTGTGCTACTTTGTAATCGATTTTCACAATGCATGAAAATAGCGTGTTACTTGTTAAATTATCCATACTTGTTTTCGTAACATATTAAATTTTCGGATATCCAAAGCTTAACAGTCAATAAAATACAAAAAAATAGTCATTTTGTTGGAGGACAACGTTTTTAATTTAAGGTACTATAGCATTGTTAATATATTTTTAAATAAGCACAAATTTATCTTCACAGGTATCTTCTACACTCTTCCACCTCATTTGAAAATTGTTTGTTAGCCATATCAAATTTTCCATCCATCTAATGTCTTCTCTGTCTTAGTGGTTTTTCTCTTATAATCATCTTAATGTAGGTCTTCATGTAGCATGAACTTCAAATTTTGAAGTCTTCTTGAAATTTAATGCAATTTCTATTAAGGCTGCACTCATGGCATAACCGAAGCTTAATTGATATTAGCTATGAGGTCAGTCTAGGGCCATCTTAAAGGAGCGTTTGCATTGTGTTAGAATTATCGTAGCTTTACTCTTACATGGATTAACTACTGTCCCTGAAATGTAATAATAAAATAAAACTTTTAAAATTCTGCTTTATCGTTTGTTCTATATTCTATAACTTATTAATAAAAAGATAGAATAGTAACCAAGATCGGATGACCTAATAATATAGTCCATTGCTACTAATTAAAATTACTTCTCGTGTAAGAATATGTTTTATATTCAAATTCTTTTTTAGACTATGTAATATAATATATCTATATTTCCTATTACAATATAACTTATCATGTAAAATAAACTAACATAATATAGTGCAACAATAATATTATTACTGTTTCCCGTTAGTATAGTATGAGATAGACTTATATCTTGAGCTTTAATACTGAGGTTAATGTAACAAGATACATGAATGTAATAAATAAAAAACTGTATCAAGATAAAACGTCGTAATATCTTAGAATTCTTCCCTGTAATAGTTTTTCTAAACTATGGTTTTTTATGGACACGAGTGGTATATTAAGTAACATGACATTGTTTTAATACTTGAGGCTTTTTTTTTATTTTAAAATAATTTAAAATAATAACATTTAAATAAAATAAACTTATTATGGTTGTTTCAATAAAAAAAAGTATTTTATAAATTTCTTATAAAGAATCTTATTAAATAATAACCTCGTAACTTTAAATATTTTTATTTTATCAATAATTGGTGCAAGGCAGGGTTTCTAGTAAACATTTTAGTATTTTTTTTTGTAGAAAACTTTAATATGAACTATATGGAGTTTAGATGACGTATTTAATTTTTAAGGAAATTAAATCTAAATTAAACTAGTAGTTTCTTAAAAATTACCTTATAATAAATGTTTTCTATACAGTCATCTAGAAAATAAAATTAATTTATTGATTTGTAACTTAAGCTTATACTATAATCAAAGTTTTCAATTGACGTAACTAACAAAAATGGTTGTAGTTTTAGTAATTTTATTTATAATCCATCCTCATATCTTAAGATACAGGTGCAGCTGCATCGCTATCATACAATGGCAACTAATACTTTGTCAGAACAAACTGTTTCTGTCTAGCGTAGATTTAAGTAACAAAAGTTTGAAATTAACTCTCAATAATATTAGGTTTAACTATTCATTTAGATAATAAACATATCCTCTAACCAAATCAATAACAATTCAAATTATAATCATTATTTAAGAAAAATAAAAATTGTTAAAATATTTAATAATTTCAACTGAGTTATTACCACGATGTCAGATAATATTCGGAGAACGTCAAGATATTTATCCAGTCTGTTTGTTGAAAGGCAAACTGTAAACTTCAACTACTACTTGCATCAGAGAGTAATTAATTATTGTAAGCATTTATAGGACAGTATCGTCAGGTATATTAACAATTTGAGAAGATTGTGAATGACATTTTATGAACATATCTAGCTAGCTCTTTTAAAGGTTACTAAAGATGTAAGGGAAGTGATAAAGTAATTAAACTTAACTATATGAGTTCAGTTTACATTGATTTCACTTACTTCTTTAATACTGTTAATCGTGACATATTAATCAAAATTTTAGCACACCTTAATATTTTTATTAAGGAATTAGATGGGGTTTTTTTTACCTTCAGGAATACCAGTAAGCCATTATATATGCATAATAATTACATTACTAGAGTAATGCGACCTGAAAACATTGTGGTATTCGGGGAAAAATAGAGAAGAATAGATGAGTACCTTAATTATTGTTCGCCTTTTATCTTTGTTCACTTAATTCATAAAAATCAAAATCAAAATGTTAATTGAAAGTTAACTTCACACACAACTTTTTTTATAATCAAAACTACCAGATCGATAATATTATTGTCACAGACACTTTTTGTATATAGTACAAAAACGTACCTTAGTTACGTTCTTAAATTTGTTAAACGGTAAATCTTGAACTTTCTCATTGCTTTTTTTTTTGCAAGTTTTACGCACTTTTTTAGTCTAGTAACACAGGTAATGCGAGCTTGTGTTTGTTCCCCCGTATTTATATTTTGTATTAATATTTACTTAAGAATATTGGTAATTTTACTAAACGCAGTAATCTGTAATTTACAAAATTATCAGTATTCTATATTAAAATTTTTCAAAAATATACTAGCTGGCGACCGGAAGTACAATAATTTTATTGGGGCCTACCATGAACGTTTAAAAACTGTCATAATTTAAGGACGTGTTGTAGCAATATTACAATAATATTACTTTGGTTCGTACCATGAACTTTATAAAACAATGTTGTTTACTACAAATACACCTATTATTCCTACCTAGTGACGTCAAGGAAAGAATGCTTTTCTATTCCTGCAATAGGAGGGAATAAAACAAAAGTTTTATATCGTATAGCGGCATCTGTTTTATACCATGTTGTTAATTGTATTCTTCAACACCCACTGATTAAAATAAATTACAATATTTTTTTTTAAAAATCATCCTTTATATAATCAGTATGTTAATAGCGTTATATAAACGAAGCCTACTTGTTTAAGTTTAAAATTTGATACCTTTGATACCATCTAGAAATAAAAACAATAACGTAGTATTACCTATTTTTATTCCTAATGTTAATATCACCTGAAAAGGTACGTTGGTTGCAGAGGCATTGAAAATGCTAAATAATCCAAAATTTAAGTGGCAGGAATATGGAAAACAAAATATAATGTACATAAAACACAAATCAAATTATCGGGTTTGAGTTATCTGATTAATTGATTGATTAAATCTGATTACTTGACAATACGACTGCATGGACCTGCTATTGAAACTTATAAATAAATTCTAACTTGAATATGAGATTATCAAATATAATTTATAATATTTAAAATACATTGTTTGCCTGAAATAGAAGAAGTAAGAAAGAAAAGAAATACGAATTTTGGCTGTGAAGTCGAACATTGGGTGCCTGATCATTGCAAGGTCTGCTTTGCTATATTATGAAATGAGAATATTATTCGTCACACACAGTTGATTCACGTCCTAAGTTTTGGTTTTTGTTTTATATAAATAAGAAAAGTTATTGTAATTTACAAATAAATAGAATAAAGAGTAAAAAAGTTTAGTTGAAAAGTTATTTAATTATAAATAGTGGTTAACAAATAAAAACTCCTAAAAAAGGTATATACTAAAAATATTGTGAATTTGATGAAAAAGTAATAAAAATATATGACTGATAAACTGTCTTTGAATTGCTAAGTGGTGCTAAGTTCTACACAATACTATTAAAATAATGTTATAATAAAAGAGTTAAGAGTGATGTATGCTTAACTAAATAATTACATACTATAAACAGTAAAAGTAAAAAATAATAATAGTTTATCAATTTAGACTAACTAAAACACAAAAATGTTTTCAAATGTTTTTTGGAAATGGAAATAGTTCATATACTTAATTGGGCGTCATTTTATTTCTACTATTTAAGGTTTTACACTTTGAGGCCTTAGAATTTTAAGAGTATCACAGAACTATATGTGGTTTAGTTAGCTGGCCTAGACTTATTTTGTAGTAGTTGTTTCTGTTGTAGTTGCTGGCAACAGATAGTTTTAAATATATTAGTGCAATAATTAATTAAAACCAAACAAAATTTTAATCATGGTTTAAAATAATTAAAAACATTTTTTAACGATACCATTTATTTAGATAATAATAATACAGGACAAATTACACACATTGATTTAGATCATAGGGGTTAGCCTCTAAGTAAGCAAATTATTTGCTTGTGTTAAGGGTGTTAGACAACGATACAAATACATAGAAATACACATTATAAATACTGAGAATAAATTTGATAAACGACCAAACTCAGAAATACAGACATCTATATTCATCACATACATGGGACAGGTCCCTTTCGGGAATCGAACCCAAGCCCCCTTGAGTCGCTATACGTTAGGCGGCTAACCACTCGACCAACAAGGCGGTCAAATGTCGATGTTAACACTATGTTAATTTAAAAATAAAAGTACATTTTTGTAACAATGTAATGAAAGAAAATTGTTCTTAATTTGGCATTATTACTAGGGCTGCTGATACAATGCAATGTTGTGGCTGTGGCTGTGGTTGTCTACCGCCTGAAATATAAAAACCCTTCCTTTTTTACAGAAAGAATATTATAATTGTTCAATGCATTAATTTTTAAGTACTTGCATACCTACTTGTTTTATTTGCTTTGTCTTAATTAATGGTAAATAATTAAAAAAAACTATTAATTATCAAGCTGCTGCAAGTTATAAAGGTATATTATTAATTAGTTATGTTTTAGAAATGCAAAACTATTGATACCACTTATTTTATTTGATAAAATAAACATAAAAACAAGTATTATGATGAATTCTTCGACGAAACCAATGCTGACTGAAATTAATACGTAAATTATAAAGTAATATCATTATAAACCACTTAATTATAACGTTGGTTTATTTCAGGGCTGTTGTATTTCTCCTATTATATTTAATATAGTTATTAATATTTTAATAGACAAATTAATTAGAAATGAAAAAAAGTGGGGCTATCGGTTTAAGTTCAACAACAAATACACAGAATCCATACTAGCTTTTGCAGATGATCTCGCGATACTGACACGTAATCCGAAACAATGTCAGGTACTTTTAAATGTAGTTGAGGATTTCTGTACGTGGACGGGCGGATTGAGGACAAAACCAAGTAAATGTTTTAGTCTGTGTCTGGGTAGACGGAATACCAAATATACCTCTTACGATCCGGGTCTTATAATAGGCGGTCAGTGCGTTAGTACGGTTACGGAAGCAGCTCCGTTTAAATTTTTAGGTAAAAAAATCGATTACCAAGGCCGTACTCCATCGTTGGATGTAATAGTCGATAGCTTTTTAAACGATCTCAAAAAGGTAGACAACCAACCAATAAGTAACGTCAAAAAAGCTTGGATTTACGATAATTATTTAACATCACGTCTAAATTGGCCTTTCCTCGTGTATGATATAAATAAAACCCTTTTGTCAAAGTTAGATGCAAGCGTCATAAAGACATTGAAGTTATGGCTCGGGTTAGCGCACTCAGCGGACTCTTCAACCTTATTTAGAGACCGTAACAACTTTGGATTAAAATTAAAGAAACCATCGGAGCTCTACAAACATCTAAGAGTTACCAAAAGACATATCATCGGAAAATCTAAAGATGATACTGTAACTTCTCTCCCAAAAGACAAAGTTGCCTCAGAGCTCGAGTCACGACTTCAATTCCATAAAAAGTTTATGATAGGTGCTCAAACAAATAAAGTAGGGCTAGGATCAAGTAGGAAAGTTCAAGACATAGACATAACAAAATCTTTTATTCGACAAGACGAAAACGATAATTACCGACTCCACGCGATGAGCCTAGAAATTCAAAACGAATGGGTGACCATAGGAGATTTTTGTATTCCACTAGCTTTGAAGTGGCGCACCTTAATTTATGATTGGTCCCCAGCATTATTAAAATTCTATCTTAATGCATTCCAAATGACTCTCCCAGATCAAAGTAATTTAGTAAGATGGGGCAAAGCCACCGAAAAGTCTTGCAACATCTGTGGGGAGGCAATAGGAACCGCGAAACACCTATTAGTAGGGTGTAGGGTACTTCTAGATAAAGGTCAATACTCGCGTCGCCACGACAAGGTATTAGAAATTATACGGGAAGCGGTTAGTCTTTCAGTAGCAAGAGCGCGGAAGGGTATAACAACCACCGAACGATCTATAGAATTCGTAAAAGAAGGCTCCTCCAAAAAATCAAAAGCGAAGCCTTATTCAATATTAGGCGCGGCTCCTGATTGGATTCTCATGATGGACACGTATGAAAAGCATTACAAAATCCCTGGGGATGTTGGTGTTTCGTCATCCAGACCGGACTTATTCCTGTATTCGAAACAACTGAGGCGCGTGATACTTGTGGAGCTTACTGTTCCTTGGGAAACAAACATCCCAAGGGATCACACATTCAAGCTCAATAAGTATTACGAACTAACCAACGAACTGATCAGGAATAAATTTATAGTTAGTTTGTACGCGGTAGAAGTGGGAGCGAGAGGTATAACAGCAAAATCTCTCTATAGCCTACTTAAAGATCTTGGCCTTTCTAGAACAAGCATCGGTTCATTTCTAGAACGTACTTCAAAGGCGGCATTAGTAGGTTCTTTCCAAATTTGGTTAGGTAGGGAGAGGAGTGTGGAGGGTGAAGGTGAGCGTTTTTGCGCATAATAAAGGGGCCCCTTAAACCTACTCCTGGGTCACAAGTCCCAGGCACTGCTTGCACTCCTCTCCTTGCAACGCGATGGGCCCGGCACCCGCACGGTGAATCCATGGATTGCTAAGAAGCTTCGTCTTAGTCGTCTAGATTTGTCACAAAAAACTAAATCATAATAATAAAACTGTACATATGAAAAATATTACATTCTAAATCCGTCGTGAAACCTAACGATTTTTTAATGTCAAAATTGGACATAAAAGCAATATTACTTTAATGTTTCTGTTGTCAAAAACAAGTTCATGGTACGAGTTAATAATGTTTTACTTGGTAAAAGAGCAAATGATTTAGGACGACGTCATCAAAACTTCTTATCGAAACATTATTAACGTAATATTACTTTTAGGATGTCATGGTACAAAAATCCAAAGTAAGATTATTGTAATACTGCTTTAAGAGTTCATGGTAGGCCCATTGTTATAAAATTATAATTTTATTACTATAAATTTATGAAATAACTTCTTTTTAAAAAAAATTAGGACCTTAAATGTAATTTGCAAGAATAGCGCTCTTTTATAAAACTTAAAAAAGTTTTACCAATATACTTTACGACATTATGCTATAAAAATAACTAGAATATTGTGTATAACTTGGCAGTTGTCTCGTCAGCGAGGAGAGATCTTATTTTAACACCATACGTTGCAGAGCTAAGTTTATTAGCCAATCCAGTTATATGATGCTATGGCATTATAGCATAAAGAGTTATTTCTAGATAAACTGGATTCCACCATATGGTGGATATATATATATATATATATATATATATATATATATATATATATATATATATATATATATATATATATATATATATACCTCTCTTATTCTAGGTATTCTTAATGTAAATAAGGATGCTTATGTCATGGATCAACTTTTTAAATTCCAAATGAATATTACATTTTGAAACATTTTCTTGAATTAATGACAAGACGAATATAGGAAAGGTGCTTAAAAAAGTGTTAATATCTGTTTTTTATGATTTATAATTTTCTAAAGCTAATTCCATTTTCAGATTTAATTTTATTATTTGATTGTCTATGTATTAAGTCAAATTCGAATTATTTATTAAATTCGATTTGATATATTAAATTCGATTGTTATAATATTCCATATCATTTTTATTTTTGTTTAATTTAATGAATTATTAATTAGATTTCTAACATGTCATAACCTAGTTTGTAAACAAACTAATTAAATAATTTTGAATAATTTCTATCAAGTTGAGCACTGAGATTAAATTTTCTGTCACTATAGAGGTCATAAAGTTTTTGTCTACTCTTCTTCACGGCCAATTCCAAGATTCGAATTCTGCCAGGGTTGTTAGTCATGAGAGCATTTGCTTACTCTTATGAATTCCTGGGGTCACCCAATTATTAAAAGATATATTTTTAAAGTGAAGTAGGTTTTAAAAGAGAATATTAACTTGAATTCAATATTAATTTATTTCAAAAATTTGTCATACCGTTGCAAAAGATTTTTACAACTTTCTAAATATGGACATTTAGATTTATTAGATTGAGATAGAAAAATAGATCAACCTGTCAAACAGACAACACAGCATCGTTCATGAAAGGGCGGTAGTTCAAAAAAAATGTGTTTACTGTATTACCCTTGAATTGAAGAGAAAAAAAATATTAAACTGTAGTACGTATGGTCGTGTTTCCTACATCAGTATACATAGATCAGAATACTGTATTTCAAAAAGAGTACTGTAAAAAAAAATACATGCCGCTAAAATGCAAATGAAGAGATAAAATTATGGTATGACGAGTAAATAGAGTAAGAAATAAACATGTAAATGGTAGTTTGAAAGTCACACCGGACATAGAAAGAAAGAAATAATCGTTTTTGTGATATTTTGTGGACTCGAAATTTCGTAAATATAATTAAAAACATAACTTTCATAAGACTTTAATATCTTATTATTTTCAGTGTGTCACAAATAATTTTAATGAAAGTGCTTTTTACAACAACATACAATAAATTCTGAAAATTATCAAAGGCAATTAAAACTGATAAAAGGAAGCATGAAACTCCCAATATACAATTAACGAAGCGTAAAACGAATGTCTTTCATTGAAGTTGTTAAAGGCCTTGATTAATTTTATATTTTAAATATTTTAATTAAAAACCAAGGTTTTCCATCAGGATATATTTTTATTAAAGAACATTTTAAGATATGACACGGATTAAAGAGATATTACCAAAAGAATTCAATAAATCAATAAAAAAATAAGTAAGTTTTTATGCGATTGTATTGTTTCACAGATTTTACTAATCACACCTCACTTTTATTTACTTGTATTTAAACCTTCCTTGAACGGGATTCGAGGACGATATTCGAGAGAGACGCTGCTGTATAGTAATACAGCAGCGTCTCTAACGAATATCATCCTAACCGCAGTTTATATACCCTTCTTTATTAACTCCCTCTTCACATAAACAATAATAATTGTCAAATCATCTTCTTTAAACGTACAGAAATAACAAATACTCGTAAATGAATAATTGAAAGTATGAGATAAAAGTATAAGATAAACACCGTATTAAATACTGGTTTTAATTATGAAGTCATAATGGTTCTAACTTTTCTAGCTTATTCAAGTATTTACTAAACAAGCAAATGTCCCGCCTTACATAAAATCTTAGTCAAATAAACTACTTTAAGCATACGAAAATAACAATTACTTGACATAAGAGTTCTAAATATTACTAATTAGGTAAGTTAATAAAACAATGATTTAAATAATTAGACCTTATTGATTCTTCTTATTTAAGTTACAATAATAATTCACTAATTTATACGGATCAATATAGGGATCATCAACATGAAACGAAACAAAACATTATGAATTATTATAAAATAATTATTTACGTTTAACAATAATGTACCTAACCTAACAATTTTTTGCTTTGAGCATTTTATTCAAAATTTTTTTCGGCTGATATTAAATTGATTAATTATAATTAATAGCTCTTGACAGCTAAAAATCCTTAATTAGTCTGTGAAATTACGTAATATTTAAGGGATTGAATGTTGCCAGCTTGGGTTACTCTAAAATGTAAAGGAAAATATAAAATGTTTTGTATTTAATATTTAGTATTTTACTTAATAATAATATAATAATATCATCATCCTCCTACCCTGTTCCCATTATTTGGGGTCGGCGCAGTATGTATTTTTCTTCCATTCATCTCTATCAGCCGTCAACTCCTCACCCACGCCTTTCAAACACATGTCATTCATCACACAATCCATCCATCTCTTTTTGGGCCGTCCTCTACCTTTGTATCCTTCCACACGCAGATCTAATACTCTTTTCACAACCTGTCTTTCGTCCCTCCGCATTACATGTCCATACCATGCTAATCGTCTTCCTCTCATCTTATCGGTCACTGGTGCTACTTTCATGCTTCCTCTTATATACTCATTTCGTATCTTGTCCATTCTCTTAACTCCACACATCCATCGCAACATCCGCATTTCATTTGCATGCAATCTCCTTTCGTCCTTTTTCTTAACAGGCCAGCATTCCGATCCATACATGACGACAGGTCTGATGATTGTTTTGTATATTTTCCCCTTCAATTTGATGGGCATTCGGGGATCACAAGTTATGCCTGTGACCTGTCGCCATTTCATCCATCCTGAGCTGATCCTGTGTTCCACAGCGCAGTCTATATCTCCATCACCCTGCAAGAGTGAACCGAGGTACTTAAAATCCGAGCAAGTAGGCAGTGCTACGCCCTTGGTGCAAGCCTACAGCCACACCGAATTCATCGGTATTGCCAGCGGACGACCGAACGTGTGTACATGATGAAATGTACATAGCACGAATCAGCTCCACATACTTACCTGGCACTCTTTTCTCTTTCAAGGTCCACCACAAAACCTCTCGGGGTACACGGTCGTATGCCTTTTCTAGGTCTATGAACACCATATGCAAGTTTTTGTGAACCCGTCTGTATTTTTCGCATAATTGGCGAATCCGCATCACACAATTTCCACACTTCGACTGGTATTTCATCTGGTCCCGCCGCTCTTCCATTCTTCATACTCTTTACGGCCATTTTCACTTCTTCCTCACAAATTTCCCTTACCAGACCTATGTTTAACGGCGGATCTTCTAATACTCTGTCCCAATCATTTTCTTCATTCATCAGCCTTTCGAAGTATCCCTTCCAGCATTCTTTTATCTCCTCACCATTCATCAATACCCTTCCACTATCGTCTTTTATGCACTTAATATGTGAAATATCTCTCGCATTCTTCTGTCGTGCTTTAGCTAATTTAAAGAGTCGTTTTTGGCCTTCAGGGCACTCTAGCGACTTGTAAATGTCGTCTTGGTTCGCAGCCTTTGAGATCGCAACAACTCTTCTAGCTATTTTTTTGCATTCTTTATACTTCTTTTTCTTATCTTCTTTTAATCTTTAATAATATAATAATATATCAGGACAAATTACACACATTGATCTAACTGAAAATGAATCTATGTGAAAATTAAAAAAAACAAACTTTTTTCTTTTATTACCGGAGCATGTTTTATTTGAGTTAGAATTTCAAGAACGACAAAACATGTACGTCCTTTATTTTACTTTTTGCATTGAATTGTATGTTTTTTTTCAATTATAACGTCGAAATAAGTACCGACCATTAAAGGTAGGTAAAAATAATAAAATATCTTCAATTTAGATTTACGTCGCAACTCTTGATTCATTGGAAGGACAGAATTCTCTTTTTAATGTAATCGGTCTCTTTTAGCAGAAATTTGGCTAAACAGGTTACTTTAAATAAAAGTAAAACTCAAGTATACTTGCTAAATTTTGATAAAATATTATTAGTCGTATCACAGTATTTCATAGCCAGAGAATCAAAGATTATATAAGGAATATTTGTTTTTGTAAAGATAGTTCAAAAATATGTAATTAAAATAAACAGTCACATTTCATTGCATGCAATAAAGATAAAAGAGGAAATCGAATTGTTTTGCAAGCAAAATTGAAAGAACTTTTGTAGCATTTAATTAAAAAAATAATAACTTACATTTAAATTTTATGAAGTAAAAATGATTAATATTCAATTATAGTGTTAATTAAATAATATATTATTGTGTAAGAAAATAGCAAGGATTCAATTTAATTATATTTATATATTTTTTGATAATTACTAGTACGCACGTAACGTAAGTAAGTACAAGAAAAGAAATAAATACTGCGATCCATAATTAAAGTTTCTGCTTTATGTTACGTTTATTGAAAATCAGTTTGAAAATTCTTATATATTTTTAAAATTCTGGTAAACACAAAACAAGAAATAAAAAATCGGCCAAGTGCGTGTCAAATTCACGCACTTAAGGGTAAAATTACATATGTATAAAAAACGACACTAAAATGACGTCTTTTGTGTGAGGGCCTCAATAAATATTTATTTCATTTTGTTTACAGTATTCATTATCGGTACAAATATGTCATTTGTGAAAAAATCGACGATCTAGCTATCACGGTTCATGAGATACAGCCTGAAGACAGACAGACGGACAGCAAAGTTATAGTAATAGGTTTCCGCCTTTTTACCTTTTTGCCTTTTTATTTGTATAAAATACACATTTTTAGGGCTCTGCATCCAAGTTGCTACCGCAACTTTCAAGTATTCACTAAAAGTGAAAAAAATTAGATATGAAAAATATTTAGGTCTAATGGGATATCCATTTACTGTTCAATATTTAGTTCTAATAGGATAACCATTTAATGTTCAGATAATGATATTTATTAGACAGGTACAGCTTTTCAAGATGCCTTTAAACTGGTTTTCGGAGATAAGCGAAGTTCGCATTTACTAGAGAACTTTGCATTATTCAGAGGACGATCCTTTTGTGTGAACTTAAAAGTTGGCTGTCCTTCAATACATGACTGTTGGATTTATGCTGTGATATCATTTACGATTACAATATATACACTGCACTTGCTTTGAATCTTATTTTATTATTTATTAATTTATTAAGGCTTTCATTACTTTATAAAATTATTTTTATTATTCATATTACTTTATTATCTATATTACATTTTAAGGATTTTCGTATCATATATTTTTAATCTTTAAATGAAATAATTCAATGAAAAGTGAATATATACTTTTTCTTAAATTGAACCGTAGTATGAGTTCAGGATTAAGCAAATGTTATACATTAAAGATTTTGTGAGAAAAAAAAAATTTTCAACGTTTGTCGCAATGAAATAAACCTTAATAGTATATATTATAATCATTTTCTTGTTTTAATCTTAATTAAAATAAATATTTTTCCTAATTAAAATATACTCTTATAAACTCTTATAAACTATTAATGAAATTTTGTTACGAAAATTTAAATGAAAAAACAGAAAACACAAAAATATTATTAAGTAAATACAAGATAATACAATATATAAATATAATAAACTTCTACAAAGTAAATCTGTTGCTAATTTATAAGTAACGAAAACGATAAATATACCTTATTTCACTATTTTCATTTTGTATAATGTGTGAATGCTATATAAAATTTAAGAGGTAACGTAGATATGTTCTTTGAAATATGATAAATTCAATAACATATACATTCAAATGTGTAATGCTCTTATACGCGAAATTCAAAGTATTAATTAAATTAATAAATATTTTTTTTTAGACAATAGCAAATAAGTTCGTCCCTTTTAGATTTTAAGATAAACTAACAAACAACAAGGTATATTTTTATAAAGATATGTATATATAAATATTAATCGATACCCAGAACCCTCGACCTCTGGAATACCATCCGGTTGCTCTGCCAGTTGTGTTACATTAAAGATTCTTAGATTCCCAATAGCATCATTACATAGTTTAAAGCAGTCGCATTCCGCGTCTGTCCCTATGTCTATATGTATGTATGCTTAGATCTTCAAAACTACACAAGGGATTATGATGCAGTTTTTTTTAATAGATATAGTGATATATGAGGAAGGTTTATATGTATAATAATATCTTCGTCTATACATATAATAAAATTGTCACTGATCGATTTCTGTACATGCAACATATAAAAAAAAAAACATTATGGGGGGTCTTTATAAGAGCAAGAGAACCCAAAACAATGGTTTATTCATTTTGTCTGTTTGTCTGTATATTTGTGACGCTAATCTCCGAAACGGCTCAACCAATTTAAAGGCAGTTTTTGGGAATGTATAGTAATATTCTTCACTTAACATAAGTGTTTACTTCATCTAAAACGGGTAATAAATAAATAAGTTATGTCAATTTATGTGAATAACGTATAAGGTTCCATACAAATCTTATTGTGACTGTAACTGATCGGGTGTCTGTACATGTAAAATATTTTCAAAAATTCATAATAGGCGACCTTCATATAAGCAAGAGAACCCAAAAGAATGTTTTTTTTTTATTTTGCTTGTTCCTCTATATGTCTGTACGTTTGTGCACGCTGATCTGAAAAACGGATTAATCGATTTAGATGCAGTTTTTCGTTAATATATTGCCATGGGATTCACTTTACATTTTTTAAAACAATCAGTTAAAGTTAAAGTACTTAATAAACTTTTATTTTCTTACGATTATTGCTTACCAGTGATTAAACATAAAAAAATATATACATACATAAGCAAGAAATAATCCTACACGCAAAAACTACTTGATTGAGTTTGATGAAAGTTTGAAGGTTTATAATTTTTACATACATTGGTAAGCACAAAGGGTACGTTTAATCAAAATCCAAATCTTTGCGTACAAAGTAGCAGGTACAGATAGTGGTTAATATATTAGAAAACCACTGATCATTTCAATGTTTTTAATGGGAAGTCGTAAACTAACACATTGTTTTGCGCTTACATTGCAAACGTGGCTGAACTCTACGAGATAGATCAAACAATGTAAAGCATTAAATATCTTAAAAAAATCTACAAAAAAGTCTGCTATGGTATATGTTTATTTGTAAATAGGACGCACAGAGGTCGGGTAAGAAATGACATTTTTATTGAAAATAATCTTAGCACATATTTTAGCAGATGGCGCTAGTAAGTATATGACATTTTGTTATACATTTCAACATCCCCACTTCACAAAATAAAAGATGCAAATACATAACAATACATGTATCCATTACATATTATGTTTATCAAATAAATCAAACATTCCTAAAAAATTAAATGTTTCATTTTACATAAACCCTTAGTAAGTAGATCTGCGGGCATCTCTGAAGTCGACAATTATTATTTTTTACAATTTCACTATCGACTTTTTCTGTACAAAAATGGTACCGCACATCTATATGTTTTGACCTTTTATGGTGGACAGGATTTGCTGACAACTTATGGACTGACTGATTTTCATTAAATATTGGTATAGGATAAGTTACTCCAGTTAATTCGCAAATACAAAGCCTCTTTACAACATTATTTCTGAAATGCCCAAATATTCAGCCTCCGTACTTGACAGTGCTACGGTAACCTGCTTCTTAGCTTCTGAAGATATTGCACAATTCGACAGCCTCATGAAGTATCCTGTATAAGATCTTCTATCAATTACATTACTTGCCCAATCTGCATCTACAACAGCTTCTAGATGATTATTACCACTAGCTGAAAACTTTAAACACATAAATTTAGTTTTCATTAAGTACTTTAGAACCCTCTTTGCATAGGTCCAATGTTCTTTTGTGTAACAATTGTTAAATTGGCTTAGGAAATTTGCAGAAAATACAATATCAGGACGTGTGAGTCACAATTCTCACTTTTAGTTAAATTCAATTTAGGCTCAATAGGTGTATCTGCAAACTCACAATCAGAAATATTAAATAATAAACAGTAATTCATCAATATACCTTCATTGACTTAAAGTTATAGTACCATCCTCTTTATCTATTGCATCCATACCTAAACAATTTTTAATATATTCCAAATCTTTGATTTTGAACCTCGATGACAAACTTACTTTTAACAAATCTGTTGCATTTTGATTATTTTAAAATACGAAGAAATCGTCAACATACAATGCAATAATAACTTTTACATTTTTATCCATTTTTATAAACAAACATGGTTCTTGTTTTCATTATTTAAAAACTAAGGATTGCAACAAATCATCAACTCTTTTATACCATGCCCTTTATGACTATTTTAAACCATAAATAGCACGTTTTAAACGCAAAATCTTGTTCACATTATCATTACTAACATGAAAACATGGAGGTTTTATCATATACACATTTTCATTAAAAGAAACCATTTAAAAATGCAGTATCTACATCCAAGTGACAAATATCAGACTGAAGCTGAACTGCTAAATCAAATAACAATCTCAAACTAGAATGTCTAACTACGGGTAAAAAACATTCATCGAAATCAACGGTCGGCTTTTGGGTGAAGCCCTTGGCAACTAGCCTAGCTCTATACCTGACATTATTATCATTATCAATTTTTCGCTTGAAAACCCATCTGCATGGTACTACAGTGCCAATGTGAAGAATGTCCACTAATTCTCAAGCACCATTGTCTTCAAATTATCTAAATTCACTTTGTATAGCTCATTTCCACTGTCCATTCAACATTTCATTTAGAGATATTTCACCAGCAAAATAGTTTTACTGGTTTGACGTTCACACAAAACATCAAAACCGTAACAATCAGTTTGCTTGCGTAGACACACGGGAGAGTGCCTTGGCTGAGTAGGAAGCTGTGGCCTGACTGGTACAGGCTCCAAAGGTTCAGCTGCTAGTACGTCCTCGGAGTCCTCAAAGTCATCTTCATCAGTGTCGTAGCTTTCTTTGGGGCTCAGTACCTCTTTCTGCTCTCGATTTTTCTCTGTTTTTGTGTGCATCATGTTTCCCACTTCTTGGGTACATTCTTCCCTTTATTCTTTCATAGAAAAGATATCATTAGTTCCCACACCAATATTAATCTGTGTCACTTCTTGTTTCTGTTCGTGGAAGCGTGCTGGGCCCATAACCTTTAAATAATACGCACAGAAGTCGGGTAACAACTGACAACTATATCCAAAATAATATTAGCACATAGTTTAACAGATGGCGCTAATAGGTATATGACATTTTGTTATACATTTCAAAATTATCCCTATCATTATCATTATCCTAAGGGACAACCCACAATAGCAAATTTTTATCCTTTACTTTTTACGCGAAATAATGGCTTATTTACGAAGCGACTATTATATAAGCGACTATTATATAATATAATATAGTATTATATAAGTAATAAAGCACTAATCATACAACATTTAATATGTAACAATATAGCCTTTTACAGCATGTAATTTAAATTAATATTTTAGTAGATGATTTTTTTTTCTTTTTATTCTATTTTAATTTAAGGATTTTTTAATCTCTTTGAGATCATGGCAAATCCATAGTAACCTAATAACAATATTCTCGTAGTCTTATACATCAAAGTTATAGTATAATATAATATTATTAATTTTAATATAAAACAAAACAAAACTATGTCATTGAATCATTTGTATCCTTAAGAGCATTTATAATTAAATTAAAAAGTGTTTTTGCAACCAAAGTGGTCGATGCTGCAAGAACACTTTGAAAAATATCCACATTTGTTAAATTTAAACTATAACTACTTATCATCGTGGCTCTCATTACTTCGCTTCGGGTACACTCCATCAAAAGATGTTGTATGTCTTCTACAGTACCACACATAGAACACTTTTTTTGTATCTCGATCTTTTCATTAGATATTTAAAATTATTAAGTGGCATATGCCCGGAACGAAGTCTGTGAGCCACAACTATCAATTCCTTACGAAACTTAACATTGTTAAACCAAGGTATATAAAGTGGCTCATTATGTATAGTCTTGTACCAAAGTCCTTTAAAATTTGCAATCTTATTAAAGTCTATTTTCCATTTATTAAATATATCAAGTTTATATTTAAGTAAAATTTCGGTGTAGTCTGGAAATACAAATATATCATTTCCGAATGATATAGCATTCCTGGCTATAGTATCGACCTCCTCGTTGCCACTTACCCCACTATGTGCTGGGATCCACTGCAATCTCATAACGAATCCCCTGCCAGAAAAATGTAGGATTTTTTTAATAATGTCATATGCTATCGAAACACCTCTTTTACCAGAGGCGCATCGAGCTATATGTTGCAAGGCACTCTTGCTGTCCGTCAGAATAACGAACTTGTTAATTCCTACATTATCAGCATAAGATATGGCCTCTGAGATCGCTAATAACTCCGTTGACAAAATAGTAATATCAGATGTTATTTTAAACATTTCCTTAAATTGGATACTTAGATCGTAAAATGCAGCTCCGAGTCCATTCTTGGTTTTAGAACCGTCTGTGTATATTTTATGCCATCCATTATATTTAGTATGAAGCATGTTTAATGTGCTACACTTTAAGTTTTCATTACTGGTATTCTTCTTTGAATCTATTATATCATCAATATTACAATATACAAATTTCATATCAATGTTTAATGTCCAAGTGTTTAGTGCATACATAGGAAAAGTGTTATAAGGATGTATTCTTTTCTCTTTTAAAATATTGTAAGTTGTAACTAGTAATGGTTTCTTTTTCTTATTCCAGTATTGCAATTGACATAAATAAGATAGTTCTTCCAATAACTGAATAGTAGTATCTTTTATTTAAAAAAATCCATATATCTTTTTACCAATGTTTAATTTATCTAATATTATAACTAATTAATCAATAAGAACATTATTGTATGCATTATCTATGTCTAAAAAGCAAGCTAACGTGGAAACATTTTTGGACATCCCTATCTGTATATGTGACACAAGACGAGAAAGACAGTCTATACATGATTGTCCCCTTCTAAAACCGGAATTTGATAATGGTATTACATTATTTCTTTCTACGAACCACTCTAGTCGTTTTCTTAGCATCAAATGAAATATTTTGCATACACAGGAAATTAATGAAATAGGTCTTAACTTCGAACTTAAATTTGAATTAGTATTTTGTTTCGGAATAGGTACAATTTTAATTTTACGCCACTCTTCAGGTATAGCAGTTTGACTGAATATTCGATTATATATATGAAGTAAATACAGTTTTCCATTAACAGGTAAATTGTATATCATCGAGTAAGTAATACCATCATCACCCGGAGCAGTATCTTTTTTCTTTAAAACAGAAAGTAATTCCTGCATTAAAAATTCCTGTTCCAATGTTGAGTTTTTGGAAACCAGACATAATCAGGAGCCAAAGTACATAAGAGTTCTTCTTTTCTTTCACGTGTAGTCTGACAATTGGTTTTTTTAACATTTTTAACCCAGCACATTTTGCGCCACATGGTCGATGTATCAGTAGATTCATTTATACTACCGCAAAAGGATTTCCAACCTTTACTTATAGCGCGTCTTGTTAACCGTTGGACAACTGCTATTTTTGCCGTTAATTCATCAAAGTTCTTTGGTATAGGATTGCGTCTAAATTTTTTTAAAGTTAAGCGTCGTTGAGCTACAGCGCGTGATAAACATGGTTCCCAATAGGACTTGGGTTGAAAATTTTGTGTAGGATTGGTACAGATTTTTTTCAATGGAATACTATTACTTGTTGCATTGTTAATTTCATTAATAAAATCATCATACATACTTTGAACATTGTAAAAAGATTTAGGAGGTTGATCGAAACTAATCTTTAACATATTCTGATATTTCTGCCAATCAGCTACTTTAAAATTTCGATGTTTTACAAAAGTGACATCGCTCCTATATCTTAAACTATATATAATGAAAATATGGTCACTACCCAAGCTTTCACTAATAGTTTGCCATTTAAAATATATAGCAATATCTGTAGTAACAAAGCTGACATCAGGTGACGTCGCTTGTAAAGCATTATTTACTAATCTAATTCTCGTATGTCTACCATCGTTTAACGATATAAAGTTATTATCGGTTGCTGCATCGTATATTTGAGATCCTCTAGAATACAAATACAAATTGGTCCTGTAAAAGTGTTTACAGGACCAATTTGTATAATGTCCATTAAAATCGCCCGCCACTATTGATTTACTTGAAAATTTCGTAAATATTTCATCCCAATCGCACTTTGAAGTTTGAATTGATGATGGACAATATATTGACGAAACAAAGTTCAAATACTCACAGTTAAATATTTTAACTGTAATGATTTCAATTCCTGTATTTCTTACTACCACTGGAATGCATTCACTTTTAATAGACTTATGTACAACTATAGCGACGCCGCCAAAAGAGTCAGATCTGTCGTTTCTATAAACATTATAATCTTTAAATTTTAGCATTTTATCTTGGTTTAACCAAGTTTCACTTAAAATGCAAATGTGGATATTTTTAATAATTAACAACAATTCTAAATCCTGCTTTTTTGGTAACACACTTTGTGCATTCCACTGTGTTAAATTTATCACGAAATCTTTATAGTTTCTTTCAACCATTAAAAACACTGTATAAAATTTTTAGTTAAAGTCTCTCCGTTGCATACAAGCGATGTTATCAATTCAAATAATACCTTAACCACAGAAACTATTTTAAGATCTACAGACTTATCACTCAACAAAATATTCTTGAATTTAAATATAATTGGTTGTAAACTAAAACAGTCCGTTTCATCTTTCTTATTTTGATTAATTCCTTCAACCATATTTTCTGCTTTCTTTTTAGATACTACATTACCATCTTCTACTTTGTCCGCTGTTTTGGGTCTGCTTTTCTTTTTTTTCCGTGTTCTTAAACTTTTTCCTTTAGCTTCAGTATCTTTATCGGATTCGGATCCCGTACGGGAAGACTCTTCCTCATTAGCAACAACGTTGATTTCTTCATCAATTATTTCCCTTTGAGATTCGATAATCGCATCATCATGTATCTTTTCTTGAAAATCTTTTTCTATGGGGATGACAGTTTTGATTTTTTTATTATCATAAAAATATATTAATAAGGCATTTTTATAAGTGCAGTTCTTTCTACTCATAATAACTCGTATCTTTTTCTCTTTTAAAAATACTGGACCTTTTTTGTGAAACGCCATATGATTTCCCTTACAATTTGCACATTTTAAATTGTCTGTAGAACAATTTTCATGGTTGCTTGCACATTTTGGACAAGTTTTATAATTTTGTGGACAACTTCGGGTTAGGTGTCCGTATTTCCAACATTTAACACATTGGGTTACTGGAAAGATATATGGTTCCACTCGGAATCGTCCCCCATATCCATACACATACATTGGTAAAATGGGTCCTTTAAAACAGAATTGTACAGATTCACTGTTTACCCACTTACCAAGGTCTGATTGCTTTTTAAGTCTTCTAACCGAAATAATCTTAGACTCACATGTAATAAATTCCATCAGTTCCTTTTCTTCTACATCCATCTCCAGGTATCTAACAGTTCCATAAGAAAAACTTACTTCATTAGTTAAATGACACCTGTAACCCAATTCAGCAAACTTATCATTATTTAGTAATTTATCAGCCTCTTCCTTGTTTTCAAATCTTATAAATATTTTGTAGGGACTTCTGTATTTAATACGCGTTATATTTACTAGATTCGCCTCCTTCAACAATTTAACTAAACCTATTTGTTTTGGTAATATTTTAATAGAGGTTATGCATACTTCATATTTATTTTCTTCAATGTATTTGTATCTTTTATCCACCAAAGAATTCTTCCGTGCAACTTTTTTTCCTTTCCTCTGTACAACAATGTACTCCCCTTCATCCGTTTCATAATTTTCCTCTCCATCTTTACTCCTGTTTCTTTATGTGGGTCTTATAACATCATTCTCTAAAGCTTCTTTATATGATATCTGACTTGACTCTTGAAACTCATTTACTTTCTCTGCACAATCCATATTAGTTTTAAACTCATCTACACTCCAATTCATACTTCCACTGTTTCTCTCCGTTACAAAATCGGAACTTTGCATTTTAGTCGCAACAATGTGGGTACATTGAAAATAATATTGCAGTACGTACGGCCTTATCACATGCGTGCGCTTGCTACGCCGTATCGCGTGCGACTGATTTTCGAAGATATTATAGATTTAAAATTTAGAGTCATCGCGTTTGCGGCGCGGCGCGGCGGTACCGTGCAAAAAATGGCTTTTGTGAATATTCAGTAATAAAAATTTTCACTAGAATTATCTACAGAACGGGATTATTGCCACGGTCAGTTATATTATTATTATTACCTCGATATTTTGAAGCGGTTACACGCTCCATGGTCACGAGTAGACGAGTAGACTGACATTCAGTTAGCTATATGCAATAACAATAAAAAATTTGATATTGCATATAGCTAACTGAATGTTATATACATATTATTTGGCATTGAAATTGGAATTTTTTTTTTTAATTAAACCAGACTTGCAAGTTGATGGTCAAAATAACGTCGAGTGTGTAGCTCAGAATTCCTCAAGTTCATATTTTGATTACTTTCAATGTAAATCTATAAGTTGTGATATACATAGTTAGAATGGTTATTAAAAAGCTGGTTCTATATATAAAAGCCCTGATCTTGATTTTGGCATTCTTAAAAAAAACTAATCAGTATTTATTTTTATAATTAAATAATATTTCAAATGGTTATTATTTCAATTACCTTTAAAAATAAGAGGAACCAAATTGTGTTTTATTTTAAATTTACAATTTTATTGCACTCCTGTTATTTTTTTAAATACAAATCAAAGTAATTAACTAAATTATTGAATTATGAGAATAGAAACTTAAATCAACATACTTAAATAGGTTTTATGTTTTTCTTTAAATTAAAATGCTAGAACAGATGTGAGAAGTCACAAAATTTACCCCTAGTCTTTGTAAATACAAAATATTTTCCCAAATAGTATTTATCATAAGACTTGATTTGTGCCTAGGCCCTAGGGTATTTAACAGATTTATATATTCTGAAAATCAACTCAAATTGTTAAAAAGTATTGCTCTTAAGAAAATTGTTTTCATTAAAATAAAAAAAATCGGACACAATAAATTTGTTTTTCAGTATTATAGAGAATTAAATGATATTACATTTCCAAGAGATGGAATAACAAAACATTACAGACACGAAGGTATTCAATTAAGCGTTAATAGCTAACAAGTATTTTGGCGAATAGTGTAGGACACCTATCTATATACCGTGTAGATAGAGACCGTGTAGTATAGAGGCACGCAATGCTTACCACGTAATGTTAATAACGCGACCTAATTCTCGAACTTTTAACAACTGAAAAAGATTATAGATGTAATAAATATATTCAATTTATAATTTACGTCTTCCTTAAATTTTAATAAAAGACAAGGAACCGGAGACAGAAAATGGAGCATGGTCTAAGTATACTTACTTTTATGTTCATCGGTATAGTAACTACAATTTTCTTTATTTCAGAAGTAATGTAAATAAAGTTAGTGTAAGAATGGTGTCAACAATAAGAAACTGTCAGTTTTTTAGGAGCGTTAGGATGACGCAGTTCGCATAAATGTAAAATAAAATTTCACCGTCAGCAATACCACAAAGTAATCCAATATACACACACATATATACATATATATAAAAATATAAAAGTCAGCAATACCACAAAATAATCCAACATACACACGCATATACATACACATAAAACCTACAAAATTTCACACATATCTATTTATTTATATATAAATATGTGTGTAATTTTGTGGGTTTTATGACTTTCAGAGTTCGATCAGCCAATAATAAGAATATAAACCAGTTTAATAACTGAAAACTGAAACTAATGTTTACGGTAACATTGTTGTTGTTTACTTATCTCATCGTGGTTCTTAAGAAAAGTGTATTGCAATGCGAAACTAGGTTCAGTTCATAACATTAGAGTATTTTTGTTTTGAAGCCGAGTTAACAAAAACAAACAACTAGTAGTAGAACAATATACATACTAAATTGTTTATTTAGTTGTTAAATAATGATAAAAAATAAAAACCTTATTGTAATAAAGACAATTTTAACGCTGTAATATGTAGTTTTAAAAATTATTATTGCTTAATTATTATTATAAAATATATAAAGTTTAATATTTATATATAAAGTCCTGATTAAGTGTTTTTTTGTAATACAAATCATATCGTTTTTTTTTAATTAGTCATATTATTCTTACACTCAAAGTTAAATTAAATTCAACATCAACTAACCTACAGCTTCATGCCAGACCAAATGTCAATAATCAATATTGACATCCTTCAACAAACTTTTTGGTCTATTGAAATCTACTGCCTTAGATTACAAACACAAACTTTCTCAACTATTGGAATTTGGTAGAAAGTTAAATAATAGAGTTAAAAATCACTATGTAAGAAAAATATATTATGCATGTACCAATAATATCGTTAATATCATCAAACCAGATATATGATGTTCAAACGGATTTTCTAAATAGGACTGATATCTTAATCCAGAGAGACTTACCGTATAATATATACAAATATTTTAACACATCTTCAATGGAATGTCTTCATCTGACCTACTTCCAGTAAGTTATTAATTAATTTCAATATTATTAATTTGTTGGTTAACATTCTTGCATAATCTCAAAATAATTATTACTATTTGGTAAAATTACTAAAAAATATTTCATAATTTCTTCAAAATAAAATCATACAAACATTGTTATTACAATTATAACCTCCAGGTCCTATAGTTTAAAAAAAAAAAATATTAAAAATTAAGACAGCCATTAAATATTCGATGAATATTTAAATCAGTGAGAAGTATTTTACTCAAAAGCGCTTCATTTTGCAACAGAGAGATAGATCTTTTCATTCGAAGAGCACTAACGATCATTAAAACCTAAACGCCTTCGCAATCACTTTATAAAGAAGCCTAAGGAGCGAAATGTGTTTAAATTTATAATGATTTCGCTCACTTCAACATTAAATACGATATTTAAGCTTTTATTTTACTGCACTTCACATTGTATTATTCATATGCAAGCTTTCATATAAAGTAAATAAATTAATTAATCAATATTATTAACATTTAATTTAATGAAGGCTTTTTGGAATTGAACAATTATGATAAAGTATTTTGTTATCAATTAATCTCTTTGGTTTACAAATTGGTACCGGTTAGGATAAGATAGTTTTGATAATCAAATAGTGAAAAAATAAATAAATACTAATTTCTATTGCAGTCAGATATTTTTATTGGATTCATAATAAAAACAATAATATTTATTTATTCATGTACCATAATCAGTTACAAAAGAGCAATAACAAAGACGTACACATAGGATGAACTTATCTCTTTAAAGAGATCTCTTCCAGCTACCCAAGAGTGTTGGAGACGTAGTTATAGAGGGCAGAGAAAGGTACATTGACATTATATTTTATAAACATAGTAATACAAATGGTAAATAAAATACTTACATATATATCAACATAAATACAAAAATACATATAATTACAATATATAAGAATACATACACTTACATACATAATTATAATAAATATAACTTATGTTTGTGACATATAATAATTTTTCAGTCTACGCTTAAATATCATGACGGAAGGACTGGAAGTAATATGGCTAGGTAGGGAATTCCATAACTTCGCTGCTTGTACGGAAAATGATTTGAAATAAAAGCTAGATTTGTAGGAAGGAATATCGAAAGATTTTGCTAAAACACAGGAACGTTTAGGGCGGCTACTAGGTAATGAAATTTGGAAACGCCCATGCAAATAAGAAGGGGCTAAATGAGAAAAGACGTTATATAGCAAGGTAAGGATGTGCATATTCCGGCGTAAGCGGATAGGGAGCCACTTAAGTTGACGACGGAATTCTGTAATGTGGTCAATTTTGCGTAATCCGAAAACAAATCGGATACACAAGTTTTGTAGGCGATCTAACTTATTAAGTAGTTCCTCAGATGCATCCAAGTAGCACACGTCGGCGTAGTCGAGAAGGGGTAATAAAAGAGATTGTGCTAGCAAGATTTTAGTCCGCAAGGGTAAGAAATTCTGCAAACGTTTAAGGGAGTGGACTGACATATGAAAGCGCTTGCTAACATCATTAATTTGCGCCGACCAAGATAAATATTTGTCAAATGTCAATCCTAGAATTCTAACTTCATCGGAAAATTGTATAATAGATTTGTCGTATACTATATTGCTAAGTTGATTAATAATAATTCTATTTCGAAAGTGTCTGCTACCAATTATAATAGCCTGTGATTTTTTGGGATTTACTAAAAGCCCAAACGACTCAGCCTACTCTTTTAGTAATCTTAAGTCATCATTTATAAGATTCACAGTGCTATTAAGATTTTGGAATGATGAATGCCTATACAGTTGCAAATCGTCAGCGTAGAGATGGTAGTGGCAAGAAAAGATTTTAGTGATTTCATTAATAAAAATGGAGAAAAGTAAAGGAGAAAGAACGCCGCCCTGTGGGACGCCAGCAGAAAGTTCTGCCCATTCAGAGAATGAATCATCAGAACAAGTTATCTGTCGACGTCCAAACAGGTAAGTACGGAACCAGGAAATTACGGGTGGAGATATGTTAAGACTGCTCATAATAGCTAGCAAAATATCAAAATCCACTGTGTTGAAGGCATTACTAAAATCTAATAGGACGAGGATATTAAGGTTTTTGTTGTCCGTAGCATACCTGATATCTTCAGTAACCTTAAGCAAAGCAGAGGATGTGCTATGCGCTGTACGGAAACCGGATTGGTGAGGACTAAGGGGGTTGTTTAGATTTAGGAAATTTGTCAATTGTTTGGATACAATGCTTTCTAGGGCTTTGGATAGAAATGTGAGTATAGATATCGGACGAAAGTGGCAGGGAGAACTCGGATTAATGATTTTAGGCAAAGGAATGACATGTGCAGATTTCCAAGGAGATGGAAAGGAATTGGTTGTTAGGGAAAAGTTAAAAATGTGAGTTATAACATCCAATATAATGTCAAGGAGGGGAATCAACATGTCACGGCTAATATTGTCGCTACCCACTGCTCTGGAACTGATATTAACTATAGCTGTCTTAACATCACACTCCGTAATTTCTGCGAAAGAAAAACTGTCACAGATAGGTGGAGTGGTATTATTTAATTTATTTAGAACTGAGAGTTTTTTTGAATAGTCTGATAAGAGGCGAAATCGAGAAGTAATTGTTAATTGAACTTAAATTTAGGAAATTGTTTATCGAAGGCAGAGATTTACCCACACCTAGTGACTGAAAAAACCTCCACAATTGAGGAGGAGTATAGTTACTGACACATGAAAAGATATAACGGCGTTTAGCATCCCTACACATCCGATTGCAACTATTGCGTAATTTCTTATAGACAGCGAAATTTTCATCGGTGGGGACTTTCTTGTACCGTGACTTGGCTTTGTTTCGTTTGCTCATAACGCTCTTAATATCGGAAGTAAGCCACGGTGCAGGATAATGTTTTACCTTGAATCGTTTGATAGGTGCATGGGAATCATATAAAGAAGTGATGAGAGAGTTAAATATATCCACTTTTGAGTCTATTGACGTGGCATTATATACATTGGACCAGTCAATATTTGTAGCATCAGAGACTAGTTCATCCCAATTTATATTTTTGAAATTACGTCGCAGAATTATCATACCCTTGCTTTTGGGAGTCGAAAGATTATAGCGAAGATATACAAGATCGTGGTAGGAAAAAGGAGCAGTAAGCTGCCCGTGCGCAATAACGTTATCGGAGTTAAGAACCAGCATTAAATCGATAAGAGAAGGTTCAGAGTGAGGTGAAAAATGGGTTTCAGAAAGGGGAAGAATAGAGAGATTATAAGAGGCAACTAAAGATTTTAGCTTATCTGATCTATAATTGTTTTTTGCAAGGCAAGTATTTAGATCACCCATGATGATAACATGTTGATAAGAAGGAGATAGAGAATCCAACAGTAAATCGAAGTTATTGAAGTAGTCGATAGTAGGAGAGGGGCTATACATGACACCAAGAAGTAATTTAGAATGATTAAGGACTACTTCAATAAAAAGGTATTCTAAGTGAGGGATATCTGAAGAAGTTGATGTGGCAATAATTTTAAAGGAAATATGACTTTTTAAATATAAACAAACGCCGCCACCCCGTTTTTCAAGGCGATCATTACGCACCATAGTATAATTAGGTAAACTGTAAAGAGAGGATGAGAGAGAAGGTTTTAGCCAGGATTCAGATACAAAGATACAATCGACTTCGACGTTACTAAATGTTGCAAGGAAATCAGAGTAATGAGCCGGTATGCTTTGAGCGTTAATATGAACAATATTAAAGCTATTACTTCCGCTAGAGAGTATAGACTGAAGTTTGGAATCTAAAGGTATTAAATCAACATCTGATGAGGCATGGCTGGAGGCACTTAAAAATTCATCAGAGGAAGATAACGACAGACAAATATTATTAAAATCTTCTATCGTGTTAGACATAACAAGTATAAATACATATATAAATAACTACAATAAATATAATATTATCACTTAAATATTAACTAGAAAAAAAAAAAAAAAAACGATAATAACTATTATCGTCCCACACTCACTGGCATAGTAAGAAAACATCTTTACAATAAAAATTAAAAATAACTTTTACATAATATAACAAGATAAAAATATATATATAATTTGTACTAAAGATTAACAAAAATCGTAAAACTGGACCGGTTTCTAAACAAGTGACAGGACAAAAATACTTAGCTGTCAAGTCTAAATATTGAGTTGTCAAACAGAAAGTCATTGATGTATATAACAAGCATAAGTAAAATTTTAAAAGACAATTAATAAAACACTACCCAACTGAATAATAAAAAGTGAAATTAGAAATAAATTAAGGAATATTAAATAACGTTTACCGGCCAGCATTTTAAAAAAATTTAAGAACATAAAGAAAAATAATCACCAAAGAAAAATAAACGACAGAGAAAAATACAACAAAACACTACTTAACTACTTTTTTGGGCACACGTCGAGATCTCGTATTTTGCTCCTGAACATTATGAGGTGAAGAAAACGTAGCCATTAAAGAACGCAGCTCTTTCATAGTTTGTATCTTCTTACGGCTCTTGTCAGGCAGGGAAACAATAATGATAATATTTTAAGGTAACTAAAATAATTAATAATTAATAGTGTGTCCTTAGAACGTATATCTATATTTTATTTTTAAATGACTTCTACCTATGTTCATAAAAGATCTAAAAGAGTTCTCATTAATATTCTAAAAAGAATATGCCTCAATCCTAAAATATGTTAAAATCCCTTATCCCATACTTCTACCATTTAATATATTTATACTATGATTAGCATAAATATATTAAATGGTAGAAGTAAGGCTTAAATAAATGCATTAAAAAGGTCACCTGATCACTTTTTATATCTTTTTATAGCCATTAATTGTAATACAATTATATTTATTTGAATTATAACTCCTGATTTTTTCTTGGCGTAACTCCTGAGTTACGCCAAGAAAAAATCATTTTCATGTTTCACTAATGTTTCCCTTGAGATTAAATCTCTATTGTCAGGTTAATTAGTCTTCCGAGGTTTTTTACGTATCTCTATGTTATAAGTTACCAAATATATAAGTTCCATAATAACTGTTGAACTTATATATATTGACTGACACTTGATAGAAACTTCTAGCCTAAACTAAATTTGAACTATTGACATTAGCGGTTTTCAGCATATTTAGGTATAAAACCCTACCCAAGGGATAATTACACATAACATCGTGAGAAGTCCGGCATCAATTTAATTTGGATGTTTCTTAAACCTCGATTTTTTATTTTTTTTTGGTAAACTACATAACATTTTTATATTATAAGGATAATGAAATCGGTAATTAAATAATGTAATTATTATTAATAGTTAAAGAATATTTAGCCTTAAAGTTGTTATGATAAATATTCTCTATTATACCTTTAAAAAAAACCACATCATTAACTTTCTATATTTTTTCTCATTCTAAAGGGATAATTACACATAACATCGTGAGAAGTCCGGCATCTATTTAATTTTTATGTTTCTTAAACCTCGATTTTTTATTTTTTTTTGGTAAACTACATAACATTTTTATATTATAAGGATAATGAAATCGGTAATTAAATAATGTAATTATTATTAATAGTTAAAGAATATTTAGCCTTAAAGTTGTTATGATAAATATTCTCTATTATACCAATATTATATAAGCACAAAAACAGTTGAAAATCAATATAAATTAATATGTTTCTTAAATAAAAAAAAAAACATATAAATCGTACCTATTTGAAAATAATAATAATTACACTCTAATAGTATAAAATTTTTTTTGTTTATATAATATATCAAGCTTCTTCAATATTGCATTATATTGTTGTAACAATGTCAATATAAAATCTTGGCATACATAATATTGTCAACGCTCACAAATTATTTAGCAAAATACTTCATATAGTAACAGACAATGAAGATACTTAAAACTTCCACGAGAAGCTTCAAGAAACTTCAGTTACAATGAAAAGTAATTTTAAATATTCTTGTCAAAAATAATCGTCAGAAAAGTTTCGTCTAGTAAATGTTTTGGAAATGGCTTGAACTTTATTGTTCAACATTCTATATAATCGCGTGTAGGGACCCGTAAAACTATACATAAAATGCAAAATCAGATTTGCCTACATCCATGTAATGTTTGAAAAAAATAAACCTGTTAGTGATCACATTAATAATTTTTAGTTATATCTAATTTTTAAAAGTAAATACATATAATCGTATCTAATAAAACTAAAAATATTCTAAATTTGCCTTATTATATACATATATTAGTTCTGCATGTAAAAACTCTTTGGTTTAAACGGAAAATTATTCAACATGATATTGTTAAATCAATGCGGAAGTTATCAAAGACGACCACGTAACAAATAACTTTGTTTTGGTTCACTTTGAAAGTTTTGGGGGAAACTTCACTAACATATTAATTGATAACTTAGTCTGTTTCTTAGATATACATTAGTTGATTTAACTATTTTAATAAAAATATTTCTAATACTCGCTAAAAAATATTACCCAAAAAAAGAAAAAAAAATCGTATATAATTTAATATTTATCATAACCAGAGGGCTAACGAATGGTTTGCCTTATGGTAAGAAGATTCCGTCACCCATGAACATCTGCAATTAGGAGTAGTTTCGAATGCGTTGTCACCCTTCAATAACCATGTGGAAAGAAATACAGAATTATTGGGCGGAAGAACAATTGATATTCTAGCTCTTGCGGTTACTCTACAATACACAATCGTTTTAAGATTTTGTATTTTTTTTTAAAAATGAGTAATTTACATAATGAGTTGTACAACTGTAACCTGTCACGTGTTTTTGGTGATTTCAGTATTGTATGATAATAAAACTAACTACGTAAAAAAAACCGACTTCAAAACTAAAAAGTAATGTAAGTAAAAAGTAAAGTAAAAGTAAAATAGTAAGTAAGTAAAAAATAATGAATATTTAATAACATTTATTATATACTACCTATAATTTATATGTCCTATTTACTAATAGGTTTGAAGTCGGTGCCAAGCCATTTAGTATATACATTATCATAAATTTGTTTTTTTTTTTTGAAAATATCTTTAAACATGTATAGCCATGTTAAGCTTATTTAAATTTATATAAATATAGAATGTAAAAAACCGATACGGGCAGGGATTCGAACCCGCGACTACTGGGAAACCGTCCCGTCGCTCTACGAACTGAGCTACCGTATCGCTGTCCGTCTCGGTGAATTAAGCATTCTATATGTGTTCGTCTTTATCGGGACGGTGGTGACATCTATTAGGTTTCTTTCGAAAATCCTAACCAATGTTTCTAACTTTGCAGTATAGATAAACATTGAAAAGATGCCACTACCGAAATCAATTTTTTGAAAATATCTTTAAACATGTATAGCCATGTTAAGCTTATATAAATTTATATAAATATAGAATGTAAAAAACCGATACGGGCAGGGATTCGAACCCGCGACTACTGGGAAACCGTCCCGTCGCTCTACCAACTGAGCTACCGTATCGCTGTCCGTCTCGGTGAATTAAGCATTCTATATGTGTTCGTCTTTATCGGGACGGTGGTGACATCTATTAGGTTTCTTTCGAAAATCCTAACCAATGTTTCTAACTTTGCAGTATAGATAAACATTGAAAAGATGCCACTACCGAAATCAATTTTTTGAAAATATCTTTAAACATGTATAGCCATGTTAAGCTTATATAAATTTATATAAATATAGAATGTAAAAAACCGATACGGGCAGGGATTCGAAGCAGGGACTCTTTTTTTTTTACTTTCTAGTCTTGAAGTCGGTTTTTCTTACCGTAGTTATTTTTATTTAATACTTTTTAGTTTATTGGTACATTTTCAATTAGCCATGGATAGTAGATCTGCAAAAGATTCTGCGCGCCTTAAAAATACAGATCCTAAGAAACGGAAACAGATAAAAGTAGTCGTCTCCGTAAAAATGCTCTTCGAAACATAATTTCACGTTCTTGTAAGACTATTAAAGATCGTGAAAAACGTTGGTTGGTCATGAAGGCATATATGAGATCAAGGTTTCGTCAAGAAGCTCTTGATCATCAGAATTCTAGACTCAGTAAGATCCAAGAGCGTCTTGCGAATGAATGTTTTGAGCAGAGAGCTAATGGACTTGGTCCGACTAATGAGCGTCTGGCCAACGAGTCAGCCGAGCAGAGGACTCATAGACTTGGTCTCATTAATGAGCGTTTAGAGAACGAGTCAACTGAGCAGAGGGCTCAAAGATAATAAGTGATGCAAAACCGTACACCAACCGAGTCTGCTCAGCAACATGAGAACCGGCTAGCAGCAGCGCGTCAGACTTCACAAAGACCTAGTTCAATGAATGAGCGTAATTTTATAACCACCATAAATCAATATGCTGAAGTATCATTTACAGTCTGTAAGAAATTATTATATCCAAAACAACAGATGTCATTAGTCACAGCACGTTTTGTTTTGCTTTCGGAGGAGCTAGTACAAAACTTGGACAAAAATGGTCATAAAATAAAAACTAATGGGCCTACCTGAATCCAATTTTTATGGGACCAATTCGAAACTATTCCGCAATAAACAAAAAAGAATTACGTAAATCGATTCAGAAACCTCGGAGAAATCAGTGTACATACATAAAAAAAACATAAAAATAGTTATAAAATATATAGAGTTACTTGTCATATGGTTTCCCACCACACAATATCTACGATTTTAATGAGTTTTGGCGTAAAAATTATTTAAAAATGGCAATGAATAAAACCGGCAATTGTATGCGGAAAAGCTTGTAGTATTCATTTATCTGTCACAATTGTGAAAAGACTCATCCAGAGAAAATCTTACAGAAAATTGAAGTAATTTAAGAGTTATAGTAAAAAAGAGATCCAGTTGGATAAATATTTACCTGTTATTTATTTATTTATTTATTTATTTATTTATTTATTTATTTATTTATTTATTTATTTATTTATTTATTTATTTATTTACTTACTTACTTACTTACTTACTTACTTACTTACTTACTTACTTACTTACTTACTTACTTACTTACTTACTTACTTACTTACTTACTTACTTACTTACTTACTTACTTACTTACTTACTTACTTACTTACTTACTTACTTACTTACTTACTTACTTACTTACTTACTTACTTACTTACTTACTTACTTACTTACTTACTTACTTACTTACTTACTTACTTACTTACTTACTTACTTACTTATTTATTTATTTATTTATTTATTTATTTATTTATTTATTTATTTATTTATTTATTTATATATATATTAAGTGTTACCTCAATTATAGGAGCAAACCACATTGATATGATTTAAATATTATTTGTAACTATTATTAAATATATTAATTAATTAGTAAAAAACAATAAAAAAATACATTACTAGATTCAAGATGTCAAATTATGTCAGATTTTTAAAAGCAAATATTTAAATAAATAATGAAGAAATGTATAAGCAATTAAATAACAAATATAAAATGGCTAACCTAATAAAAAAAATGAACGAATATTAAAAATTAGGTTCAGTTTCAATCAGAACAATATAGTAAAATTAGTCAAATGAATACAAAAATTAAATTCTAAAAAAATAAAAACTAATATTAACAAAACAACGGAAAAATTCAATTTAATAACTGCATTAACAGGTTTTTGAAATATTTAAGACAATTTGAGAAAATATCTATTGTTAGAGGTTTGTTTGATTTATCTTCAAAAGAGTTCACGGCAGTATTTAAAACTAACTATAAGAACCAGGAAGATGTTATTTAAGAAATTATTCAAAAGTTATTGATATCTGCTATATTATTCGATAAGTTAATAATAAAATTTTCTCTGAAAGGAAATAAGTATAACATTTTATTATTGACATCAAAGCGTCTGTTTTATTATGAATAAAACATTTTTAATTTAAACAGCTACGTGTGTGAAATGTGTCATTAATAATATAATAACTTGACACAAAATTTCGCTCGCGGCCTCATTTCTGTGAGCGGTATATAACCTTTTAGCTCTTTTATCTTTATAATACTTTTGCGTTATTCGTTGATATATATTCATTATAATTTTATTTTGTTATTATATATTGTTTCTCTTTTAAGCCAATCGACTTTATATTCTCTACAGTAATTAATCTGATTATTTGAAAAAAAAACAAACAAACGTGGGTTTTCGTTTTAATTTTAATTAAATATTTTATATTGACTTTGTAGAAAAAATCTATAGTTAGTTATCTATATTATTATTCCACATACTTTTATACAAGTAGTTCCTCCTGCAATTGAATTTATATAATAAGAAAATTCAATCCCAACACACAAACGTATACGTGACAATTACTTTTCATTTTTTAATAAATGTCACAGAAATATACAATAATTATTCATTTTACATGCGAGGAAATCAGATGATGGGTTCAAATATATTTATGTATATGAAGGCAGCTGCGGTTGATTTGCGGAACAGCCGTATTCGTTAGGAGTGTCTGGTATAGGGTTTATGGCGTAGGTCTTAATCAATAAAACCGCAAGAACACACTTTGACGATTCATGTATGTAATATATGTAGGTAATCACCAATCACAAATTACCTAGTATAATTATCAGAGTTGCGTGAACCACCCGTCTTGGTTTGGAGGGTCCGACTACTTATCTCTCTCTAATGAATTCCGCCTTAGACTTTGCTATACTTAAAATGTAACAGTTTACCCTCAAATGATTCCGACCGCGTGATTCGTGACGTCACGGCGTTCACACCCCACCGCTTCAACAATATCAATTGAGTTACTTAAGTGAGTGTAACTACAATATAAAAAGTTATTAGCAGTTGTGTACGATTACATAATACGCTCGCAAAGTTAACATACGATAATAATATAAACCATGATATCATAACTACGTGATATATTAAGGAGTGTAATTATAGCCACCCAATAAATATAAATAGCCTTATCGATTTCCCATTAAAACTAATGTTCTCCCATTATTTGTACTTACCGTAAGTGGTTTTTTGCTATTTATGACTCGGCTTTTTACGACCTATAAAGTATCTACGGGTTCTCGTTATTGTAGTAGCAATATTATACGAGAACATTGCTTTCTTTAGCATATTGACACAAGGTTATTTTTTTTAATAACTTTTTTGAATCACATGATCTAAAATTGTGTAATAAGATTACATAATGTAAGGACAACGTCAGGTTGAATTGTTTTATGTACTTTTCATCAATTATGTACTTTTAATTGTGTACTTTGTACTTTTAATTATGTACTTTTCATCATTTCAATTTTACTTTTTTTTTCTTTATTATTAAGGATTTTGTCGCTAGGCGACCACATCCTCCCGTTAAGCCTTCAAATGCTAGTACGTATTAGCATAGATATCACTCACTACAATTCAAAGGTATGTCGGCCAATAATTTAACTTAAATATTTTTTTTTAATTGCTTTTATTCTACCAAGAGTCTGCATACATTTCAATACATTTATTTTTAATTCATAATAATAATTTAGTATAATGATTTAAGAAATTAATTGATTATTATTATTATTATTGTCAATAATATTATATTATTGTTAATATTATTATTATTATTATTTTTATTACTTGTATTTAATTCTTCTTTAGTACTATATAACAGCTTCACTCCCAAATTTCGTCCAAAACGCAGTTTATATAATTTCTTTATAACCATTGTTCTTTATATTATTGCTCTTAAGGTTCTTTTAAATTGATCGGATTCTTTCTTAATTAAAAATACAATATTTCTCTTCAACGTTTTATTTGCGACTGAATACATGCGTTATTAACATCCAAATATATATCAATAAAGTTTATTATAAATTTAAGTAAAAAGGTCCTAGACATACTGCCCACTAAAAACTATAGTTTTTAACATGCATATTACATATTCTGCCCACCCTGCTATATTTAATTGTTAATCAATCTGCTTCTTTTGGGAGTAATATAATTTTAGACAACGGCCTTTTTAGTTCCTTGTTGCCTTTACATTCAACAGTTATTACTCTTACTAGGTTGTCTGTTCCTGGATGTAGATGTTTGATTCTGCCTAGCAACCATTTTGTGGGTGGCATATTTTCCTCTTTAATTATTACAATATCTCCCACTGAAGGCGACGGTACAGTCAATTGCCACTTATATCTTTGTTGCATAGTGTTCAGATATTCTGATTGCCATCGTTGCCAAAAATCTTGGGTCATTTTCTGTACAAGTTGCCATCTAGTAAGTAAGTTTATTTTTTTTTCGGTATAGTTATTATCTGGCACACCTATCAAAGGTTCACCGATTAGAAAATGACCCGGGGTCAGAGATGTGTCAGTTGTGTTGTCTATCACACATAGTGGACGAGAATTCAAACAGGCTTCAATCTGCGTTAAAAGTGTCGACATTTCTTCGTAGGTAAGCTTTGTGTCCTTATTAACTCTTGCTAAATGTCTTTTAGCTGATTGGATTCCTGCTTCCCACAGACCTCCATATGATGGCATTCTCGGTGGTATAAAGTGTGCTGTCGTGCCGTCGTTAGCTAAGAGGGCAGCAACTTCTTCGTTGAAATTATTTTTCCTCTTTTGAAAAATTTCTTTTAAAATTGTTGCTGCTCCAACAAGATTAGTTCCGTTGTCACTCCACAGGTTCAAACAGTGCCCTCTGCGAGCTACAAAACGCCGGAAAGCTGCGATAAAGGCTTGTGAAGACAGGTCTGATACAGCTTCGAGATGTATGGCACGGGTAGACATGCATACGAACAGGCAAATGTATCCCTTGGTGGCATGATACCCGCGACCCTTAGATGTTCGCATAAAAACAGGTCCAGCATAATCGACGCCGCTGTTTAAAAATGGACGGTGAGGGTTTACTCTCATAGCCGGCAACTGACCCATAAATTGGTTCTTAGTCTTTGCCTTGTCAACGATGCAAGTCTGACAATTTCTTAAACATTTCTTAATACCGGACTTAAGATTGATGACCCAATATTTACTTCTCACATAAGCCATCATAAGCTGTAAACCACCATGCAATGTTTTCTTGTGTGCTTCTCTTATCAATAATTTAGTAATGTGCTGGTTAGCGGGTATAATAATTGGATGCTTACTACACTCTTCAATTAATGCATTTTGTAGTCTTCCTCCTACTCTTAATAAGGCATTTTCATCTAAATACGGTGAAAGTGTTATAAGAGAACTTCGTTTCTTAACTCTTTTATCTTTCTTAATATCTTCAATTTCTTTTCCATAAATTAATTTTTGATAATATCTTATACAATCTTCTAATGGTTTCTCTAGTTCTTCAGTAGTCAAATATTTTGGTCTTACTTTGTCTTTTTTTTAACATTCTTCGGCAATAGGCTAGCACTCGTTTCAGCTTTAATATATTTGAAAATCGTTCCCAGAGTGGTTTTTCGTCCAAATTAATATGAAATGAAGACTTTTTCATCTCCATATCTGTTTGTGGTATATCGTGGCTAACAAAATTTATTTCCTTTAGCTGTAACCATTCTGGTCCACACCACCAAAGCTTTAAGTCTGCTATATCGCTTGCTTTAGAGCCTCTAGTTGCAATATCAGCAGGATTTTCAGAAGTCTGGACATATCTCCAATGACTGTTTTTTAGGACTCGAATAATATCAGACACCCTGTTTGCAACAAATGTTTGCCAACGACTGGGATGTGATTGCAGCCAGGACAGAACAACCATAGAATCTGTCCATGCAAAAATCATATCTTTGGAGATGTTTAACAAGTCTTCAAGGTCATTTATAAGCTGTGCTAGTAAAGCTGCAGCACAAAGTTCTAATTTTGGCACTGACAATTGTTTCAAAGGCGCTATCTTGGTACGTGATGCTATCATAGTTACGTGGACTACTTTGTCGGTATCGTTATCATTGATTTTAACTTCCTCAATAACTCTCAAATAAACCACCGCGGCATATGCCTGAGTTGAAGCGTCCGCAAAGCCGTGCAACTGTATTTCCTTGTTATTGCTTGATGTCTTCAACCATCTAGGCACTTTTATTCTTCGCAGATGTATTAAATCTGCTCTATATCTCAACCATTCCTCTTGCAGATCTGTAGGAAGTTCATCATCCCATCCTAAATCGTAAAGCCATAGTTTTTGGATTAATGCTTTAGCAGTGACAATGACTGGTGCCAGCCAGCCGAACGGGTCAAACAAACGAGAGACATCGGATAGAATAGACCTTTTTGTTACAGTCCCTTCTGACTCAGGTAAGTTCACAGTTATATTAAAAACATCGTCTTTCCTATCCCATGTTAATCCAAGTATCTTTATTATTTTGTCGAGTTTAATTTCTAATGTATCTTTCACACATTTATTTCCCTTTTGTAAATAGCTTAAAACTTCATCAGAATTACTTGACCATTTTTGCATCATGAATCCTCCCCTAAGTAATATAGTTTTTATTTCTTCACACATTTTTATGGTCGAATTTACATCTTCATGTCCAACCATTAAATCATCCATATAAAAGGCCCTTTTTATTATAGGTGCGGTCTCAGGAAAATCATGTTCTTCGTCATCCGCTAATTGATTTAATGTTCGTACACTTATAAAAGGTGCTGCTGCTGTGCCGAACGAAACTGTTGTTAAATTATAGCTTTCTAAGTTCTTATCTACGCTATCCCTCCAAACAATACGTTGCATTTCTGTATATTCTTCCGCCTTGTTAATCATTCTATACATTTTTACTATATCACCCACGATACATATCTTATGTGTTCGCCACGACATAATTAGACTACGAAGATCTGTTTGTAGAACAGGTCCAACCAACATGGTGTCATTCAGTGATTTGCCCGTTTTTCCTTTTGCCGAAGCATCGTAAACAACCCGAACCTTTGTTGTGTCCTTATCTTTACGTATAACGGCGTGGTGAGGCAAGTATATCGATAATTTATTATCTTCTGTACTTGATTTCTTCATATGGCCCATCTCTTGATATTCCTTGATTACTTTTGTATATTCTATTCTAAAACTGTCATCACTAGTAATTTTTTTCTCTAATTGTTTAAATCGTATTACAGCTTGCTGCTTTGTATCTCCACATAAATTAATGGTTTCTTTAATGCTTTGTCTCAAAGGTAAGTGGACTGTATACCTTCCGCTGTCGTCTCTCTTAGTTGTTTCCCTGTATATTCTTTCACATTGTTCTTCTTCTTCAGTTAATATCTTTCTTTTTTTGTATGATTCTGTCTCTATTTCCCAAAATTTCCTCAACATGTCATTGTCTTCCTGTACCATACTTGTAAGATGCATGGTAATAACCTTGTGGTTGGTTTCTACTATGTCTTCTGGTTGTCCTGAAATAATCCACCCTAAACTAGTTTTTTGTGCTACAATTCCTCCAGACGTTTTAAATAAACCTTCTTCTATAATTTTACAGAACACTTCAGCTCCCAGCAATATATCGATCTTGTCGGGAGTACAATACTTAGGATCTGCTAGTTGTATTGTCTGGAGCTCTTCATAGTTTGTCATTATGTGCTTTGAGGGTAAGATTGATGATATAGTCTTCAACACGTAAGCCTTAACTTGAATCTCTTTCTCTTCACCAAATCTTGATGTAAGCGAGAGATCAACTAAATGTTTAATTAATAACTTTGTTCCTTCACCCACTCCAGAGACTATACCGTTTATGTCAGTTCTCAATATCCCTAGTAGTTCTACTGCTCTAGCAGAAATAAATGAGGCCTCCGAGCCTTGATCAATAAGAGCGCGAAGTGTATAGTACTCGCCATTTCTTGCCTTAATTTTGACTTGAGCTGTAGCCAATAGTACTTTATTGCCTGACAACTCTCTTGAGAAGTGGGCATTTGTGACCTTATGTTTCTCTTCACTTTCTTCGTTCGAACATGTTTTTTCTTCTTTCTCTGTTTTCTCTTCTTCCTTTATTCCACTATTCTGATGTAAGAGAAAATTATGTTTTCTTCTGCATAATCGGCACCTTGTCTTATTTTTACATATATATACACCATGATTTGGAATCAAACAATTAAAACAAAGATTGTTATTTTTAACAAAAGCATGGCGATCTTCTACAGTTAAGTTTCTAAATTCGGTACAGTTATGAATATAGTGATCATTGCCTTTACAAAAGTTACATATATGTGAAATACTTTCGTTTATGTGAGCAGTCTGACAATTATCATCTTCTGTTTCTTTAGTTACTACATGAAATGACTTATGAGTCGATTGTTTCTCCCTTGTAAATGTATTACATGAAGGGGCGATGAGCTCTCTAATGTACGAAATTTTGTTTGTAAAAATTTCTTCATTTCTTTCCACGTGGGCATGTCATCACAATTTTCTTTATAAGCCTGATGTTCCCAATCTTTTAATGATTCTGTATCCAATTTTTGACTTACCAAAAATATTATTACTGGATCCCAAGAATCAGTGTTTATTTTTAAATTATTAAGGTTACTCAAACATTCCACCGTAGTATCCAAAACTCCTTTTATTTGTGATGCTGACTGCACACTTACTTTCTTTTGTAAGAACAATCTTTTAAAAATTGTATTGACTATCATTCTTTTATTTCCAAATCGATTTTTAAGCACCTCCCATGCATTTATATAATTACTTTCCGTTATATGAATATTTCGCAACAACATCTCTGCTTCACCCGTAACGCTAGTTTTAAGGTAATGTAACTTCTGGACATCACTGATAGAAGTGTTGTGCACCAAAGCTAAAAACAAATCCTGATATGTTGGCCAATCTTCGTATTTTCCAGAAAACATAGGAAGCTGTATGCGGGGTAACTTTGCGAACGAGAACTGACTATCCTGGGATGAGTTTGATGCCATGGAAATATTTTGAATCCTTGGTTGGGCCTTAAATAACATGTCGGATAAGTCAGCGTGAATACATAAGTACATTTCTTCAAATTTATAGTATTCTTCATTTAAATAGTACGGTAAAATTCCTTTTTGTTCACGCGGTGTACATTTTGTTAGACAATTATGAGCGTCTTTGAAAGTGTTCCAATATTCTTCTATTGCTTTTATTCTTGCCTTTATATATCCACCAGTGAGCCTCTGTTTCGGGCATTTTTTAATGTTTGTTTGTGCATTTTGCAATCTACTAGCCACATCTTCTAATGTAGCTAAATATCCAGTTTGTTCTGCAGTCGTTGATGTCGACATTTAGAAGTTGTAAAATCGAATCAGAAACAAAATATCTCACTTTAAATAATTAAATAATGTTGTTTACAACTTAAACAGTCTTCAATTACCTCGTAGATGAGTAATTATACCTGAAAAAGGTCGCCTTTTGTTCTCCAAACGCTGCGATAAGAAACCGGTCAATCCATCCGGCTCGATTGTACCATTATGTTCTTTATATTATTGCTCTTAAGGTTCTTTTAAATTGATCGGATTCTTTCTTAATTAAAAATACAATATTTCTCTTCAACGTTTTATTTGCGACTGAATACATGCGTTATTAACATCCAAATATATATCAATAAAGTTTATTATAAATTTAAGTAAAAAGGTCCTAGACAACCATAGTAAAATCAACTTTAGTACTTCAAACATCACGTACAAAACCGTCCCGTTGGTCCAGTGGTTAGCGCAGACGCCTAACGTATAGCGACGCAATGGGGATCGGGTTCGACTCCCGTCTGTATTTCTGGGTTTGGTTCTTTATTAAATATATTCTCAGTATTTATTTTGTGTATTTCTGTGTATTTGTATCGTTTTCTAACACCCTTAACACAAGCAAATAATTTGCTTACTTAGGGGTTAGATCAATGTGTGTAATTTGTTCCGTATTGTTATTATTATTTAGTGATAAAGCAAATACCGCTACTCACAAAAATAATAATCTTAGTCAAATATCAACAATAACAATATCGATTCTAAATATCCCTACGTAAGTTTAATTGTTTATTATTATTTTAATCAATATAATAATTCATTAATTAATTATTTTAATAATAAATAATCGTTTAATTCGTTTAATGTGTGATTCTTCATTCTACACAAAACATTTTTGACAAGTTTAAATTTTCTTACTTACTCTCATAAATCCAAAAAAAAAATGGAAAACGTGAATAAACTAATAATTTCAATGTAGCTCTTATACAAGCTGACTCGAACGGTGTAGTAAACCGTCTTGAAGTTTACCTATTATAGCTACACTTCGTATGGTAATTGAGATAACTGAATATCCAAGCATCCTTTCTTTTTCTCTGCTTATAATCTCTTATATTTCTAAATAGTGGTAAGTTTTAGATGTACTTATTCTGCGTAATGTAAAAATAATTGCATACTTCTCTAAAACCTTGCACAAAAGTTAAATTTATCATAATCATTTCAATTGCATTATATATTACTTTTTACAATTATAATTATGTGTAGAAATTCCGAATAACATATTACTTTAGCCAATGTTTTAGTTTTATTCATTGGGGTGAGCCCCAATGAAGTACCTGATGTCACGATTCACTAACCTTTGACACTTACCAAATTGAAATTTATGCATGTCACGTGTAACCAAACAAAATTATTGAGTAAGCAATTTTTTCACTTCATTTATAATTGGGTAAGTAGTTTTTAAGACATAAATAAAAATATAACAGCTTCTGCTCTTCAAAATTATATTGAAAATATATTGAAAATACAATTCGAAAAGGTTCTTTTTTTTATCTACTAGGATGGTGTTTACGTATTGTATCAACTTTTTTACTCTATTATAAATATATGTATGAAAATACAGTTTTACGTTTTCATTAGATAACAAGTTTCTAATAAAAAAAAATATTCTATCGAAGTTACTAATACAGGGATTGCAAACCTTATTAAACCTTATTTTTTAATGATAGTTATAACTAAACCGTACCAATAATTTTTTCTCAAGTTTTTAGCACTTAAACAGTAAGAAAATTTCAAAGTTATTTAAAGATAACTTGTCTAGTGGAATTCATTAAGTACTTTATTGAAATTCCCCCGTTTACAATGAATCTTTGTAGTGTCTCTTAAATATTTTCAAATGAAGCATTTTTTTAATATTCAATTAGTTTGTGTTTCTTTTTGTAATCTCTCCCAATGCATTTGGACTTACATATATGACTTGCAAAATAATCATGATGCAGATGAGATAAGAATATGAGTAATCAAATACAGTGAAATAAATTTCTTCACACTTTAACTACCGCTTTAACCGTGTCACCACCCCTCAACCAAACTGCTCCGGTGCTAATAAATATTATCTATCTAAAAATAATCTCAAAACGCGTGTCCTAACCCGGCTATGGAAAATAAAACATTACTGTGTGCAACCGTGTTTGCCTCTATACCTCAACATTAGCCCACCTACCATTAGACAGCCTACACGACACTTGACATGCTACAGGCGTGCGATCGGCAAAAGTTATCCAGATTCATGTATTAGCTCTAGAATTACCACAATTATTTAAGTCACTGAGTAAGATCTAAGTAACCAAAACTGATTTATAGGGTCATTCGCGGTATTGCTTTAATACGGCTAGCACTGAGACATGCATGGCTTAATTTTTAAGACAGGTATATAAATACTGATAGAACCAACCAAGGAGCTAGCTAAACAGAGGCGATGTGGAGTCGCTCGAGGCCGACGCGGGGCGTTTTTCTTGCTCCTTTATAACGACTTGATATTGAGAGCAGAGCTCTAGAGGTCATCGTAAGCGTTCGGTTTTTATCAAAAACGCGTTAGGGTGGATAAGTTCATAAATTTTCATATATACCTATTTGTAAGAAAAAAATGTACGAGGGGGGGTCAAAAAGTTCGCGGAATGAGGGGTATGGAGGGGGAAAAGGCAACTTTTTACTACCTGCACTAGTTGTGACACTCATTAAGAGTATAAATACTAAGTTTCAAAACAATTAGGTTATAATTCACTGAGCTACACGTCAATCAACAAGTCAATCCGAAAGAATTTTTGCAACATGGAGAAAAGCAGCGGCGAGTTGAGTGTTGTCGCGAGTTTTTGGCGCTCTGTGGTGATCAAAAGGATGAAGTTTTGAACCGAATTGTGACTGGCAATGAAACTTGGGTTCATCATTATGAGCCTGAGTCTAAACAAGACTCCATGCAGTGGCACAAAAAGGGCACACCACCCCCGAAGAAATTTAAAATGTCTCCGTCGGCTGGAAAACTCATGGCTTCTGTTTTCTGGGATTCAGAAGGAATCCTCCTTATTGATTATAAAGAAAAGGGTGTTTCTATAACTGGGAAGTACTACGCTACATTATTAGAACGTCTGCGAGTTGCTGTGAGGGAGAAAAGACGGGGAAAATTGACCCAAGGTATGCTCCTTTTGCACGACAATGCACCTGTGCACAAGGCGCAAGTTGCGATGGCTGCTGTTCAAAGAATGGGCTTCGAAATCTTAGAACATCCTCTCTATAGCCCAGATCTAGCCCCTAGTGATTTTTATTTGTTCCCAAAAATGAAAAAAGAGCTTCGAGGGAATAAATTTTCCAGTGATGAAGTGAAGAAGTGAAGAGCGCTATTTCGGCCTATTTTGACGACAAAGAGAAATCATTTTTTTTCGATGGTATTAATAAATTAATTGATAGGTCTAATAAATGTATTAGAGTTAAGGGGGAATACATTGAGAAGGAAAAATAATTTTGTGTTTTATTTCTTACTTTTTACCCTCCATTCCGCGAACTTTTTGACCCACCTGCGTATATATGCGTTAAAGACATCGTATATTTTACTATACGGAATCTCATTCGTTGAAAGTTACTTAAACGAGATTTTCATTAATTTTCTCAAACACTGGTAAGATTTCGGTTAACATTTTTATAAAGTCAACATAACGATCGTCGCTCGGTATATCTATATAATCGGTATATCGGTATAATCTCTCTATCATAGAGAGATTATCTACCATTCGAAAAAAAATCATTATATCGACAGAGCCATCCGGTCATTTGTGACGGGAGCAATGTTTGCATAGATCATAGAAACTCATCGTTTAAAACAAAAATATCATGATTTTTAAAAGATTACCATTTGGTTACATTGGCATGATTTGTCTTAAGGTTTAGTCATTCTGATTACTTTAATCAAAATCGAAAAACCGTAAAAAAAATTGAAAATTTAAATTGATCTATTCAACTGATCTCTTTGTTATTTTCTTTTGACAGTGTACAAAAGTATGTTCAACACCTTATCGACTTGGTACTTCAAAACTATTCCGGTAACTTGTTTCAAAACTCATTTTAACTTTCGGTTACGGAAAAACTAACAGGATATTCGGTATCTTCTAAACATATAATGAAACTTACCGCCCTGTTGGTCGAGTTGTTAGCGCAATGAGGCTTGGCTAGGAACAGGCATGTATGTGTCGATCGTATATGTCTGCAAAATTTTACTTTGTATTGGTTTAATAAATATATATTTTTTATTGTTACGTACATACAAAAAAACATTGACTCAAATTCATTGACATTCAATCAAATCAAAATTAAATACGGTCGATATTTATGACTTCCTGCATATTTAATCCGAATTCAAACAAAGAAAATTAAAGTATTTCTGAAAGTGAAAATTAATAGTAACATAAATGTATTTTAAAATAAATATCTCAGAAATAAAGAAATTAATTTTAATAGAAACTCTTACGAGAGGAAATTATTGGCTTCCGATCAAGTAAATCGCTTAATCGACGTCTAGCCGGTATAACGATTATAAATGTTCTTATCCAACGAAGAATTGCGGATAAAAACATTATTTATTCCATGTATTTACTTTTACTTTGAAACAGATAATAGCATTGATGTTATCAAAATAATTTGTGTTGCTACAAAGGCTGTATAATCACATACCACGGTATATTAATTTTAAGAATATTTATATTTTCTGAAAATAGCTTTTTTATAAAAACCAAATTTGTAAAGACAAAGACTTATGAATTTGTATTTAATGAGTTGTAATTGCTCTAATTTAATAAAGCTAGGACATGGCGTAAATGAACTGATGCTTTGCGCGGAAACACAACGGAAACTCCGAACATCAATAAGCTTAGTTAGTTAGTTTTTTTAAATGGTTATTTTATATCCTATACTTAAAATTAAAGTCATTAAAAATAGAATTACAATAGGTACTTATTTATTTATTTATTTAACACTTCACTGCACAAGATAAAGTACTAAAGTATTCTCTTCCAGTTAATCAAAACGGCAAACAGAACAATAAAACAATAAGGGTAACAAATTAATAAACCGGAAAAAAACATTAAACTAAACATATCAATAATGCTATAATCTTAAATATTATATTTAGTAAACGCATAGATACATAACAATAATATAAACTTACATAAATTAACAATAAATATATAAATATATACATATTTATACACACAAAACGATAAAATAGACTTAGTACATACACTCATGGACATATTTAGGGGAACGCAAAAAAAAGGTCGAATAACGGAAAATATTTTCATATTTTCGTACTGGCCACTATACCTATATTATGTATTAAAAAAAAAAGATGATTTTAAAAATATTTTTTTTTTTAATTTCATTTGTTTTTTTTGTTTATCTGCTAATTTCTGAGACACGTAGTGTATGGAATTTTCGTCGGCTTTTGTTGTTTTTAACAAAAACTTTACTTCTGTTATTTTTTGACGAAAAATTGTCATTATTGAGTGAAGTGAACTTAATTCGATAAATTTAGGCGATAATGCTGGATCTCAGCGTTGCTCTGGTTTCTAAAGCTGTAACTTTAATTGAAAATGGTTACACTTACAATGAAGTGGCTCAAACATTACATGTTTCCAAGTCTGTGATTTTCCGCAATGTTAAACGATACCGGCAGACTGGAGAGTATACCAGGCGTAAAGGACAAGGTCGCAAAAGAGTAACAGGAGAGAGAGACGATAGATTTATTGTCAGCAGTGTTCTCAGAAACCGTACCTTGACTTCTTCTGAGGTACGAAACCAGCTGCAAGAAGTTCGACAAGTGATAATTAGTACCAAAACCGTCAGAAGAAGACTGAAGGCAGCTGGTATAGGGGCGTACTTGCCTGCCAGAGGTCCACAGCTCACCGCAGGTCATCGAGTGGCTCGGGCCAGCTTTGCTCGTTTCCACCTAAATTGGAATAATGACGCTTGGGGAAAAGTTATTTTTAGTGATGAGTCCAGATTTTGTCTCAAACCAGATGATGGAAGGACCAAAGTATGGCGATGACCCGGAGAAAGATACGCTCAGTGTAACATTATTGGGAGAGAGCCGTATGGTGGAGGGTCAGTAATGGTATGGGGCGGTATTTGCTTAGGAGCACGCACGGAGATACACAACGTAGAAAACTGCGGCAAGATACGTAACTGACATTTTAGAGCAGATTTTGATGCCTTTTGCCCCTTTCATTGGAGACAATTTTCTTCTAATGCATGACAACGCTCGACCTCACATTGCGGCATTAGTTTCGGAATATCTTAATGAGGTCGGAATCCAGGTTTTGGGGTGGCCGGCACGCTCGCCAGACCTAAATCCAATAGAACACGTTTGGGACAAACTGGGTAGACAAATTAAACAAAGAAATCCATCACCTGTCAACGTAAGAGACCTCAAAACCGCATTGGTTGAAGAATGGAACTCAATGCCGCAAAGTTTTATCGTCAATTTAATAGAGAGCATGCCCAGACGCATACAGGCAGTTTTAACAGCAAGAGGTGTCAACACTAAATACTGATTGTATCACTCATCGCGAAAAAACCAGTCATTTGGACAATATTAACTTTTCTTTAGTTTTCATTGTGTTAGGTCAAAACTCTTCAGAATTAAGTCACTGACCTTATTGTCTTTAATTTCGTTTCTTTCGCTTTAATTTTGTGATTTTTTATGTTCAAAAATGTTAATTTAATTAATTCAGAATAATAATCAAATGTATTGTACAACAAAAATGTGTTTTCATATGATCTTGCAGTCTGTTTTTTGCGTTCCGCTAAATATGTCCACCGATTTAGTAGGCACCTGAAAATGTGAAGTTTTATAAATAACCGCTCCGTTGGTCGAGTGGTTAGCGCAGACGCCTAACGTGTCACGGCGCAATGGGGCTCGGGTTCGATTTCCGGCGGAGACAGTCATTTATGTGATAAGCATAGATGTCTGTGTTTCTGGGTTGGGTCGTTTATTAAATATATTCTCAGTATTTATATGTGTATTTCTATGTATTTGTATCGTTGTCTAACACCCTTAACACAAGTAAATAATTTGCTTACTTAGGGGTTAGATCAATGTGTGTAATTTGTCCTGATATTATATTATATTATTATAAATATTTTATATAAAATGTCCAAATCGAAAAGCCTTTGCAAATGTTATATGAAACTAAGTAGCAGGTGGTATAAAACCACATTTGACCTAAAATATTCTTTAAAACTTAAGAATAACGTACGTATATTATTCTAATAAATAATCTTAGTGACCCGATGGAATTGCAGGCGTGCTTTTTGTATTTAGAAGTGGAACAATTATAGTAATAATTTTTTTAACTTTGTATTAAATAAAAAATAAAAACAGATACAATAATTTAAATTGACAAATAAAAAAAATACAAAACAGAGTTTTGCGAAGTGAAGTATGACATCATGTATCTTTTTACTTATGCAAGTCATGCATAAGCTAGTTCTACGTTCTCACGGTTCTTCGAGTTTAGACTTTAGTGAATAAAATGGACTAAAATCTCAGGTTACATAATGTACGATTTTTTTTGATAAACTAAACTTATGAAATACAAAATGCAAGTGTGATTGTTCATACTAGTTCATACTTTTATAAATATATATATAGGTATATATATTACATTTTACAGCAATAATTATTTATTAGTTAGTTTCCAAAATGTGCCAGTAATAATTAAGTATTGGTGCGTTCAATAAAATATCAAGTTAAATATAATAACAAAAATACATACTAAATAAATTAATAAAATTAAAATGGCGATAATGTTAGGAAAACCGGTAAAAAGTCAGATTTCATTGTTTGTTTTTGACCTGTCCCGTAAAGTACGTAAAGCTATTATTCCGACGTCTGTCAAGAGCGTCGGTCAATACGGAAATAATGAGGATTGACGAATTTATAAGAATATTACATTAATAAGAGAACATCCCCTGACAACACCACTCTGGCGGCACGTAGGTCACGCCATAGATCCGCCATACTTCACTGTCGCAAAAAAGAAGGCATTATATTATGCAATTTTAAAACATTTGTTTCAATATCTTATACAGAAACAGAATTATATTTATTTTGTAACATTTATTACATCTCGTTATACTACCAACTTTACAAAGGGTTACTTAATAGAAATAACAAAAAACTCGTATTCTATCAAACAGAATTACTATTAAAAAGAGAATTTACAGTGTTATATTCCTAAGTACCACTGACATTGAACACACATGTAAGTAACACTCATTTTTCAGTATAGTACCTACTTACACTGTTTGTATTCATAATTATATAAATATATTAATTTTTATTAACCGTTTCATAAAATAAAAGTCTATGAGAAAAGTTTTTTCGAAAGAGGACGATTTCTAACCCATGTATCATCGTCCAAAATGCAAAATAAAAATATTTTATTACATAAATATTTACGACAGCGATCAAATGCTAATTTATGTAATGCGTGTAAGGGATGAAATATTTTATTAACAGCCTTATACAAGCAGAATTTGCGGACATGTTTGTAGAAAAGTTAACATATTTATTATTTTCGGATGCAGATGGTGATGAATTCATGCAGGTTTTACACATTTTGAACATAAACCACCATTGTTTTAAAAATCGGTTTTACGTTTAAAGCTAACTTAGAATTAATTGCTACTAGCAGAATATTCCAGTAAATTTTCACGCAGCTTATTGTTCAACCAAATTTATAATTCAATATGATGTCCACATAATATATTAAGTTTTGAAACATTGATTGACGTTTGATTGAAATATTTCGGCAAACTAACTTAAAAGTGTTTGTATATGCGGATAGACTAATTTAGGATTTGGATATGTAACCCAACTCAAATTAAGAAATACTCGATAAATTACATAGTATAGTGCGAGGTACGTCCGTAATTTTACATGGTTGATTTAGGTATACCTACATTTATAATCATTTCATCACGTTTATTAACAAGAACATAGTTTTTTTTTTATTTGGCAAAACATAAACGTTATAAGTTATCTAGGAATAAAACTTTTAAAGAGTAATTTGCTATGGTAAATGTTCTATAGTTGGAAGTATTTTACATACAAACTTCTAAATAATTTTCAGTCATTAAAGTAATTGATTTTCAAAAAATATCAATAATAATAAATAACAATAATCCAAATATTCTAGGTTTAAAACATTCACAAATAATTAATTACTTACATTAGTCAGTAATTGTCAGCTTCCTAAATGTCGATGCTATCAGCATGGTAATTTAATTAATAATAGTAACTTAGGAATTCAATTACAGTATTAAAAGCAGTGACAACGTATCAAGAAACATAACCATTGATAGATACTTAAGAATGATATTCAAAGTCAAATCAGTTGATAAAGTTTCCTTGCAATCTTCTAACCTCGTAACAACTTTAGAGTAGATAAGTTTGTTAAGGAGAAATGCTATTGAACGTTTCGCTTTATTTCTGTCTCACTTAGACTGCTCAACATGATTTTATACTTGTAAATATTAAGAAGAGAATTAAAAATGTTAAACTTGAGACGTTTTATTTATGATAATAACATAATACCTGTACATTCAAAATGGCAAGGAATAAAATGTTCTTATAACTATTTATACTTGAGGGAAATGGAGTAACAAACGTATAATTATTATTAAAGTTTTATTTTTAATTCCAACAATGCTATTTTTAACTGCCACTAATTAAAACAGGCAAAGGCAAATAGTAAAACAATAAACTTTTATTGTTATCAAAATTTGCAGTAAATAAATACCTTCAATAAGTAATTTACAGGATAAGTTAAAATGTTTATGAACCGTGTAGGTAAGCGAAACCAAAACCTATCTGTTAAGTTTTTTGTATTTACGTAATTGTATTGTGGTCAACTGTTAGGTTATTAACTTTTAATATGTTTTTATATAATTATACATCATTGATAGCAACTTTTATCATCTTTTTATTTTTTTCGATTGTCTCTGTACCGTTGACTTTGGATCTCCATATAGTCTTTGGTTTTTTGGAATTTCGTATGTACTTTTGTAATAATCGATAATTTTTTCGTTAGTCAAGAGAACTTTACCTTTTTCATCCTTGAAAATGTTTTTTGAGTATTTAAAAGGATTTTTATCAAAATCTACTTCATGTTTTGCCCGATCAAAGCTATCGCGATTTTTTGTTAAATAATTTGTTATGCCTTGGATTAATTTAAGAATTGATCTCAATTCCCTAGACATTTGGTGACTAAGTTGATTATCGCCTAAGGCGAGATGATATAATATAAACTTCATAGAGCTCTATGAAATTTCTTTATAATTTCTCCTTTATTTCTCCTCATTTTCAATTTAAAACAGTTTTCTTTATTTTTGTGAGCACAACGATTCGTAGGTGGTTAGAGCTTATTCAAGTAGTTGTTAATAGTATTATGGAAAGTTTCTTTATTTTGGTCATGTACTTTCCAGGTCGATTTTTTAGAATTAGGAATGCTGAGACCCATAATAATACACGACTTAAATCTTTAAAAAATAGTTTTATTTCAATATGTAGTACTCGCGAAAGTCTTAGAAAATACTATGAAAATCGTTAATTAACATTTCAAATCGTGGTCCCGAAGAAATCAAAGATGTATTAAATTTTTCACTTCCAAGATGTCCCAAAGACGTCAAATCATTCCCAGATCTTATGTTATAATATAATTATAGGAAATTTATTCCTATATTTTTTCGAAAATAACAAAACTATTAACTTCTAAAGAAAAATACTTCCCTTGTTTGGAAAGATAAATATCAAATTTAATTATAAATTAAATTATTTTACAACTACTTTTTATCTATCCCGACTTCATTAAACAATTTGTACTTACTTCTTGTATCGCTTCCAATTATGCTATTAGCAAAATCTTATCTCGTGAAGATCAAACCACTTTTTGGTACTAAGAGTGATCGTATTTTAACCGTAATAACATGGGACATAAGATAACCGTAATAATTTCTCCTTCGAATCAAACCTTGCTATTTAAATTAACCATGAGGTTTTTATATTGTGTTATTTAAATTACTTCTGTAAATAATATAATTTTCTGTAAATAATATACACGCGTATAACGCATAATATATTCCCAAATGTATATACATATTTATAGTAAGCGTATGCGTAGAACAAATGCAGACACGGCGTGACAATTTATGGCCGTGTAATATGAGCGCGGCTCTAAGGCAAAAAGTAGGTTAAAGTCATCTCACATAAGCCGCGTCTCCAATGTTCCATCGCTCTCGGAAATGCTATTGGTAAATAGTTTTTGGAGTGATTTATGTAGCGAAAATTCTTTATAAAATATGATATCAATCCTTTGTACTTTGTAATTTTCTTCTTTTTTTTGTATTTTTAATTTAATGGTACATAAATAAATAAATGGTGGTAGAGCCTAGCTGTAGGCAGTTGACTGCAGCTTTCATATGGGCTGGCTCGTCCCGGGTGGTACCACCCTCTCACAGAGGATCTGCGTAAAGTGGCTATTATAGCTGCCTTTCGTTCGATGAGTGAGATTGCCGGAAGCCCTAACCCCCACCTTTCCCTTCTTTTCCACTCCCACTATTTTCCTTCTTTCCTTTACTAAACTTCCATATTCCTAAAACTTTAACAGATGTTCCCAAGGAGGGTTGACGTCAGGCAGGCGGCCGGTCATAAAAAACAAAATAGCCAAAACTTCTACAACATGGTCTTGCGTATATTAGAAAGCGATAATGTTAGGGCGTACCCCCCAGGCGACGCGCAGACGCAGCACCCGGCTTCTGTGGGAAATGGACGAGGGTTGTTTCATCAGGGACGGGTGCAACGTAAGAAGCAAGTCCGAGAAGTAAGATTGAGGATAGCGAGTTGGAACGTAGGGACGATGACTGGAAGAGCTCGTGAGTTAGTTGATATTTTGGAAAGAAGAAAAATAAATGTGGCTTGTCTACAAGAAACGAAGTGGAAGGGTATGAAAGCGAGAGAAATTGGAGCGGAATATAAGTTTTATTATTTCGGGAGTGATGGCAAGAAGAATGGAGTGGGAATAGTGCTTGATAGGGAGATGAAAAAATGTGTAATAGACGTTAGAAGAATAAATGATAGACTGATAGTTGTTAAGTTGCTATTAAGTAATGTTATTATAAATGTTGTAAGTGTATATTCACTGCAGACTGGATGTGATGATATAGTAAAAAATAAGTTTTGGGAGGATTTTGATTTAGTTATAATGGGCATACCACCAATAGAAGAAATTTTTATAGGTGGGGATTTTAATGGACATGTGGGAAAAATGAATGGAGGATATGAAAGAGTGCATGGTGGGTGGGGTTTTGGAGAGCGAAACCTGGAGGGCGAGAACCTATTGCAAGCATTTTGGTATTCGATCTTGCAATTACAAATACTTTTTTTGAAAAGCGAGACCCAAATTTTATAACATACCAAAGTGGCATCCATAGAACCCAAATAGGTTATCTGCTAATCAAGCGCAATAGACTTAACTTGGTTAAGAACTGTAAAATAATACCGGGTGAGGCCCTAGTCTCCCAACACCGCCTACTTTTAATGGATATTAAACTATTAGTTCAAGCCACACAAAAAAAGCAAGACCCCCACCCAAAACTAAATGGTATCTGTTAGGGAAGAATGATTTTGCGAAAAAGTTTCAAGAGAGAATGTTAGATAAAATAACTAAAATGAAAGAGGATATGCATGGTAAATCAGTGAATGAATGTTGGAGTGAAATGGAAACCTGTTTAAGATGTGAAGCGAAGGATGTTCTAGGCGAAACAAAAGGTAAGGGAAAGATAGATAAAGAGACATGGTGGTGGAATGAAGATGTGCAAAAGATTTTGAAAGAAAAGAAGAATGCTTTCAAGGAATGGAAGAATGCCGACGATGTAAATGATGATTTGAAACAAAATAAAAAGAGAATGTGTATTGAATGTAAGAAAAATGCTAAAAGAGCTGTCGCTGTGGCAAGAGCTAAAGTACAGGACTACTTGTACCAGGCACTGGAAAGCCCACATGGCCAGAAAGATCTTTATAGACTGACAAAAACGAGAGAGATGAATGCAAGAGACGTGATTCATATAAAATGCATAAAAGATGAAGAAGGAAAGGTTTTGACGAACGATGAGGGAATAAAAGAGTGTTGGAAGGCATACTTTGAAAAGTTGATGAATGAGGGGAATAATTGGAATGGTGCTCTACCTGAAGCGCAAGTAAACATGGCATTAGTGAAAGAAATTAGTATGGACGAAGTTAAGATTGCTGTAAAAGTTATGAAGAATGGTAAGGCAACTGGGTCAGATGGCATACCAGCTGAAGTGTGAAAGGTTCCTTATATAGATGGCTTTAAGTGGCTGACTTTATTCTTTAACAAGTTGTTGCAAGAGGAGGCGATCCCAGAGGAATGGTGCAGCAGTTTACTGGTGCCCATTTTTAAAAACAAGGGTGATGTACAGAACTGTAACAACTATAGAGGAATAAAGCTCATGTCACATAGTATGAAAATTTGGGAGAAAGTAATAGAAAGACGAATGAGAGAAGAAAGTCAAGTATCACAGAACCAATTTGGATTTATACCCGGGCGTGGAACAACGGACGCCATATTCGCACTGCGCCAAGTGTGTGAAAAATACAGGCGAGCGCACAAAAACCTGCACATGGTGTTCGTTGACCTGGAAAAGGCATACGATAGGGTGCCCCGTGAGGTTCTGTGGTGGGGCATGAAAGAGAAGGAAGTGCCTGGGAAGTACGTACAACTTGTACGTGCTATGTATGAAAGAGCGCATACGCATGTCCGGACTGTTGCCGGCGTAACCGACAAGTTCAATGTGGCTGTAGGTTTACACCAGGGATCGGCTTTAAATCCTTATTTGTTCCTCCTGGTAATGGATGCATTGACATCGGACATACAGGAGGAGGCACCCTGGTGCATGCTGTTCGCCGACGACATTGTCCTTGTTGGAGAGGATGTGTCTGAGGTCCAGAGAAGGCTGGAAAGGTGGCAGGAGAGACTAGAGAGTGTTGGACTAAAGGTCTGCAGAACTAAAACGAAGCACCTGTTCTGCGACTTCGGTGGCACATCCGGTTTTGCCTCCATGGCTTTAGATGGTGTATCCCTTCCAGTCTGCTCCGACTTCCTGTACCTCGGATCACTGATTCAAAACGACGGTAATATAAACCGAGACGTGCAAAATAGTATAAATGCGGGATGGATGAAATGGCGACAGGTCACAGGAACAATTTGCGATCCACGTATGCCCCTTAAAATTAAAGGTAAAATATACAAAACAGTCATAAGACCTGTCGTGATGTATGGTTCTGAGTGTTGGGCAACCAAACAGATGGATGAGAGGAGATTGCATGCAACGGAAATGCGAATGTTGAGATGGATGTGTGGGATAACAAGATTAGATAGGATACGTAATACTTATATCAGAGGAAGTTTGAAAGTTGCGCCACTGACAGACAAAATGAAGAGCAAAAGGCTTGCATGGTATGGACATGTTATGAGAAGGGACGAATGCCATGTAACAAGAAGAATGCTAGATTTGGATGTGGAAGGACATGTGGGTCGAGGTAGACCAAAAAAAAGATGGATGGATTGTGTGAAAGATGACATGAGTAAAAGAGGAGTGACTGTTGAAACGACGGCTGATAGGCAAGAATGGAAGAGGAGAACATGTTGTGCCAACCCCACATAAAGTGGGAAAAGGGCAGGGAGATGATGATGGTACATAAATAAATAAATAAACTATAGTTCAATATTGGAACAACATCGGTACAATACGCTTGGTACAACATTCGTATGATATCCACTTATTCAAATGAAAAAAAAATAAGTCAAATCTTATGGATTCTGCAAAACAGTTTAGTTTTTTTCTTGTAATATTGATATGAGAACAGATAAAACATGCTCTTTAAAGTTTTTATTGAGATAGGAGGTTTATTGGAAACTATAAGGGAAATAAAGTTAATACCATAGAAGGTAAAATACGATATAAATGTGTTTAGGTTTTGCATAACATTACAGCTGCTTTGTAACTATCAATTATTATATATTGTCTATGTTGGTTTAAACAATTTAAACTGATTTGATTATCTCGTTATAAAATTTAAAGTGCTATCTATGGTATTTGCTTAATTTGCCAAAAGAAATTTATTTCGTGTGATGTGGCAAAACTACAACATTCATTGTTTTAATTTTTGTATTTGTACTCGGAACATAACCAGCAATTTGGGGTTTTATTTATTATAGCATTATCTTTAACGTTTTTATCGCAATGAGTTATTATTATTTGAACACTTTACTAACTTATAAGTCAAAAATATCAAATACAAAACTTCTAAGGTTTTAGATTAAACAGATAAAAGCATTACTCAATCTGGGAACTGTCTATCGCTTTGTCGAGTATAATCTGCTTTTCCACTGTAAAATTTTGTTTCGTTCCATTTAATACTTTGTTTTGAAAACTGGTTTAAATATATTGGTACTTTCATAATTTATTGAAATTGAAATCCTTTCCAACTATAGTTGCAAAATATTTATTATATTTTGTGATTTGATGATTTTTCATTCTATATATTTTTTATAATAAATAATAATTAAACATATAAAATAAATATTAAGAAAAATAAATGTAATAATAAGATAGTTTGATTTACAGATGTGGCTGAAGTAGGTGTCAGAAATAACGTTTATTAAGTTATATTCTTATTCGTATGAAACGTAAGATTACCAATAATTGTTTTTATATTATTTATGTCCGTATCATGTTCATATAATTTTAATTGTTTTATGGGTTTGGCATTTATCAAGCCTAAAATTGCATTTAAATTATTGTTTAAAAAAAAATAGTTTTAGTAAAAACGTTTTTTAATATTTAAAAACATTTTAACTACAAATTAACTCTTTTTTTTAATACAAAACTAGGTTAATGCTTAACAACATTCCACCTGAAAGAGAGTGGAGATGTAATCATAGGTGGTTAGGTGCATTAACCTAACAACCTATTCACTCTTCTCTTGCTCCTTTTGCGGAGAACAGAGACGTCTACATTTTAGTGGCGTTGAATTTGAAAGATTGGCATTGCCCCATGCGGAGGCTGCCTGCAGTTTATCATTCAAACGTTGCACCATGGCTTCTCTTTCAGACTGTATTTCATCTCCACTAGCCCGAGTATTTGGCAGAGAGAGTTGCAGAAAGAACGGATCCCTGAGGTACTCCGGAATTTATTGTCAAGGTTTCCGAGGATCTCTTGCTCAGAAAGTCCGTTACCCAACCAAGCAGACCAGAAGATATAACCAAACGCTGAAAGCTTACTTAAAATGCTCTCATACCAGACCCAGTCAAATGTCACTGAGGAGATCGTTACCGTCTAGGTACGCTAGAAGGCGTGAGTTTAATACACGTTTCATATTCTTTCAGAGTATGGAGGTAATTGAAATAGGTCTATAATTAGCAGGATTGGCACAGCTGCCTTTTGCCAACAACTGCTAACCAGTACCCGGTTGCAAGTTGGCAAACTTCCAAGATTGCGGCACTATTCCAGTCTTGAAAGAGAGGCAATACACACGTGTCAATCGAGGAGATCACTCAGCTGCACATGTATTGAGTAGTATGGCTGGTATATCATCAGGACCACTGGCTTTATTCACATCTAAACCCCACAATGCTCTCCTTACCAATAGGTAACGAATACGTTCGTGATGCGGATTTCAGGCATCGAAATATCGCAGTGAAGAAGATGTGCTGGAGAAGCATTGCCAGTGTCTAGATGCGAATTCTCAGCAAACAGAGAAGCAAACACATTCGCTTTCTCTGTTGCTGTGTGGGCCAGGGATCCATCCGGCTTCAGCAGAGCAGGAAGTGCGGGTTGGCAGAAGTTCGACTCGATCGCTTTGGCAAGAGACCAGAAAGCTCGACTGCCAGTTGGTCTGACAGAGAACTTTTTGCCATTTTTAGCGATTCTATCGAGAAGAGCCGTTCGCAGGACTTGACAGCTTTAAAGGCTTTCTTCTTTAAACTCCGGAGCTTTGAGGCCTCGAGCATCAGCCCAAACGAGGTAAGCAAAATATTTTCGGTCTTCAGTACGTTTACATTTGGAATTAAACAATGGGCGAGCTTTGCCTTCGATAAGTACGAAACCAAAAGGAATAAAATATTCCATTGCTTGATGCACCACATCTGTAATAGCATCCGCGCAACTCATCGAATCCAAGAAAGAGGAGCAGACTGGCCACCTAGGATAAGACGCAAATAAGTGCCGCATCCCATCCATGTTTGCTGGTACCCTCGTCGCCTGCCTCACCAGCTGAAAGAGGTCCAAAGACAATGCAAAATTCCACGCTTCTCTTCCACCATGGTCGGTTTTCTGGTACAGGAACAGCCAGTGCTGATGACAGGCATTAAAGCCCCCCAGAAAGACGAGCTGAATTGAATTTGGGATTGTCACGTAGAAAAGTCATTAATATAATTATCTAGAAGAATTTAGTCACTTATTATAGAATATTTTTTCCGTCGTTCGTCAAAATTGTAGTTATTGGGTTGAATTATTATTTAGTTTTAGGTAATTCAAGATACATAATTGACTGATATATACTGACGTGATAACTGACTGTCGTAGCATGCCACTAAGTCACTACTGTCAATGCAACTTAATAAAAAGGTTAGGCATTATTAAATAACAGTTACCTAGCGCGTTTATTTCTGTTTTAATATAAAAAAAAATATGTATAATTCTCATTGCTGGCACTTAGAGAGTAGTTTTATTACATAACAATATTAAGGATTTTTTATAATAAATTAAATTAATTCATATTTTATTTCATTTAAGTAGCCCACAGGAAACAAGTATAAGTAAGTATGCACGGTTGTAACATATTAAATTGGACTATTTCATTATTGCTTTGCATGAATTGTTGAATCGTCCTGTTTTTTTAAACAAGAAATTATATTAAACTTTTAAAAAGTTTTAATTTTACTTTATCAAGGAAAACAAACTTAATGAAAAATGTAAGAATTCATTACAACGGGTTGTGGAAGCCAAAACATAGATATCAATTTATCTGTTATTTAAAATATTACTTGAGCTCATATTACCTACGTATTAAATAATAAGATAAGATCCACGGCGAGAGTAGTGTGTATAATAATATGCAGCCTAAATGTCTAGTACTGAAGGACAGCAAACTTCATAGTTCATACAAAGGGATGGTTCTCTGAATAATGCAAAGTTCTCTAGCAAATGCAAACTTCGCTTATCTCTGAGAACTAGTTTGAAGGCTTTTCGCGTAAACTCTATACGTTTCTAATAATTCTCTTTAACTAAGATTTTGTCTTGTTTATTTTTAAACAGGTAAAATATTTTTACTAACATACTTAAATTAATCAAAACAAATAATATAATATTTTTTTTGAAAATACATTCGTTATTAGAAATTGACTTCGTTAAGTATATAATAAAGTTTTATAAGCCTTCTGGGGTTCCGTAGTCCTTGCTTTAAACTTAAGATAGTCGTCATAGGGGTTCGAGTGTGTGTAAATATTTATTAATATTATAATATATTCTCTATCTATCTGAATTAATTTGACTCTTTCTGATAATATAAAATGGTAGTTTGTTTCAGTGTAATTATAAACAGCTTAGTAACAGTTCTCAGTTATAATTACGCTGACAATTGTATATAATTTCATGACAGTTAAACACCTTTGTTAAGATAACTGATTTCTTCGTGTAATTTTCTAGAAACTAAAACAACAGTAATATGAACAAAGATTTTTTAATGAATTCACGATCTTAATTAAAAATCTTAACGATTAATCAATGAGTTAATTAACCTTAATCACTAAGCATAATTTGATTGAAAAATACAATCTTTGTGTCGTATATTAAAAATTCACAAAAACAAATAGCGTATGTATAAAATTAAATAATATAAACCTTAAAAATAAGCCTTAGATTAAATTCGTCTACCTACAATAACGATAATAATATAATAAAGATAATAGTACAATAAGGACAATAGTATAATAACGATAATATTATAATAACGATAATATTACAATAACGATCTTGTTAAAAAAAACATTATAACCACATTTTAGAATTGAAAGTTTAAATTCTAGAATTTATGGTAAAGATTGACAATAATGACAGATAAAAAATAGTGACAGAATATTCATTAAACTTTTGGTAATGATTAACACACATTTCTATTTAAACGATTCAGTTTTATAAATTCCATTTGAAGTTTTATTTAACCATAATAATATAAAAAAGCGTCACTACTTCCCAAACATATAGATATATTACATTGCATGAAGCACGAAACGAAATTTAATTACGTATAAGTAAGAGAAAGTAAGTTTATGTCAATATTGGGTAATAATGTAATTCCTACTTCCTTGTTGCTGACTTAATTTTACATAAAACTCTTATAAAATGGATATTTCATTGAAAAAATGATTTACAAAATAAAATAATAAAATTAGTTTTTGTTGGTTAAGTCGTCATAAATACAGATTTTATAATGGAATTATAAATTTAAAACATTAAATCTACGAAAAATGTTGTTAATAGACAATTATGCAGAATTTTCCTTTCATTCCAATAATATTAGTATTTTCCAAAATTATCTTTAGCAGATGATAAAATGATTTAGTAAATAATTGAGTTAACATTCAACCACTGCTCCCGAGTATTACCGATTCCTGGAATTTTGTAAATAATTTATCATTGTTAATTAAATTGCTTATTTTAACCATATATTTTATTTAAATAACTATATCGGTGTTGTACCTTACTGTTGGAGTTATTTTCATCGTTAATACTTCTTATTTTTACTACTAAGGAACTATATTTTTCAAAGTGTAGATTTTTATAATGAAAATTAACTCGATACGGGCATTGATTTATACCGATGACCTCTGGGAAACCGTCTTATTGCTAACCATTAAGCTGGGTTTCAAATTAATAAGACAACATTTCTGGCGTTTAGAACTTACATTCATTTTGCTCTCATTTTGGAGACTACAACTTCCATAAAATTTATCTGTTTGGTGTATCTGTTAATAAAAATAAACTGATTTTTAATTAATTTATCTCGGACAATTTATATTGTGTAATCAGCACAAGACAAGCCAAATTTTATTACATAAAGTAGCTTTAAACATTCAAAGTTCTTCATTCTATATTTGCAACGGCATCTGAAACATTTTCAAGTCAAATATTGATTAGAAATGTCACTTAAATCTAAACTATGAAGATGAAAGTTTATTAATACATTACATATTACTGATGTTATGCCTGGAAATGAAGATAACAATGTCCCTGTTAATTCTTTCATAAAAAACTGTATCAGAAATTTATTGATACCATTGCGTTTAGGAACCCACTATTACCCTGTCAAGAAAGGGATTTTTTAATTGAATCTTTTTAAAATCTATCCGTCGCGTGTATAGCTAATTCTATAACTTAGTTTACCGTTACTCTTTACTGTTTTTAATATTCCCTTTTTGTCAAACTTGTAATATGAACCAAATGTTCTTCTTATATTTTATATTCATATTATAACTAAAATTGAAATGCTTATTATTCCAATGACCTGTTGATGTCCACTATAACACAAATTTGCTCCAGAAGATCATAACCGGTGACGAATCATGTATTGTTAGTTATAATCTGGCAACCAAAGCTCAATCATCCCTATAAAAGCTGCCGCACGAGCCAAGACCAATAAAAGCGCGAAAAGTTTGGTTGAGTGTGAAAGTTTTGCTTACAGTTTTTATCAATAATGCAGTAGTAGATGTGTGAGCCACACATCGTAACTTGGGCATGATACTTATGGCCAAAATAAATACACTGATGATGCACCAGCCGTAATCAATAGATCTAGCCTCTTTCACTTTTTCCTATTTAATTAAAGAGGCCAACTAAAAAACGACGATACTTTGAGAAAAGATAAAGATGGAATCGAAGGTTGAGGTTGAGGTTGAGGTTGAGACGTCATATAATGAGTTAATCTAACAAGTAATATGTAATGAATTACTTGAAGGGGACAAATAAACATTATATAATAAATCAATAATTATCGTAAAAAAATTGACGCAATTTTTTAAACAGACCATTTATTAAACAGAACAAATTACAAATTAAACAGAACAAACAGTCAAAACCAAACTACTACATGTATAAAAGCTAACATATACTTTTATACATGTAGTAGTTTGGTTTTGACTAAAAATAAAGATATAAGTTGTTGATTTAACTAAAACAATTGAATCTCTGTATAGAAGTTTAATTGATAAAATAAATGTAATATTGAATACTGATTTGACTAAGAATAAGAAGTATATAAATCGCAGCTCGGTTAAGAGAAGGCATTGTGAAATTGGGAGTACAAGTGTGTGGTGGTGCTACTGTGATAAAAGTGTAACAGTTATAATATACCGTTGAGTGTGTAATCGAGAGACTAAGTTGAGTAACAGTGATAGTTGAGAGTTTAAATGGTAAACAGTTTAGTGTATTTGTGAACAGTGTCATAAAGTGCTATGAAGAATAGAATGACTGTCGTCGGGGATTCTTTGCGGTAAGAGAGATTTATTATATATGAATACGAAATTAATGTATAACACTTTTTCGATGTAAAAGATCGGTACATTTCCTAAAAAAAAATAATTATTTATTTATCAGTGAAAATAAATAATTAAATAATATTGACCCGTGTCAATATTTATGACATTTTGCTTGATGTTTTGTGTGCTTATATCTTAGCATAATAATGTATTTTTTTGGTCCTATTTTGTTTTATGAAACAAGAACATTAAAAATACGAGTGGTAACCAACAATTGCTGGTTGGTTACCACGAATTTTGGCAGTTGTCACAGTCACAGTAGTTGCGTGGACAAGATATGCGATTAATGTTTTCTATAAAACCATGCCATGCTAATGTAGCATGCATCTAAAGACACTGTAACGTACACGTGCTGAATACCTAGAAAAAGGAACATGTTAAAAATTGATTCTGTTCACCCATGCGGGAGAAATTAAAAAAAAACCCATTAACTGCTGAACTAAAGATAGTGGGTTTTTCGATCACCACACGGAACATTTATTTGTGTGATCCACAGATTGATATTCCGTGTCTGGGTGGAACTTATAATCTATTATTTATGTTTGTGAAGTAGCCCGCAACACAGGGATAATATAATCTCTTATGCGGGCGTTGTCTTTATTATGTATATTAAAAAAAAAACAACAAATATTTGTCTTACATTTATGAAATTCACAAGCATTTTAAGTTAGAATATATTTCACACCAAATACAGAAATTAAATTATCAACGGCTTCAATAAATTTAATCAAAATGTAAATGTAAATTTTCGAATACGTTCGTAAAGTTAGAATCATTTGTCAATTTATTTTCATATGAAACAAAATGTACTCACAGTCTAGCTTAAAAGTATGAGCTTTTAAGTTTTTAACATTCTTAGATTATTATATAAGTCTGTCACCATTGCAAACTTAAATACAATTATTTAACATTTTTTTTAAGAATATATGTCCATATCCAGATCTGTGCACATTTATTCATATCTGATTATTCAAAAATATAATTGACTATCGCGATACTCTAAATTTATTTATTAGGTTAGTAATTATTACTATACAAACTAACGCTTTTGTAACAAAAAAATAAATAATGTAAATTTATCTCTTTTCCACATTTCTTTCTTTATTCTATACTTAACGATGATATGAACGAAAATAGTTAAATACAAACAAAAATATAAAAATATGACAAAATTATTATTGTGGATAATATCCGAGATTTCATTTAAAATTAATGAATATTAAATAAAACACACCTTTCTACGTTTGTATTTAAATACGCGTGTGTTTGAATATATTCTGTACATTATACATAATAAATTTGTCCTTGAAAGAAAAATTATATGAGATGGGCGTTGTGGCACTTAATATTTTACATACCTAATGCTTATACAAAAACATAACTTTCTTTTGTTTAATACTGTATACACTTTTTCACATTTTGGAATAAATATAGAAAAATAAAAAAAAACCATTACCACAAATTTAATAAGAACAGTGCAACAGTGTACAAGTATAAGAAGAAGTATTATTTAAATACTAATAAATGTTAAAGTTTGAATTACAACATTGTTTGAGGACAAAATACCAAAAATCATGAAGTGTATAAAAGTCATATACACACCTTATTTACAATCATAAGAAACTATATAATTAATAATAATTGGAGCATATATATGATCCGTCATATTATGACAGATCATAATATATCAATGGCTCGTTGTGGCGTTCACTTTGACATATCAGATAACAAAACAGTACAGACCACGTGAAACAATAACTACTCGAGATAGAACTTGTATATAATAATAATAATATCGGGACAAATTACACACATTGATCTAACCCCTAAGTAAGCAAATTATTTGCTTGTGTTAAAGGTGTTAGACAACGATACTAATACATAGAAATACACATATAAATACTGAGAATATATTTAATAAACGACCAAACCCAGAAACACAGACATCTATGCTCATCACCTAAATGCCTGTGCTCTGCCGGGAATCGAACCCGAGCCCCGTTGCGCTGTTACACGTTAGAGTCTGCGCTAACCACTCGACCAACGGGGCGGTAAACTAAATAAATATTTTTGACGCTTATCAAGACTAAAATCGATATCTAAATTAAATACGTCGAATGTAGTTTGTTTAGGTATTCTTGACTTCTTCTTGATTATTAAATTTAATTTTAACAAGACAGGTAAAATGGATAGGTCAATTTCACAGTTATAAATGATGTCTCGGATGCTGCATGGAATAATTGTGAATTTATACGATTCTTGCAAATAATCATACAGTGCCTTCAACTATTAATAGTTATTTTTTATGATAACACTCTAGTTAAATAGGCTATAGATTTTATATAGAAAAATTATAACGAACAAATAAATATATATATGTGAGATTACCTTTTATAATGTCACAGCTTATTTTATTTTGATAATAAATCAATTTGAGAAACCATATGCGAAAAGCAAACGTATTAAGTGGCTCAAATTAAAATGAATATATCTCTATTGTTAATACTCAAAAAATGCTTGTAATCTTAAATTTGTACTATAATAATATTTACTTTGATATCATTAAGTTTTGAATACTTATCTGTCTTAATAAAAAAAATTTAATATTGATTCTACACATTTCGCCTAATAAATACATATATTACAAGTAAGGATACTATATTATAAAAGTGTTATAAACTATAATTTAAAATAATCTGTTTAGCGATAAATGTAAATACATTATTTTTTCATAAATTATGTAATTAATTTAAATTATTTTAGATTGTCCAATGACAACATAATATGTAGGTTTTTTTTAATAATTGTCGCATGCTATGTTTGGTTTATTAATATTACTCTCGGGGACCCTTTTTTCATAGATCACTCTAGTTCACTCTGATACGTAAAATTGAAACCTATATCACTTTTTCCATATTACAACGATATTTTGTTCAAGATTTAAAAACGATTATATATATTTTTATATTGCAGTAATACAATCAAGCAAATATCTATATACTTGTTTCAAGTTATGATAAATGATCAACGCCACCCACAATTTATCACAAGAGTATTGACCTAGATAAATCGCCCGTGGCAATTCATTCATTGCCTTCTTAGTACTCGAATTTAAAATTAACTTGTAAAAACCACATCCACGATTCTTTCAGTATTTAGGTGTTTACCACACCTAATACTGAAAGAATCAATCAACCAAGAAGAATAAAATAATAATAATAAGTAAATATATATACCTACATTCATAGTTCTGTGTTGAAAAATAGATAATAAACATTAATTAAGTATACATGTTTATAAATAAAGACTAAGATAGGTACTTCTTTATAAACATGAATACAAAGTTTATAACAAAGAAAACACAATAGGGAACATTCACGTATTTTTTTTGACGTATATTAATCGTAGAAAAAAATATAAATAGGCTTGAAAAGATTCTAGTTTTTTTTCAAAGTGAAAATTAAAACATTGAGTAAATTTGACCCGTTTAAACACCGCCATTTTTGCGCGCGTTTTGCGTGACGTCAAATGATACGTCCAGTGAATGTTTACTATGAACTTTTTAGTTATTTCATAGCTATTTTAAGTTTTAATTGCTTTACAAGTCATGGAAGAAGATAAAAATCATCTTACGAGTATTGTATAGTACCGGAGTGCAAAAATAGTATTAGAAAAACACCCGACAAAGTGTTTTTGTATTCCAAGAGATGTGAAAATACAAAAACAATGGTGTATGGTAATTAAATCGTGTTTATATGGTTGTGAAGATCAATTTAACGTAAGTATACTTTATTTATATTAAGTTTAATATAATAGTTTAAATTTATAGTAAGTATTAAACAGTAGAAAATTTGAGTTTAAAATTAACCTAACCATCTTACAAATTTCAGTATAACTCTCTATGAAAACCGTAATCTTTTTTTGTTTTACGCAATTTTTATGGTCTGTCGATTTATTTCAGGTTAAGGAAGATACAGCAAATTGTATTGAATATAATATGTGTAACGATACAACAAGGAGAAAGATGTAATCTAAGTTTGAAGAAAGGAGTTGTTCCTTATATATTTTTGTGGCAAAAACACCAGCTGATAGAATGAGAATGTGCATAGTCAAAAGGCAAAGATTGACATTGGATAATGAAGCCTTTTAAGAGTTAGCTATCAAAAGTAGTGTTTAAAAAAATTGGTAACCTTTACGACGAAGTGATATACGTAGTAAGTCCTAGTACTGCCCATAAAAATGTCTGTGATATTAATCAGCCAAGACTCAGTACTTCTCCTATTGAATGTGATGATCATAAGGCAGAGCCTTGCTTTTTGCATATTAAAGATAAATTACCAAGTGACTAAGCTGTGCAAGTTAATATTAAACCGAAGTATGGAAGTAAAGGTGTCAATGTAAATATACTTGCTGAAAAACAAAATGTATCATTGTCACCATTTCCTCATTTAACATACAACATTGTTACATAACCGTTTTAAAAGTAAAACTATCTGTTTTAAAAAGAAAATTGTTTACTGAAAACACAGCTGATAATACTTCTATAGCATCTTATATCTTCTATATCTGCTGATTATCAACCAAGTTATTTATCTGAGTCAAGTGAAGTGAAAAATGATTCAGAAGCAGAAACATTCTAAAAATGTATTGTGTAGTAGCATGCTAACTGCTATTCAAAAAGAGTTTGTAGGTATTTGTTTTGTTAGAGTTGTTTGAGTATTCAGAAAATGTTTTTAAGATTACCTAAACAATTGTATCATTTAATAAAACCTTTAAGCACGAAAATATAGGTTTAAATTATTTATTTTTCTCAATCACACTGATACCACAGTATGAACTTAAACGCCGATATATTGAATGGCGTGTCAAATGACGTCACATTTCCTTTCGACCAATGCACAGTGTGTCGTCTAGAACAAGCTAGCTGGACAAAAACAACTTTAAGATTTCCTAGAAACATTAGTGGGGGTAATTAGGGTATTAGTTGGTAATTACACCAACAACAATTGTTTTGACATAAATCATACATAACATCGTTAATGAGGGTAGTATATAAGACAATTGGGTTAAATGCATAATATTATTCGCATTTTTGCTACTGACGCGATTGCATCTCCTAAGGTTATTTTAGTTGTTGTGGTAAATTTTTGTGATGGATTCTATTACTAAGGGTATGTACATTTTTTTTATGTAGTTACAATAAAATTATATTCATACTAAATTAGAATCGGCGCGCCGCAAGTTGCGTTTTCCTTTTAGTCGTCGGAAATTCAAATTCAAAAGACTATTACTAAAAACTTCCACGTATCTCCGGTCTGTATTTTTTTCAGTTGATAGACACATTATTCTAAATTATAATAAAACTATTTTTTTTTGCCCGTTTTTGCCCCAAAAGCTGTTATTAATTTTTTTTCAGGTAGCAGTTTTACAGTCTCAAAAATGCAGCTTTTCGAAGAATGGGTGAAACATACAAAAAGTGACCGAAATAAGGCGCTTTTCATGTTTGTTTTACAAGAACATGACCTCAGTGGCATAACTGAAGCATCTGTGAAGGACATCAAGAATATAATTTCGATTTTTTCTTCGAAAGTTTCGGAGAAATGGGAGAAATCTCACCGAATGCGGGATCGTTTCTTAGCTTTTAATGTTAAGTGGCTAGAAAATGAAAACTTACAGTTTAATGTGTCTTATGACCTTGCAGAAGCATCAACGTCATCACATTCACTGCCTGGTCCCGGGAGACCACCAGTGGACCTGGCAAACGCAAGTGCCAAAACCAAACGGCGACGTGTCGATGATTTGGTTCAGTTACGAAGCTCTGAGGAGCTTTTGGTTGCTGCTGAAATAGCGTCTCGTCAATCAGGCAAACGCAACGTCGCAAAACTAATTCGAGAAGTTAGTGAGAATCCTGAAAAGTTCAGTGAACTAAAGTCGAGTGACCTCAAGCAGCAAAGGTGCCTTACAAGTGATGAGGCACTTGCGTATTATATAGACTCTAAGTCTACTAGTCACGCCTATAAACAGACGCGGAAGTGGAGTATGCTGGCTGGACATCAGGTATTTCCATCATTTCATAGTCTTCGTAAGGCCAAGAGAGCTTGTTTGCCACCGGATGAACGTGTGACGGTAGCTGAGACGCGTAAAAAATGTAAATACTGTAAATATTAATACTGAAGATTATTGTATTGAGGATTCTTCTGAGGATGAACTTAGTGATGATGAATAATTCCTAAGTTTGTCCTCATTATAATCCAATGAATATTCTTTTTTTAGTAGTAAGTTATAATTTAGTCATTATTTAATAGGTTTATTGTGTACTAATAAATTTTTTAATTAAAGTTGTAAATATTAATTAGTTTTATTTATTCTTATAATATTAGTTTAATCGTTAGATAATGTATTTAGCTTTAAATACCTATTAGTTTAATTGATATTTCTTACGAATCGTGCAATAAACACCATTATTTTTAATGAATGCATATTATTTTTGAGTTTTGCATCTTTTATGGGTTTCCAAGTATTTTAATTAATAAAATCATTCATATTAGTATCTAGCAGAGGGTTTGCAACCTATATCCATTAAAAAATAATTTTGTCCAGCTAGCTTGTTCTAGACGACACACTGTGCAATGGTGGCGCGTTTTGGAATTTGGAATTTCGCTCCCTAAATTTACGCTTTTCATAAATTATTTTATGGCCTTAAATGATTAGTAAATTTAAAAAAAATGATTTTATTGTAATAATATGATAAAAAGTAATCGAAAAAAAAATATTTGAGACCATTTAAATTTTTTTGCATGTTCCCTATTGATGTTTATTCCTGAGATTAACTTGTAACATCGAAAAACAATTTTAGTTTAAAATTAAATTTTTATTAAACTTCTTTGATGTACTTACGAGGGCATCTACCTATACGTGGAAATGTTTGAATGTTTGGATGGATGGATGTTTGTTACTCAATCAGGCCAAAACTACGGATTATGATGAAACTTGGCAATATTTTAGTTTATGTATTAAAGTAACACATAGATTATAGATATATTATTTTTTTCTTATGCTTTTGTCTGTGACATAACAAAGGTTATAGTGCGAATACATAATCGCCACAGGACCTGTTCCTAATAATTTTATTCACTGAATCTTACATAAGTATTTGTGAAAAACCTTCTTATTACCCGACGGCTTTAAAAGGAGTGTTCTTTTATTCAAATATATGTATGTAAATATTTGCATGTTTCCTGCTTCTTCAGCCTAAACGGCTTAAAGGATTTTGACGTATGAAGTATCGGTAGATACGTCTCGATGGCGCAATTGACACTGGGTTATATTACAAAAAGAAAATTGGGGAATTGGAACGCCATATTGTGAGGTCTAAAAATAATGTTTTAAATGAGTTTGAAATTGGCGTTTTATAGCGATTTAATAAAAAAAAATCTGCAACATTTAATCACACCTTCTTGAAGCAGATAAATAAATAAGAATTCATCAATATACCAACCAAGAATATACCAACTTATTCGACGGAAAATTCTTTAAATGAGGTCTATTAAAATATGTTTGGGTGGAGCATTCATTTTTTTTACATTTAAAGTTAAAAAGAAATGTCAAGCAACATACAGTGCATCAAAGAGGTTGCACTTTCTCTAAAAATTGGCTTTTACTATGATGGTTAACAAATTCCAAGTCCGAATTCTAAAAGTGCAGGAAATTATTTGGGCGCTTCATATCTTTCACATAGTTAATTTTACATAAGTTCACGTGGGTTTATCTCTGTATATATGCATGTATTCATAGAAAACAATAAACTTTGTTTGTCTGTAGAAACTAGGAAAAATGTTCAACATTCTCCCTTACAATACTATACACACTATATGGCGCCATAATATGCCCGTTTCTTTCGTCACCTTTACGCCGCATTATAATAAGGTTACCGACTTTTTTAACTTTTCATAGACCATTTCATAGTTAGCGTCACCCACATTTAGATTTTTCCCCATTTTTTATTGAAACACTTAAAAAATACTTTAAATGAAGTCACGGACTACAGGTGGGTTTAAAAGCAATATAAATATAATTTATCATCACAGTCCACGTGAACGTAGTCACGGGTAACAGCTATTATTATATAAAATTAGAGAGAGCTATAAAAAATCATATGAATTTAAACATTGTATTGTCTAGGTAACTGGATACATAAATACATCTAGACAGATTAGATAGCTAAAGCTGGACAATTCAAAAATATAGCTTTAACTATTTTGTTTTATTAGAAACATAAATTGTACACTTTGCGATAGACATTGTGTCATATAGCCTTTTAATAAATAATAACAAAATAAAATGCCTCGTGGTTTCTTTTTCATTACTCCTGTAATGTGGGTTTTATCCATTTGTTCTCGTGTATCCCTTAAAATTGTTCTTAAAGACGCTTATCACTTACGCTTACTTGCTTTATTTATTAGCAGATAAAATGTATGATAATTAAAGATTGCAAACATACAAATTATTTAATGTAAAAAATACTAACATAATATGTAAACTAGATGTAGTTATAAAAAAATCATTTTACATCAATGAAATTTACATTGTATATACAAAATTGTACAAGTTTGGCTTCAACCTTCATAAAAGCAACATTCATAAAACCAACAACTATATAGAGTACATAATAAATGTGTTAACAATAAGGAAGTGGATAATAACCAAGTTTGGGTTACCATCAACAACAATTAACAATTCAGGACTTAGGGTCTAGACAAGACCCATTGACGTTAGTCGAATAGAATTATAAGTCTATGCTTTTGATATGTGATAACTTACTTACCTTACTTCCGTACATTTGCTTATCACCTACAAAGAATGCTACACTGTAATTACCTTAATGTTATTGTCATTTAGTATTTAGTGTTCAAAAATAAGGCATTTCATAAATTACAGTTAGAAAAAAAAACTGATTCTTTGAAAGATCTTTCTTTTTATTTTAGATTCTTTGTTTACATTTCTTTCAATATTTTTATTTTCAATTGTTAGCAAATCTGGGTTATCGATATATATTATCGATAAAAAAGCTTAGAAGCTATTTCTGAAGATGATATTGTTATAATAAGTCAAGAATTGTTGATAATAGTAGTATAGTGTGTAATAGTAGTATACTATACGTCTACTGTATAGTGTATACCAATTACTGAGTATTTTATTATGCGAGTATTTATATTAGTAATATTATATTATGCACCAACCTTTCATCTGTCTCATGATCCGCCACTACCAGAATAAGGTTGTCTTGAATTGTCTGGAAGAGATCGCTACCTAGCGATGAGACCGACTTATTGTATAGCGATAAATATTTTTATTTTAATACCTTTTTTATATTGTCTTCTTTTTCTACTGTATTTTTAACTATGTGTTGTGCAATAGAGTGTATTATAAATATTATTATGATAGTTTCATAATTAAACCACAATAAACCAAAAAATAAACTCTCACAAAAAAAACAAGGATAAAAAATGACAACTTTGTAATATACATAGTAATCAGTAGATCAATTGTGACAATTATTTCATAAAATTAAAAAATAGTCAAAAAGACTTTTTAAATTATAAATCGAGTATTTTTAAGTGGTGCAATATCAAATTAAAAAATTATAATAAGACGAATAAATCATCAAATATATATAAATCCACTCAGTAACGTAGTGTTAAATATTGATCTTATAATGCTTTAAACGAATTTCAACTTCCGGATATAATAGTTGATTTGAAAGTTAAAACGTTTTTTTATTGAATATTCTGATTCGTTAAATAACAAATAATCCACTAGACCAACTAAGAATCAAGATCCCTTCTAACTTTCACTATAAAATTGTTCTTCGGGTCATATTTTTAGGCATGTATAATTTTTTGTCTAGACATACGTTTTGTGTAAAGTGTAATTGAGACTGAAGTGTTCTACTTTAGAATCTAAACACGTAAGGTACTAGAGCTGAGTGTTGAAGTAGTTGTAACTACTGCTCTTGAAAAATTGTATTCATACTACAAATCCATACTATAAAGAGTAGAAGCTATATTTTAAAAAGTTGTACACTTTTATGTCACTTTATTAGCACATTTGTAATGTAATTCATATAAAAGAAGTTGCTATTCCTTAATATATGTATATTTTTACAAATAGTATATATTTTTTTTTGGATTTTAAATATTGTCATAATAAAAAAATATTAAAATTAAAAAAACGACGATTCAAACAGACCTCTAAAACGAATAAAAATAATATTATTATGTACTTATGTACTTTAAGTCGTTGTTTAGGGGGACCGTTGTACGTACGTTGACGATAGTGACTATTTTACGAAGTTAATCATTGAGGACTTAGACTATGTGATTCGATATCGTAATTTTGTTTATTTGTCTTGGTAACTTACTTGCGTTTTAAGTTTTTCCTTTACTAAGCAGTCCCCCGACGCATAGACTTCAATAATTACATAATAATATTATTTTTATTCTTTTTAGAGGTATTTTGTATCGGAGGTCTTTTAAATTATATTTTTTTTTTCTGCTTTTTAAAGTTATATCACTGGTTTCTTAATTGTATCAAATGAACCTACAGACACACAAATACTCAGTTGTTTAAGTATTTCTATCAATGTATCCTAATATTATATAGAGGAAAGATTTTTTGTTTGTTTGAATCGAATAGGCTCTGAAACTATTGAACCGATTAAAAAAAATCTTTTTGCATTAGAATCCTACGTTATTCCTGATGAACATAGGCTATATTTTATAATAATGATAATCATCATCATCACTAATATTATAAGGAGGAATGATTTCATTGTTTGTCTGTTTGAATTGAATAGGCTCCGAAACTGCTAGACCGATTAAAACAAATATTTTACCTTTAGAATCGTACATTACTATTATGTTCATCAGATCCCTCTGATGAACATAGGCTATATTTAATACAAAAAAATAAGGATCGGCGTGAACGTAATAAACTATAAATATATTAAGTAACATGATTGAAGACTTTTTCATATAGGTATATACGAATATTAATAAAAATAAACATTAAGAGTTAAAATGATTTATAATCACTAATAACACTATGATGAAGGGATTTATATCACCACTAGCTGACTCTGTATGACTACAATCATAAGCCATATAAATATTTTTTTTACAGTCTACGTGGACGCAGTCACGGGCAACAGCTATCCCTAATAAAATACTTTACCTGAGTAAATAAGTGTAAAAACCTTTTGGCCTGCATACAAAGGCTTTTTTCTATATAGCGAGGGCGAAGCCGCTGGGGACGGCTAATTATTGCATAAAAACTTTTCGCCAATAAAACGTTAATATCTTGGAGACGACTGTTTCTATTTCGACCAATCATAGCTAAGAACCATCTTGACAAACACAGCTTTCTATTAAAAAACCTCATTCAAATCCGTCCACGCGTTTGGCCGCTGTATTGCCACAGACAGACACACATACACAGTTACACAGATACACAGATCTACAGGTCAAACTTATAACACCCCTGTTTTTAGTCGGGGGCTACAAAGATAAATTCTCATAGAAAATATCAAATAATAATCTTACGTTGTTAAACATTATAAGTAGCGTAATGTAGCGTATAGTAATGCGAAGTAAATTAACACTTACCAGACTGTAAGTATGAGCGTCGTGTTGCTAACTCACTAGTTTGGAAAACTGCTCCGTAAATTTAATAGAATATTAAATACCTAAAAATAACCTACAGAATAAATATCAAGTAAGTTAGGTTTAATAATTACTAGCTGTGTCTGCGACTTCGTATGCGTAGATTTCGAAATTGATAAAACGTACCCTTTGTACTTACTAACCGATATATGTAAAAACTAGGAACCTTCAAACTGGTAAGTAGCAATGATATGATGATAAGAGATTATTAACTTCTTTATTTATTAACCGATTTAAAAAAAAAACAATATTTAAAGTGAATCCCATGACAATATATTCCCGAAAACTGCATCCAAATCTATTAATCTGTTTTTGAGATTAGCATGCACAAACATAGTTATAAAGACAAACAGACGTAAAGAAAAAAAAACATTGTTTTGGGTTCTCTTGCTCTTATAAAGGCCTTATACATGTTTTTTTCTAATATTTTTCATGTACAGAAGGATCAGTGACAATTTTATTATATGTGTAGATAATTTTATTTGGTATATCTGTTTAATATTTAATTTAATAAGCATATTTATGTTACCTTCAAAAATTATCATTGAATATATTTAAGCAGTTTTGAAAGTGTTTATAGATAACAACGATACTCTTAACTCGTGTATAAATAAGAACGTAATATCTCTTCTGCTGTGACAATTATGTAAATTTGCGTAATTATTGTTTTTGAATCGCTATGCACTTGCTTCAAACGAGTATATTAAATAAAGTCTTATACTTTCTTTTATTATTCCAATGTTACCAATATGACCACCAATAATTGATTATTCCAATTCCAATATTAACAATGGTCAAAACTTTTTAACTTTTTAATAAATTAATAGCTGTGAACCGAAATAATATATAAACAATAAAATAATTGCGAAATGTTAAGAATAGTTTTAGTCATTTAGGTGGTTTATCTTAAACTGTTAGACTACGGGGATACAAATATTGTTAATTTCAGAATTATATTCCTTTCCAAAATATGCGGCGAGGGGAGAACCTGGGGAGTCGCGGCGAATTCGGTCGGATAACGTCCGTCTTTGTCGCGAGGTCTCCTTCCTCAGGGAAGAGATACTGAAGGTCCGGAAGGAGTTCGCAAAGCTCAAGAATTCCGTGGGTACTTCCAAGGCGGCAGCCGAGCTCCCGAAGCTTAAAGGTATGGACGATTCAGCTACGAAGGACGACGTTAAGAAAGCCATTCGCCGCATCACCGACTGTCCTGGTGAGTCCCTCCAGGTTTGGGGGATTCGTCAGGACTCGGGGGTTTTGGCGTTTCCTTTGCCTGACTCCCAGTCGATGCGGCGAAAGCGTTGGTGGACGCTGGGAGGATTCTCGTGGGGTGGAGCTCGGTGAGCTAGGTTAGAGCTCCTGGCCGAGCGGCCTTTGTGCTGTTTTAAGTGCCGAGAGCTCGGGCACATACATGCCAATCGCCCTTCCGAGGTAGACCGTAACACTGCCTGTTTTCGCTGTGGCGTGGCGAGTCACAACGACTACAAGGCTCCACGCGTCCGGGGCAAGGCAGCTGCTTTGACCGTGGAGTGCAGTGAACTGGAGGTCAAGGTGATGGCGCCGTGATCGACGTTGTTGCCCTCAACGGGGGGGCCGGATAAAAGGAGACGGGATTTGTCCGAGTCCTTTCTCTAGCCGAAGAGAAAGGACTCGGGTGGGAGAGGAGGGTAACCTCTCTCGTTCATCATAGACCTACGAGGTGAGGGTGCCCTTAGTTAATGGGGCACCCTCATAGGGGGGAATTTCCGCCGAGGCGTCACGGTGATTGCGAAAGCGATCCCGTTGCGTCCCACTAAGGTGATGAGGTCAACCTTTGGTATTTAGTAAGTAGCCTTAAATATGGCAGCGTACTCTATGCCCTTCCTGGCCGACGGGAACGCATTATTCCGATAAAAAAAAATATAATATGTAGGTCGAGTTAATGAAATAAATAACTAGAATTAGAGAAAATTATAAAAATCAAAATCACACAATATTTTTTCGGATATTTATTATAATTTTTAATATTAAATAGTTTTTAATAATTATACTTATAGAACAGCTTGTTTGTTATACAAAAACTAACAATTTACGAGTGCAATATCAGAATTAATATAATGACTCTACGGTGGCTGCTGACGAGACTTGAATATTACGGTCGTAGCTCTTATGATTTATGAGATGTAATTTCTCTCAAGAGTGCGTGTAACATTAAAAAAATACATGAATTAATTAAGAATTATATTTTAATGAAAATATATATGTCGCAGATCACGATAATTTAACGATAATTAGTAACTCAATTGATATCATTGTAACAGTGGGGTGTGAACGCCGTGACGTATTAAGTCACGTGATCGGAATCGTTTGGAGGGGCACCGGAGACATTTTAAATATCCGAGAGCATCGAGACGAGATGATTATTGATTAGTGTGAGCCTTACAGTCCGGACCCCCCAAACGGGACCGGTGATTCACGCAACTTTGATAATTGTATACCAACAAAGTAATTTGTAATATCTGATTACCTCCATTTAATACAAGAATTGTCATATTGTGTCTGTGTGGTTTAATTGCCTGAGACCTACGCTTCGGATCCTGTACCAGAAGACTCCATCAATACCGAACAAGCCACTAATCTACCTCCTATCTCCGACATACAAAACAATTGAGATTGTTAAGCAGAGTAACATAGTAATAATTATGGTTGCTAAGGTTTATTAAGTTAAATTTAATAAAAATGAAATTTAAGATTTTATTGAGTTTAAATGAAATGAGTTCATTTTATGGTCTTTTTTATAAAAAATTAAGTTCTAATTTAAAAAACAATGAGAACTTCTATAATAGAATTAAGAACTCTATAGTAGTTGTAGTCTGATAGTTCTATTAAGTATCAGTTCACGTATGGAAAGCCTTTCAATGTACACAGTTGCAAGTCATTTCTTTGTGGATCTATTATACTATTCTTTATTTGTTCATACAATTAAGATATGCATATTACACATAATAAAATAAGGCAAAATATAAACATCTTTTAAATATATTCGGTAAAATCTGGTCAAGAAAGCAAATACCGGTATCGTTCGGAAAAGCCCTTTTTGTCCTCATTCCGAAAAACGACAATGTCAATAATCCCAAGGATACTAGACCGATAGCCCTAACAAATACAATTTCCAAAATATTTTTCTCTTTTTTACAAACTAAAATGACGCAATTCATGATTAACAATAGATATTTCAGGCCTAATCACCAGAAAGGGTTTTTGCCCGGAATTTCTGGATGCCTGGAACATAATACGTTAATATCGGAAAGCCTTAAAGATGCTAGAACTAGCGAGAGACAAATTACGGTTTGTTGGATAGACTTAGAAAACGCCTTTGGGTCGGTACGACATGAACTAATGATGTTCGCGCTTAAATGGTATAACTTTCCTACGGTGGTTCGCGACATTATTGCATCATATTATTCAAAATTAAAATTCTCAATAATTTTTAATGAAAACCATTCAAAACCACTTAATTATAACGTTGGTTTATTTCAGGGCTGTTGTATTTCTCCTATTATATTTAATATAGTTATTAATATTTTAATAGACAAATTAATTAGAAATGAAAAAAAGTGGGGCTATCGGTTTAAGTTCAACAACAAATACACAGAATCCATACTAGCTTTTGCAGATGATCTCGCGATACTGACACGTAATCCGAAACAATGTCAGGTACTTTTAAATGTAGTTGAGGATTTCTGTACGTGGACGGGCGGATTGAGGACAAAACCAAGTAAATGTTTTAGTCTGTGTCTGGGTAGACGGAATACCAAATATACCTCTTACGATCCGGGTCTTATAATAGGCGGTCAGTGCGTTAGTACGGTTACGGAAGCAGCTCCGTTTAAATTTTTAGGTAAAAAAATCGATTACCAAGGCCGTACTCCATCGTTGGATGTAATAGTCGATAGCTTTTTAAACGATCTCAAAAAGGTAGACAACCAACCAATAAGTAACGTCAAAAAAGCTTGGATTTACGATAATTATTTAACATCACGTCTAAATTGGCCTTTCCTCGTGTATGATATAAATAAAACCCTTTTGTCAAAGTTAGATGCAAGCGTCATAAAGACATTGAAGTTATGGCTCGGGTTAGCGCACTCAGCGGACTCTTCAACCTTATTTAGAGACCGTAACAACTTTGGATTAAAATTAAAGAAACCATCGGAGCTCTACAAACATCTAAGAGTTACCAAAAGACATATCATCGGAAAATCTAAAGATGATACTGTAACTTCTCTCCCAAAAGACAAAGTTGCCTCAGAGCTCGAGTCACGACTTCAATTCCATAAAAAGTTTATGATAGGTGCTCAAACAAATAAAGTAGGGCTAGGATCAAGTAGGAAAGTTCAAGACATAGACATAACAAAATCTTTTATTCGACAAGACGAAAACGATAATTACCGACTCCACGCGATGAGCCTAGAAATTCAAAACGAATGGGTGACCATAGGAGATTTTTGTATTCCACTAGCTTTGAAGTGGCGCACCTTAATTTATGATTGGTCCCCAGCATTATTAAAATTCTATCTTAATGCATTCCAAATGACTCTCCCAGATCAAAGTAATTTAGTAAGATGGGGCAAAGCCACCGAAAAGTCTTGCAACATCTGTGGGGAGGCAATAGGAACCGCGAAACACCTATTAGTAGGGTGTAGGGTACTTCTAGATAAAGGTCAATACTCGCGTCGCCACGACAAGGTATTAGAAATTATACGGGAAGCGGTTAGTCTTTCAGTAGCAAGAGCGCGGAAGGGTATAACAACCACCGAACGATCTATAGAATTCGTAAAAGAAGGCTCCTCCAAAAAATCAAAAGCGAAGCCTTATTCAATATTAGGCGCGGCTCCTGATTGGATTCTCATGATGGACACGTATGAAAAGCATTACAAAATCCCTGGGGATGTTGGTGTTTCGTCATCCAGACCGGACTTATTCCTGTATTCGAAACATCTGAGGCGCGTGATACTTGTGGAGCTTACTGTTCCTTGGGAAACAAACATCCCAAGGGATCACACATTCAAGCTCAATAAGTATTACGAACTAACCAACGAACTGATCAGGAATAAATTTATAGTTAGTTTGTACGCGGTAGAAGTGGGAGCGAGAGGTATAACAGCAAAATCTCTCTATAGCCTACTTAAAGATCTTGGCCTTTCTAGAACAAGCATCGGTTCATTTCTAGAACGTACTTCAAAGGCGGCATTAGTAGGTTCTTTCCAAATTTGGTTAGGTAGGGAGAGGAGTGTGGAGGGTGAAGGTGAGCGTTTTTGCGCATAATAAAGGGGCCCCTTAAACCTACTCCTGGGTCGCAAGTCCCAGGCACTGCTTGCACTCCTCTCCTTGCAACGCGATGGGCCCGGCACCCGCACGGTGAATCCATGGATTGCTAAGAAGCTTCGTCTCTGTTCAGTATATGATATAAAAATAATTGTCATTGTCTCCGATTATCTGTTTATAGAAACAATCTTAATGCAATAACTTAAAAGTTATTCCATTAAAATCGTAACCAAACTAATTAACAACTTATTCTGTTTAGTGACAGAAAAAGTTGTTAATTAGTTTGGATATCCCATTGCCACGGTTAGCGTATAATACGTTTTACTCACTAATAATGTCTTATTTTTGGGAAAATACAAATGTACAATTTAGTTTGTTGGCTAATCACCGGAATTAACGTTTAGTATGATTTCAAGGCTTGAAAAAAATATTAGGGGCAGATTACTTTGGGCAACAATTATTATAAATCTTTAAATATATAAATAAACATTAGTATTAGGTGATGAGAGATTTTTTTTTTATTTGAGTCTGAAGTAATAATACAAGTTTGCAAAGAAAATCTGTTATATAATAATAATATAATCTTTATAACAAAATTTTTCAAGAAATTTTAAATTACACTTACATATATTTACTACAAGGTTTTATAAAATATATCACATGGAGTAATCTCAATTCTTCTACAAAGGAGCTACTTGTCCTTAGAGCTTTAGGAATATAAAAGTAATTTAAGGACCAGTTGTAAAGTATGTTGAATCTGTCTTACCTGAGTTGAGAGAGTATTAAGTAGAAATATTACGTAGAATAATTCATGCTGAAATGGTTTTCTTCTACGTAGTATATTACAGGTCCTCTTAAGATACTTTTTATTTTCTTTACTACAATTATGTAAAATTTTTATTTAAGTTGAATATTTCTTATTATAAGGGAAAAAAGTCAAGGTCAATGAGATCAAAAGAAAAGCCCACCATCCTTCATTGTTTTATTGGAGAAATATATTTGATAAATTTTCGGTTTAAATGTTTCAATAACTAATAATATTTATTCGTATAATTTTCTTATATAATAATTAAGTGATCTGTGGTTATCTAAATCAAACAATATTATTAGGAATGATAAAGGCATACAATATTTTTCATACACTTACGTATGTTTAGTCGCGGCTCTATATTATAATTCCAGTATGGGCTTTATTATGATACATTTATAAAGTTTCATTTTTTATGGAATAATTAAATGAGCTTCGATATAAAATAATAATAAAATAATTACAGCATCCCTTTCTGCAACTCATGTTGCGTACCTTAAAGATCTCTTTTATATACTCTAGTCTACAAATATGCTGAAGCGTGATTCAAACCAACTTAACCAACTTGAAAAGCCAAAATATTTAAGCTACGAATTAACATTAAAATATCAAAAACTATATTAAAACTGAGTAATTGCAAATTCATTACGTAATTTAAATCGGTTTTGTTTATCAAGTAAAATTTGTTTAAAATATTTTTTCCTACCCTAGTTTTTATTAAAAATTATGAAAATGAAGTATTTTTGTTACCAATTATTTGAAAAGATAATAATATTAACTAAAAAGTTTGAGTGGTCATTTTTCTCTTTTATAAATTAAATATCATTATATTTCTAAGGGTTTATAGAAAAAAAAGAAACTTCGAGAAATAATGTTTACTTTTATTAAATTTCTTTTCTTCCTAGTTAGATTTCTTTTAAAAATGTTCGACTTCTTTTTAAGCGATGAAACTCATTTCAAAAATATAAAATTTAAAAATATAAACATATTTAATTTATTGAATTGTATACGTTTATACTCTCTCTATACCCACTCGTTCTCTCGTATCTCTCTGTACCTATACGTTTATACTCTCTCTCCCTTTGCGTATAAGTAACATATTTTGTATTTACACTATCCAATAATTTAAATAATGGATAAAATTTTATCTTAATAAATAGTGTAATTATAAAACTTACACATTACAATCAAGAAAACACAATTTTGTAACTAATATAACCTTAAATCAATTAAATTAAAAGTACTTTGTTTGTGTACAAAACAATGATTATTTATACGCGATAAAAATTTACACTGTTATTAGAAACTAAACTATTTATTAGAAAAAAAATCATATACATATTCATGAGTCACATACTATATTTCCTAGGCAATATTATTGATTTTTTATCGCATAAAATTTGTACCTTATTAATGTACCCGTTATTAACCAAGGGAAGTGAATTAGATTGTCTTATAATATAATTTCTGTCCCTTCCAAATAAATCGCCTTTTATAGCATTTTTATTTAACATCCAAAAAACTATACAAAAATGAATATGTGTAATAATGAAATAAAATAATAAATTTGGCAACACTCCGATTTTGAATTTTCTGGGCAACACTCCGATTTTGAATTTTATGGGCATGATATTATTTATTATTCCTAGAAGAATATAATACATTTAGACAAATATGTAAATTGTTTCGCTTAAATTATGACGTTTTGAGAAGGTGATAAACTAAATGTCCACCCATTTCTAACAGTCTTATTAACGACAGTAGATAAGAAAATCTCCCTTCTTAACAACAATATTTTAAATGTTTACTGTCGCTACGCCCTAATTAAATTAATTACGGTAAAACGTCCATCAGCTCCTTGAATGACTACAATTTTGCATCAGGCAATAATTTTTGTCGTCATTTTAAACTTAAATCAGCTTAATCAACATTATACTTCTACTAGTACATTATTATTATTATTATTATTATTATTATTGATATTGTTATTATAGTTATCACCTCAATTCTTAACCATTTCATTCATTCTTCTACATTTCCGAAGTCCTGGAAAGATGCTCTAATCATATCTATACCTAAAAAGCCTGATCTTAGTAATTTTTCTGACTATCGTCCAATTTCCATACTTCCTTTTTTATCTAAGGTCCTTGAGCATCTTGTCTACTAACTATTGTTCCTATATCTTTATAAGCACTGCCTCCTTAATCCCCTTCAATTTGGTTTCCGTCACGGTCATAGTACGACAACTATCTTGGTTATAATCATCGACGACATCAGGAGTGGTATGGATAATCAAAAATTTGCTATTCTGACCTTTCTAAATTATAGTGATGCATTTGGGATGGTTGATTTTGATTTGTTATTAACCATATTGAGTTCTCTTACCATATCTCTAGAGGTAGTTAACTGATTTCATTCATACTTGCACCGCCGACGGCAACGTATTCGCGTTGATAACTAGCACTCTACTTGGTGCGCAGTTTAGACTGGCGTCCCTCAAGGTGACGTTTTATCTCTACTTCTCTTTAATTTTTTTTTACCTCCATAACCACCCATATTTCTTCTTTCTACCACTTGTATGCCGATACAAGTAGTAGAATCTCGAGTGGTGGATCTCCCGTTATACTCACTAACTAACTTAACGGATTTTTATACCTGTCTTAATAATATACATATTGATTTGGAACGTATACCAAACTGGTTTAAATCTTTTGGCTTAAACGTTAATCCTTCAACACTACTCATAGTCATTAGGAGTCAAAAATTAACTATGCGTATAAATTGGTCAAATGTTTACCTGTACTGTTTGATAGCGATATTATTTCTCTTAATGATAAAGTTAAAAACTTACAACTGATACTTGATAGATCATTCTCCTAGATACCTCATATTAACGAAGTTAGTAGAAAGATTTACCTTAAAATTGGATCGCTCCAACAACTTTTTAACTCTTTATCTATTCCTACAAAAAATTGCGATAGCAGAATCTCACCTTCTTCCAATTCTTGACTATGCCAACGATTTTGTTACGAATAATACCGAGGAAAAGGCTTAATAGGCTTGAACGCCTTTAACATTTATGTAATCGGTTTATTTTTTTAGCCTTCATAAATTTTTACACGTCTCCGAATTTCACAACTTCATGTGGCTTACCATACGCCTTCGCAGTATTTCTCACATACTTTCTCATCCTCTTTAATCCTAAGTCTCCTGATTATCTTAAGACGCGGTTTCAATTTTTGGATCACTCTATAGAGCTAATTCCTTGGACATTTTAAAAAAAAGAGGTGAAACAATTGTATTTATCTCAGTGATGATATCGGTCGATCGAGTTTCCATTATTATTATTATCTATACATTTATATTATTGTTTTATCTTTTTAGCTTATTTACTTTCTATCTATGTACTGTTTATAAGAAAATTACTATAGTAATGTGTGTAACGTGTGTGATTATAGTAATTGAAATATAAATGTAATATTTATATTAAATGGGCGTATGTTTCATTTTAATCATTTGATGTACACATATTAAACATTTCCATATATATTTTATTATAATATATCAATATATTCATATCAGCGATAAGGCCGCCTTTTGCATTTTCTCATAATTTACGTGTTTTTTTCATTAAGTTACTGTTACGTTCATTTTTGTTATTATTCTTGTTTTATTTAAGTTGTTGTGTGGAGTGCAATAAATAATATTATCTATTTATCTATCTATGATATTTTAAGCACAAGGTTAAAACTATGAGGGTTCCAAACACGTCCTGATTTGTGAAGAACCACACAACAAACACAGCCGGATTTTTTTTATTGTGATCACTGATTTCCAAACATCAATCTTAAAAGCAATTTTGCGAAGATTACTAGTAATCTTCGCAATTTTGCGAAGATTACTAGTAATCTTAATAGAATGTAATTCAGTCCCGAGCCATACTGTCCTTGATGTAATCCTGTACACTATAGTAGGATTGTCTTATAAAATAATTTTATATAAATAATTTAAATTTGTTTAATGATAAACTTAAGGAGTTGTTTGGGAGCTTATTATAAAAACATATACACTTAACCTTAAAAGATTTTATATACAAACATACACAATTAACATTAAAGGACCTATTATATGAAGTATAGCGAGTTTATTTTTATTTATTTTATTAATTTTATGTAAGTCACAATTTTTCTTGAACTTTGAAATATTGTTATAAAATTTAACTAGATTTTTATAAATATACGGATTATAATCGGTAATATTTATACATTCTTTTAATTTATTTCTTAAATATTCTCTTAGTCTCAAAATATATATTTCTCGAACAGCCCACTTTTGCAGTGTAAATATGGTATCAATATCGGCTGCATCACCCCAAAAGATATGTATAGTAGTAAGATATGTATAGTAATATACGGTTTACTATAAAAGTAAACTAATCAAGCAGTAATTCATATATTATATGAGGACCCATTGCAATTTATCATATAAATTGTAAGGTATTTGATACACAACTGCATTTCGAGTTAGAAAATAATTTAACTTATTCTTTTTTTTTTGTTTTCATATATATATTATTATCGTAAAATTTGGACTCATAAAGTCTTTATTTTCTCAAATTTGTCAACAGCCTTAGGCTAATATTGTACATGTGTGCATTTGACATGAATAATGTTCATGTAGCAAACTTCATAGGCAGCCATGTTAACTTTTAGGTTATAAAACGTTATTTTGGCACTTGTCCCTCAGAAATTGTATGCAATATAAATAAATTCAATATTTGTTTATTTATTTCAAATTTATTGTACAATAAAATATACACTTAGCGGTCTTAATGCTAAAACATTCTCTACAAGTCAATCAAACCACTATACAGTATAAAATAAACTACTGTAAACATAAAATTAAACTATTAATAATATAAGTTTTTAGATTAACGTGGTTATTTTCACTAGAATTATGTATAAAAACGGGATTATTACCACGGTCAGTTATATTATTATTATTACCTCGATATTTCGAAGCGGTTACACGCTCCATGGTCACGAGTAGACTGGTATGGCGAGTGTTGACATCTTCTAAGGACAGACATATCTGTCTACCCTCTTTCGGATGCGTCGACTACTCTCACTACGACTGTTCGAACCACTGCTATTGTCACTCATTTGTTTCTCACGGCACACAAAACTTTCTGTGTCTGGACGCGAAAATGAAGTCGAACCTATTGTCTTTTTATGACTATTAACCACCGTATTCCACGCACTGGATAGTTTAAAACCGTCTTCCCGATTAAAATTCTGGTACTTCTTTATTTCAAGTGCCTCGCGCACTAATCGCGGTATGTAGTGGCGTTCCGTTGCTAGTACTTTAGGGTTATGTAATTCTATCCAGTGATTGGTTTGGGCCTGGTTTAAATGCTGTGCTATAGCCGACTTGTTCACGTCATTGTTTTTTACAGCCCGGATGTGTTTTTTCATACGGTCGACGATTGCTCGTTTAGTTTGGCCGATGTACGAACTTCCGCAACTGCAATCCACTTTATAGACTCCAGGAGTTTGAAGAGGCAGACGGTCTTTAGGTGAACGTAACAGCTTTCCTATTTTGCTATGGGGCGTAAAAACAGTTTTTATCGAGAACTTCCCTAATAATCTGCCTATTTTATCGGTCACCCCTTTAACATAAGGTAAAAATGCTGGTTGTCTTTGTACCTCATCTTTTCTCTTCTTTGGTATGCGCTTTTTACAAGATGTTGTATTGTTGTATCCGTTGCTTCGTAGAACCGTTTTGATATGTACGAGCTCACGCGGTAGATGTTCTTCGTCGCATATGTCATACGCTCTGTTAGTAAGTGACTTTGCAACGGACTGCAGGTGACACGGGTGATGATGTGATTTTGCATGTAAATATTTGTCCGTGTGAGTTGGCTTTCTGTATACAGAGTGACCTAAACTCCTATTTTCTTGAACTGTCACCATCACATCAAGAAAGAAAGTGATTTTGAGTTGTTCGATCGTATTACATTTTTACAAAGCCAACGCGTAGCTAAATGGTGTGCATCAAAACACGACAGAAATATCGCAACGTTATGTAAAAATCAAGAACTTAACGGCGACTACCATAAAAACTCGATCGAAACGCGTACAGTGGTCAATATGTCCAGCAAGACACTGAATGAATCAGCACTAAGTGCCCTGGAAAAGGGGTTAAATTTCGCTCCGTCACCCACACGAATCCCTTATGAAAATATTATTTGTGGTGTTGAAGAAACTATCGTAAGAAATAAAATACCTACACCAGACGCGGAAATATTGAGGCAGGACATCGCTGTAACCTTACGTAAGTCTAAACCACCACAAAATAATATTAGTGCTGAGGAATTATTGGCAATTAAAAATCTTCGAGCCGACACGGACATCCTAGTACTCAAAGCCGATAAGGGAAATGCCACTGTGGTTATTGATGTAGAAGAGTACGACCGTAAAATAAAACTTTTACTCCAAGACAGTTCTACTTACAAACCTGTGAACTACAATCCGACTCCCAGGGTCCAACGTAAAACTAGGTCCCTAATTGTCTCATGCAAAGATGCCATACCCGAAGATGACCTGAAACTTTTGCTGCGTCCATGCATAGTACAACCACCACGACTTTACGGATTACCTAAAATCCACAAACAGGGTTCACCGCTACGTCCAATCGTGTGTCAAATAGATGCACCAACCTATGCCCTAGCGAAATATGTTTCACGAGTGTTGGCACCTCTAGCAGGTAAGACTTCTTCTTCTTTTGTTAAGGACTCCAAACATTTTGTGGATATCCTGAAAAGGGTTACGGTTAGTACCAATGAGACAATGGTGAGTTTTGACGTGGAGTCACTTTTCACAAACGTACCAGTAAGAGAGTGTATCGAGATTGTCAAGGTGAAGCTTCAGAAGACATCCCAATGGTAATAGCTAAGTGTCTCGATCATTGCCTCAATACCAGTTACTTTTTATACAACGGTCAATACTACCTACAGATTGATGGTGTAGCAATGGGCAGTCCAGTTGCCCCAATAATAGCAAACATTTGGATGGAACATGTCGAAAACACCACAATTCTTGCGAATCCATCAACTGTAACATTATGGAAAAGGTATGTTGATGACGTTTTTTGTATTATAAAGGGTAAAGAGGACAGTGTAAAGGAATACTTAGCATATCTGAACAACATTCATACCAAACTAAGATTCACCTCTGAAACTGAGAGACAACGAAGCCTGGCCTTTCTTGATGTGATGGTGACAGTTCAAGAAAATGGGAGTTTAGGTCACTCTGTATACAGAAAGCTAACTCACACGGACAAATATTTACATGCAAAATCACATCATCACCCGTGTCACCTGCAGTCCGTTGCAAAGTCACTTACTAACAGAGCGTATGACATATGCGACGAAGAACATCTACCGCGTGAGCTCGTACATATCAAAACGGTTCTACGAAGCAACGGATACAACAATACAACATCTTGTAAAAAGCGCATACCAAAGAAGAGAAAAGATGAGGTACAAAGACAACCAGCATTTTTACCTTATGTTAAAGGGGTGACCGATAAAATAGGCAGATTATTAGGGAAGTTCTCGATAAAAACTGTTTTTACGCCCCATAGCAAAATAGGAAAGCTGTTACGTTCACCTAAAGACCGTCTGCCTCTTCAAACTCCTGGAGTCTATAAAGTGGATTGCAGTTGCGGAAGTTCGTACATCGGCCAAACTAAACGAGCAATCGTCGACCGTATGAAAAAACACATCCGGGCTGTAAAAAACAATGACGTGAACAAGTCGGCTATAGCACAGCATTTAAACCAGGCCCAAACCAATCACTGGATAGAATTACATAACCCTAAAGTACTAGCAACGGAACGCCACTACATACCGCGATTAGTGCGCGAGGCACTTGAAATAAAGAAGTACCAGAATTTTAATCGGGAAGACGGTTTTAAACTATCCAGTGCGTGGAATACGGTGGTTAATAGTCATAAAAAGACAATAGGTTCGACTTCATTTTCGCGTCCAGACACAGTAAGTTTTGTGTGTCGTGAGAAACAAATGAGTGTCTTTTAAGTTAAGAAAAAGGAACAAGGTTACACAGCGGTTGCACTCCTCCTCATATAAAGTGCACCTCACTAATATCAGGGGTTTGCACTCAAATCTTTTAGCTGTCCACCACCACCTGGAGATAGTGCAGCCGCACTTGCTCTTTTTGACGGAGACGCAGATACAATGTCCTTTGAGCGCTGCATACTTGGATTATCCCGGTTACTCGTTAGAGCACAACTTTCGCTCACGGGCCGGAGTCAGTGTGTACGCGCGGAACGACCTCTGTGTTCAGCGTCTCCGTCACCTTGAAGACCCCACTTTTTCTGCCCTATGGGTTTTAGTGGACACAGGAAACGAAAAAATCCTGTATTCCTGTGTCTACCGTTCGCACAGCGGTGACAAGGAGACAACTCGTTTATTTGAGTATCTCAGTGAGGCTGCAGATATGGCTCTGTATCAGTACCCTTCGGCGCAGCTCGTCTTTCTGGGGGACTTTAATGCCTGTCATCAGGACTGGCTGTTCCCGTACCAGAAGACCGACCATGCTGGAAGAGAAGCGCGGAACTTTGCGTTGTCCTTGGACCTCTTTCAGCTGGTAAGGCAAGCGACAAGGGTACCAGATGTGGTAGGCCATACAGCCAATTGCCTGGACCTTCTGCTGACAACTGATCCTGACAGGCATCGTGTAGAGGTCACGTCCCCCTTGGGAACCTCCGATCACTGTCTGGTGAAATCTGTATTTACATATTCCCCACCAGCTTTCGAACCACATGGTGTTAGGCGAGTATGGAAATACAAGTCAGCAGATTAGGATGAGATGCGGCACTTTTTTGCGTCTTATCCTTGGCGGCAGGTCTGCTTCTCTTCTTTGGATCCGTCGAGTTGCGCGGATGCTATAACCGATGTGGTGCGTCAGGCAATGGAGTATTTTATTCCTTTTGCTGACGTACCCATCGGTGGCAAAGCTCGCCCATGGTTTAATGCCGAATGTCGTCATGCACATGACCGAAAACATTCGGCATACCTCATTTGGGCTGATGCTCGAAGCCGCAAAACTCCGGATGTAAGTACAAAGAAGAGAGCCTTTAACCAAGCTGCCAAGTCCTATAAAAAGGCATTGCGGAAGGCTCGTCTTGATCGGATCGTTAAGAATGGCGAAAAGCTCTCTGTCAGACCAACTGGCAGTCGAGTTTTCTGGTCTCTTGCGAAAGTGATCGAGTCGAACTTCTGCCAACCCTCACTGCCTGCTCTGCTGAAGCCTGATGGATCCCTGGCCCACACAGCAACAGAGAAAGCGAATGTATTTGCTTCTCTATTTGCTGAGAATTCGCATCTAGACACTGGCAATGCTTCTCCAGCACATCTTCCTCACTGCGATATTTCGATGCCTGAAATCCGCATCACGAACAAAGAGGTATGGAGAACATTGTGTCGTTTAGATGTGAATAAAGCCAGTGGTCCTGATGGTATACCAGCCATTCTGCTCAAGACATGCGCAGGTGAGTTGTCTCCTGTATTGACACGTCTGTATCGCCTCTCTTTCAAGACTGGAAAAGTGCCGGAATCCTGGAAGCTTGCCAACGTGCAACCCGTGCCCAAAAAAGGCAGCCGTGCCGATCCTGCCAATTATAGGCCCATTTCAATCACCTCCATACTTTTTTTTTTTTTTTTTTTTGCGGGTAGTACTTTAATTAACATCATATTTTTTCGCTCTTACAGTTTTAAGTGATATAAATTACATTTTTAACTTTTAAAGTCTTTAATGTTATAAGAATAAATTGAAAACAAACCTACATTGCCCGGCACATAAAATTATTTACAATATTCATCCGTTAAGCAATATGGACCTTCACACTCAACTTAGCAAGAACATGGAGGAGATTGTGACACTTTTTGAGTCTCGCATGAATCAATTTGACAAGGCACTGACACAAACACAACCACAAACATCTAAACCTTCTGTTGGTAATCTGGAGACGTTGATTGCTGATTACACCGTCTTCAAGGAGTTAATGTGGAAATCACTTTCTATGCTACGTCAACAACTCCAGTTATTGTCAATTGGTTTTGATAAACATGAAATGCTTTCTCGTCGAAAGGTCCTGTTGATACATGGACTTCCAGAAGACAGGGATGACATCTATCAGCAAGTTAATGATACTCTGAACAACCAGATGAAGCTTTGTGACTTGGATAATAATTGTGTTGACATTTGTCACCGTCTTGGTGTTAAGAGACAAAAGCCCAGGCCTGTTGTGGTGCGTTTCAATAGTTTGAAATTTAAGAATATTTTCTGGAACGCTAAAACCACTCTAAAGGGTACGGGTGTAACAATCTCAGAGTTTCTCACAAAGCCTAGACAGGAAGTATTTATTACAGCCAGAAAACACTTTGGCATGAAAAACTGCTGGACTTCAGATGGTGCTATTATCATTGCATTGCCGGATAAAACAAGGAAGAAGGTTATCACTTCACTGGAACTGCAGCTTGTTATTCGAAACTATCCCCAATTGGATCAGGCTTCTCAAGACTTCAGATCAACAAGATCTCGTCGTGTTAAAAATTCTGGTAAATAATGTTATATCCAGTTACAAATTCTTTATTTCACAATCAGGTTATAGTCTTCACATTGATAATCCACTATTACTCCCTGTATTGCTTTTCTTATTATTATATAATAATAATAATAATAATAATAATAAAGCTTTATTTAAATTTAAAAAACAAATTTAAAGTTCCATACAAAAAAAAAAAAAAAAAAGTATTTATCTTAACTCTGCTTATAACAAAATGTAATGGTAAAGTAATAATAAAAGTATATATATATGTATAAAATGAGGTAAAAAAAAAACTTAACATAAGTGACTTTTCAGTCGTAATTTTTTTGTATGGACCCCCTTTGGGTAAAAGCCTCCTCCAAGGCCTGCCATTTCTCCCGGTCTTTTGCCGTAGTCATCCAATCTCGACCCGCTACCCCTACTACTTCATCTGCCCACTTAGCACAAGGTCGACCTCGCGCTCTAGTGCCTTTTGGCCCCGACCATTTTACCGATCTAAAGGTCCATCTGTCGTCATTATACCTGGCTACGTGGCCAGCCCACTTCCATTTTTTTTGCAATGAGAAAGTTAAGGCGTCAATAATATTTGTTTTTTTCCGAATGGTCTCGTTTTTGACTTTGTCTTTTAGTTTTATGCGTAGGTAACTTCTTTCCATTCTTCTCTGGCTGGTCTGTATTTTGTTCCTAGTTTTGAAATCGAACGTCCATGTTTGGCAACCATAAGAAATACTTGGTAATATTATTGTATCCATTAATATGCTTTTCAACGGTAGAGGGAGATTAGATTTAAATATTTCTTTTTGAGCCCAGTACTTTTTCCAGGTGATTGCTATTCGTCGGTCTACTTCTTCAATATTTCTATTTTTATTGAAAGAAATCTGTTTGCCTAGATAAACATATTTCTCTACAAACTCGATAGGAATGCTGTTAATAAGTATGGGTATCTTGTGGTGATTTGTCATAACCTTTGTTTTGTCTAGGTTCATTTCTAATCCAACTTTAATACTGGCCTGATTTAAATCGCTTATCATTTGGTTTAATTGTTGAGGAGTTTCTGAGAATATAATGATGTCGTCGGCGAACCTGAGGTGGCTTAGGTGTTTTCCATCTATCTTAATTCCTCGTTCTGACCACGGTAAGTTTTTCATTATGTGTTGTAAGACGGCTATGAATAATTTGGGAGAGATCGGGTCACCCTGCCTCACGCCTCTGCGTATATTAATTTTTGAACCAGTTTTGTCTAGCTTGACTCTACTCGTGCTATTAGCATAGATGTTTTTTAGTATGTCTATATATTTTTTATTTATGTTTTGTGTCGTCAATGCTTCCCAGATACTGTCATGTGATATAGAGTCAAAAGCTTTTTTATAATCAATGAAAGCTAAATATAACGGTCTGCGGAACTCTAAATATTTTTCAATTACCTGGTCAACTACTTGTATGTGATCTTGAGTACCAAAACCACTTCTAAAACCAGCCTGTTCTATGGGCTGTTCTATATCAATTGTTGAAGTAATTCTATCAAGTAAACAAGAAGCAAACAGTTTGTAGAAACACGGCATAAGGCTGATTGGGCGATAGTTACCTATGTCAGCTGGATTGCCTTTTTTATACAATAAGATGATTATAGATTCTGTCCATGAGTCTGGTACAATTTCTTCGACTAATATTTTGTTCCATAGAATTGTGATAGGTGTAAGTAGTAAAGTTCTTGCCAGTGTGAGACATTCATTTGTAATGCCGTCGTGACCCGGACTTTTTTCTGGTTTTAGCTTCCTTATCTGCTTCAGGATTTCAGGTTCCGTAAACTGTAAAACGGGGGAAGTATCTTTATCTTGATGCCCCGTACTAGTTGTTGTTGCTGACTGTGATTGGCTATATAGTTTTCTATAAAAGTCAGTAGCTATATTTATTACCTCTGTTCGCGATTCTGATTTGGTAGACTCTGCTTTAAGAGTTGTGATCCAATGTTTTGCTCTGTCCAACTCTTTATATGCTTTTTTAGTTGATCTAGTTTTTTCAAGACATCTTTGTATGATATTACTTCTATAGATATCGTAGCATCTCCTTATTTCTTTGTTTGTAGCTTTGTAAAGGTTTTTAAGATTTTCTTTGTCCCTTTTGTCTAGTTTTTGTTTGTTTTGTAATTTATTTCTTTTTTTCATAAGCTTTAAAGCCTCGTCTGATAGTATATTGCACCTTTTTTTATTATTAGTATTCTTTAAGCTTTTGATTATGGATTGTATAATATTTTGGTAGTACTTATCAGCTTTGTAGTTTTCCTGTGTCTTTATAAGTTCTGGTACATAATTATTTAGATTTTTAAGATAGATATCTTGCTCTTCTTGCGTTTTCAATGTATTTAATGTGTTTGAAAAGTTACGCCTACTTTTTTTCGTTGATTTTAATTGGAGGGTTACTCTTATCATCCTGTGATCTGATCCAAAAGGGACTGATGAGAGTACTTCATACTTAGAAATTAGGTGGGGTTTTGTAGTCATGATGTAATCAATCTAATTTTTTGTGTTTTTGTCTGGAGAGATCCATGTCCACCTTTTATGGGTTTTCAACTTGAATAAGGTATTTGTGATTTTTAAATTGTATTCATATGCATATTGAATGAGTCTTTCTCCCCGTGTACTCCTGTTCCCAAAGCCATATTTTCCAGTGACTAAATGTTCGTGTTCTTTCGGTACCCCAATCTGTGCATTGAAGTCGCCCATAGAGATAACATATTTTGTAGTGATATATTCATGAGCTTTAGAAAGGTCTTCATAATATTTATCAATATCTTCCTGCGACGAACATTCAGTAGGTGCATACGCCTGTATTATTGCGAAAGGAATGTTTCCCAGTTCAATTTCTGGTATACAAACTCTATCCGATATACCAGTGAAAGTTTGAATATATTCTTTGTATTTCTTTTTGACTAGAAAGCCCACCCCGTCGGTTTTTCCTATGTAATACATAATATAATCATCATCCTCGATAATGTTCTCTCCCAGTCGACGGACTTCACTTAATCCTAGTATATCATGTTTAATGTTTTGTAGCGCTGCTTTTAATTCTATAAATTTTGATGCAGATGATAGTGATTTAACATTGAAAGTACAAATGTGTAAATTAATTTTCTTCATTTTCCTTGGAGGGTTTTGGTCGTTCTCTCCCGCGGTGACCAGCCGTATTGGGAGATATATTATTATTATATAGATAGTTTTTATTTGTATTTACTTTATTTTAAGTTATATAATATAGACAAGTAAAATAAAATAATAGTCAAAATTTTAAAATTATGTTAAGTCTAAGTCTGAGACAATGTTAACTTGACAGTTGTCACTTGTCAATTTTTGACATTGTCACTGAAAAATGCTAGAGTGACGTTTAAAATCTTGTTTTTTTATAATAATAAGCTAATTTTATCGTTTCTCGTAACTATATTAAGTTTATTTTACTTTCTTTTGTTTTTTTTTTTTGTGTTCTTAACTTATGTTTTTTAAATAATAACTACTGGATAATATTCTTCACAAAATTACGCCCGGTTATGTAGGTTAATTATATTGTATTATTATAAAAAAAAAAAAATTGTGATAGTTTTAGTTAAATAGTTTTAGTGTAGCTTTTATATATAGATATATATTTATTTATTTCATATTATTTATATATTTATAGTTGTATATGTCAAATCAATCTATTTTAAACTTGAATGATGATTATTTCTCTTGTTCCTCTTCTGATGATTACCATAGCGCTGATGGTACCTTATCTCCAGATGACGATTCTTTGACTCCCCTTGATTATAAACTTCAATCTATATTTTCAAATAACAAACAATCTCTTAACCTTATACATATAAATGCACAAAGCATTCCGGCACACTTTCCTGACCTTCTCGCATCTTTTAACGACGTCCAAGTCGATGGCATATTGGTGTCAGAGACCTGGTTAAAATCCTCCTTGTCTTCTACACTATATAGTCTTCCTGGTTTTACACTGATACGAAATGATCGCACAGTTAAGAGGGGTGGAGGCGTAGGTATTTACCTCAGAGATAGCATACCGTTTACCGTCATCAGCCAGTCCCGCAGCACTTTTCCTGAACATCTTGAGTATATGTTTCTTGAAATTTCCACCCTACACTCTAAACTTCTTCTTGGCGTTGTATATAGTCCATCCCTCAATATAAGTTATTTCAATGATTTAGATATCCTTCTCCATAATTTTTCACCGGTTTATGATGATATTGTAATCATGGGTGACCTTAACACTTGTCTCCTAAAAAATGACCATAGATCAAAAAAATTAAATTCACTTATCTCTTCATATAGTATGTCTATTCTCCCTCTTTCAGCAACGCATTACTGTCCAGCTTTTAAGGCTTCTCTTCTTGACGTTATCATGGTCTTAAGACCAGGGAAAGTGCTAGCACACGGTCAACTGACTGCGTCCTTTTCCTACCATGATCTTCTCTATCTACGTTACAACCTATCAGTTCCCAAGTTTAAGAAGAAGATAATTCTGCGGCGTAATCTTAAGATGATTAATTCGGAAAATTTGCATCGTGATGCCTCTGACTTAGACTGGTCACCCGTTTATAGTGCATCCACAGTAGACGAAAAGGTGGATTCTTTTAACGCTACCCTTACTAGTTTATATGATTCCCATGCGCCACTAAAACCAGTAAGGGTCAAACACCTACCTGCGCCCTGGCTTACTTCGTCGATTAAGCAAGCTATGCAAAGACGCAATAGGGCCAAAAATAAATGCAAAAAGAATCCAAACGATTTAAATATTGCTGCCTATAAGAAACTGCGAAATCTCTGTAATAGGATGTGTAGAGACGCTAAGCGCCGTCATATATTTTCTTCTCTCGAGCACTTTTCTCCTTCTCAGAAGTGGAGATTTTTTAAATCACTGGGTGTGGGTAAGTCCGCTGTTAATATAAATAAACAAACTGATTTAAACTTACTAAATTCTCACTTTTCTTCTCCTCCTTTTAAAATTAACAACGCTTTAAAACTTCTTACTCTTCAAAAACTGGCATCAGCCACCCCACCTATCTGTGATATTTTTAGTTTCCATGAAATTGCGGAGAGTGATGTTAGGAAGGGTATCATGGCCATTGCAACAAAAGCAGTCGGTAATGACAATATTGGTCGGGAAATGCTTCTTCCTATCCTAGATATTATAACCCCGTTAATTACCCATATTTTAAACTTTTCTCTAATTACCACATGCTATCCTAAGGCCTGGAAATTGGCTCATATAATTCCACTTCCTAAAACTTCTAATCCTACTTCTTTTTCACAATTTCGCCCTATCTCCATTTTACCAATTTTATCCAAACTTTTGGAAGAAGGGGTATACAAACAACTTACCTCTTTCCTAACTGCCAATAACCTACTCAATCCTTTCCAATCCGGTTTCCGTTCTCTCCACAGTACTACCACTGCGTTACTGAAAGTAACTGAAGATGTTCGCCATGCCATGGACAATAAAAAATTAACCATTGTTATATTGTTAGACTTCAGCAACGCGTTCAATTCAGTTGACTTTGACGTGTTGCTAAGTATATTAAACTCTCTTAATATCTCATCTCCCGCAATCAAGTGGTTTTCTTCTTATCTACGTGGGCGCCGGCAGAGAGTTTGTGTGGATGAGGACTTCTCAGACTGGACAGACATCTCTGCAGGTGTACCACAAGGCGGTGTATTATCTCCTCTTCTCTTCTCACTGTTTATTAACGAAATCTCTAAAGTCATTTCATGTCACTACCATCTCTATGCAGACGATTTGCAGCTATATCGACACACCACAATTAACGATCTGGCTACAACTATTGAAGCTCTTAACAATGACCTCAGGATGATTAATACGTGGGCTGAAGAGTACGGCCTCCTGATTAACCCACTCAAGTCACAAGCCTTGATTGTAGGTAATAAGCAATTACGACACAGAATAATTAAGGCTGACCTACCTTTTCTGACTTATAACTCCATTTTAATACCATTCTCTGACAAAACCAAAAATCTCGGTATCATTATGGACTGTGATCTTTCATGGACAGCACAAGTTGACGAAGTTAGCAGAAAATTTCACTACTCACTACACTCTCTTAGACGGTTGCAGAATTTTCTTCGTCTGGAAACTAAAATAATGTTAGCTCAAACTCTTCTTCTACCGCTTCTGGATTACGCTGATGTCTGCTATTTGGATGCATCTGAGGAGCTGCTAAATAAACTCGAACGCCTCCAAAATTTGGCAATCCGCTTTATCTACGGATTGCGCAAATTCGATCATGTGTCAGAATTTCGCAAAAAGTTAAAGTGGCTCCCTATACGCCTTCGCCGGAATGAGCATATACTATCACTCGTTTACAATTTATTAAATAATTCCTCTCCCTCTTACTTAAGTGAACGTTTTCAAACGCCCGTTCCTAGAACAAGACCACATCGTTCGTGTGTCACCCTAAAAACTCTAGAAGTACCTCATTTTAATACCACCTTCTATTCCAATTCTTTTACCATTGTCGCTGCTCAACTTTGGAATTCCCTTCCGAGGGAGGTATTTCATGGAATTCATTCTCTTAGCTCTTTCAAGCTAAGACTGAAAAAGCACTACCTCTCCTCTTTATCATAAATTGTATTATGTTTGTGTATACATGTATGTATGTATCGAGATTTTATATAAAATATAATGTTATGCGTATTTTTGTGTGTGTATATGCATGTATAATTATGTTTGAATATGTATATATATTTGACAGTATATGTGTAGGTATATGTATGTAGGTATATGTATGGATGTATATGTATGTATGTATATGTATGTATGTATATATAGATATATATAGATATTATTATTCTAATTCTACTATAAAGTTGAAAAACAACAGATATTATTTGTTTTTTTTTTCTTTTACTGTGTTTACTATTATTTTTTTTTTGTTATGTTATTAACGTACCAGACCGCTTGCATGTGAATAAAAACTCTTTTTCGCCTAAGGATAACTGGGAGAGATCTCTTAAAGAGATAAGTTAAGCCTTTGTACACTTTTTTTTTTTTAATGTAAAATTTCTGTATTGTATTTTTTTTTGGTACATAAATAAATAAATAAATAAATAAAATAAATACTCTGCAAGATTATGGAGCGTGTATTGAACTCGCGGCTTCTAGCGTACGTAGAAGGTAACGATCTCCTCAGTGACCGACAGTACGGATTTCGCCGAAATAGGTCCACTGGGGACCTTCTAGCGTACGCAACACACATTTTAGGCGAAGCCATCGAGAGAAACGGAGAAGCGGTCGCCGTCTCTCTGGACGTCTCGAAGGCTTTTGACAGGGTCTGGCATGTGAGCCTTTTAAGCAAGCTTTCAGCGTCCTGGTCTGATTGGCTGGATAACGGACTTTTTGAGCCAGAGATCTCTCCGTGTTGTTGTCGACGGGTGTTCTTCGGAACCCTTGACAATAAATGCCGGAGTACCTCAGGGGTCCGTTCTTTCTGCAATTCTTTTTCTGCTGCACATTAACGATCTGCTGAAGCCCGGTATCTATGGGTATGCAGACGACAGCACAGTTGTAGAAAGATATCTGCCAAGTTCTCGGGCTAGTAGAGATGAAGTACAGTCTGAAAGAGAAGCCATGGTGCAACGTTTGAATGACAAACTTCAGGCAGTCTCCGCATGGGGCAATGCCAATCTTGTCAAATTCAACGCCACCAAAACGCAGACGTGTTTGTTCACCGCCAAAAGGAGCCCCTTCACCTTGGCTCCTACTTTCCAGAATGTATCCTTGGAATACAGTGACTGGCTTCAGTTGTTAGGCTTAGAGATCTCCTCGAACCTCAACTTTGGTCGGTACATTGAGTCCAGAGCAAGAGCAGCTGCGGGAAAGCTTGCCGTACTTGCGAAGGTGCGACAGTTCTTTACACCGGGACAGCTTCTTGTATTATACAAAGCACAGATCCGGTCGTGTGTAGAGTACTGTGGCCACATATTTGCTGGTGCCGCAAAGACTCATCTTGCGGTTCTGGACTCAATTGAGAGGCGAGCAAGGAGGCTTATTGGCGACCCTAAATTGGTTGACGCCAAACTCCACAGCCTTGAACACAGGCGTAGAATTGCTAGCCTCTCAGTATTCTATAGGATACATTTTGGTGAGTGTACGCAGGAATTGCACGACCTAATTCCCCCATCCCCGTTCCTTTGCCGGACGTCCCGACGCACGGCGGGTATCCATCCCTACGTTGTGGAAACTCCACCTGTCCGAACGAAGCGCTATGCTTCATCTTTTTTAGTGCGTACAGCGAAGGACTGGAACAATCTGCCTGCGTCGGTATTTCCGGCAAAATATAATGTGGGTGTCTTCAAGAGGAGAGTGAATAGGCTGCTAGGTTAATGCGCTTTACCACCTAAGACTACATTTCACTTTCCATCAGGTGGAATGTAGTCAAGCATTAACCTAGTTTTGTATAAAAAAAAAAATAAAAAAAAATAAAAAATGAGTGACAATAGTAGTGGTTCGAACAGTCGTAGTGAGAGTAGTCGACGCATCCGAAAGAGGGTAGACAGATATGTCTGTCCTTAGAAGATGTCAACACTCGCCATACCAGTCTACTCGTGACCATGGAGCGTGTAACCGCTTCGAAATATCGAGGTAATAATAATAATATAACTGACCGTGGCAATAATCCCGTTTTTATACATAATTCTAGTGAAAACAACCACGTTAATCTAAAAACTTATATTATTAATAGTTTAATTTTATGTTTACAGTAGTTTATTTTATACTGTATAGTGGTTTGATTGACTTGTAGAGAATGTTTTAGCATTAAGACCGCTAAGTGTATATTTTATTGTACAATAAATTTGAAATAAATAAACAAATATTGAATTTATTTATATTGCATACAATTTCTGAGGGACAAGTGCCAAAATAACGTTTTATAACCTAAAAGTTAACATGGCTGCCTATATAAACCACATTTTAGCAATCAGGAAGGTTTTCATAATAGCCAACTTGATGTTTACTTTCGCACATAAAACTCAACTTCTTAATCTTCTAAATCTGATCAACATATTATAGTATTTAAAAATCTTTATAACACTTTGTATTGTATTATTATCGGCAGCTTGCATGGTTTAAACAAAATTGAAACATGTACTCTGTCGCCAATAATATACAATGGCGTTAACATACCTCTCACATTATCAGTAAGAAATCTAGGTCTTGGTATGGACAACACTCTCAGCTTTAATGCCCATATAATTGAGTTATGTCAAAGAGTCACATACTCGTTGCGTTCGCTTTATCGTCACAAAAACTTTCTGCCCATTAGGACCAAAACTCTGTTAGAGCAGCCTCTTATTCTTCCTCTTATAGACTATGCTGATGTGTGCTACTCTAATATCTCTGAAGCCAATCTAAACGAATTGGATCGTCTAGTCAATAGTTGCATTCGTTTCATTTTTAGTTTCCGTAAATTTGATCACATTTCAGAATATCGTCTTAAGCTAAAATGACTTCCTATCCGTAAAAGAAGAATGTTAAGAACTCTGTGTCAGTTATTTTTCATTTTAAATAATCCACTTTCTCCTCAGTATTTAAAGTCCAAGTTTAAACTTTTGCGGTCGACTCACGACTTTCATCTCCGTTCTTCAACAAACCTAAGTTTATTTATCCCTTCGCACAATTCTGGTTTTATGTCTAATTTCTTCACAGTACACGTCATAAAACTATGGAATAGCCTCCCTGATGCACTTCGACGTGCCCCCAATAAGCAAGTATTTAAGAAACGCATCAGTGAATATCTTCTTGAAAAATCATAATATTTATTTATTTTGATCTATCCTGTTATTACATAATATATTTGTCTGTATCTACAATTATTGCTCAATGTGTATTATTAATTAATATAAACCGGTGGACATATTTAGCGGAACGCAAAAAACAGACTGCAAGATCATATGAAAACACATTTTTGTTGTACAATACATTTGATTATTATTCTGAATTAATTAAATTAACATTTTTGAACATAAAAAATCACAAAATTAAAGCGAAAGAAACGAAATTAAAGACAATAAGGTCAGTGACTTAATTCTGAAGAGTTTTGACCTAACACAATGAAAACTAAAGAAAAGTTAATATTGTCCAAATGACTGGTTTTGTCGCGATGGGTGATACAATCAGTATTTGGTGTTGCCACCTCTTGCTGTTAAAACTGCCTGCATGCGTCTGGGCATGCTCTCTATTAAATTGTCAATAAAACTTTGTGGCATTGAGTTCCATTCTTCAACCAATGCAGTTTTGAGGTCTCTTACGTTGACAGGTGATGGATTTCTTTGTTTAATTTGTCTTCCCAGTTTGTCCCAAACGTGTTCTATTGGATTTAGGTCTAGCGAGCGTGCTGGCCACCCCAAAACCTGGATTCCGACCTCATTAAGATATTCCGAAACTTATGCCGCAATGTGAGGTCGAGCGTTGTCATGCATTAGAAGAAAATTGTCTCCAATGAAAGGGGCAAAAGGCATCACAATCTGCTCTAAAATGTCGGATACGTATCTTGCCGCAGTCAAGGAGCCATTTTCTACGATGTGTAGCTCCGTGCGTGCTCCTAAGCAAATACCGCCCCATACCATTACTGACCCTCCACCATACGGCTCTCTCCCAATAATGTTACACTGAGCGTATCTTTCTCCGGGTCGTCGCCATACTTTGGTCCTTCCATCATCTGGTTTGAGACAAAATCTGGACTCATCACTAAAAATAACTTTTCCCCAAGCGTCATTATTCCAATTTAGGTGGAAACGAGCAAAGCTGGCCCGAGCCACTCGATGACCTGCGGTGAGCTGTGGACCTCTGGCAGGCAAGTACGCCCCTATACCAGCTGCCTTCAGTCTTCTTCTGACGGTTTTGGTACTAATTATCACTTGTCGAACTTTCTGCAGCTGGTTTCGTAACTCAGAAGAAGTCAAGGTACGGTTTCTGAGAACACTGCTGACAATAAATCTATCGTCTCTCTCTCCTGTTACTCTTTTGCGACCTTGTCCTTTACGCCTGGTATACTCTCCAGTCTGCCGGTATCGTTTAACATTGCGGAAAATCACAGACTAGGAAACATGTAATGTTTGAGCCACTTCATTGTAAGTGTAACCATTTTCAATTAAAGTTACAGCTTTAGAAACCAGAGCAACGCTGAGATCCAGCATTATCGCCTAAATTTATCGAATTAAGTTCACTTCACTCAATAATGACAATTTTTCGTCAAAAAAATAACAGAAGTAAAGTTTTTGTTAAAAACAACAAAAGCCGACGAAAATTCCATACACTACGTGTCTCAGAAATTAGCAGATAAACAAAAAAAAACAAATGAAATTTAAAATAAAATTATTTTTAAAATCATCTTTTTTTTTAATACATAATATTGGTATAGTGGCCAGTACGAAAATATGAAAATATTTTCCGTTATTCGACCTTTTTTTTGCGTTCCCCTAAATATGTCCATGAATGTATTAAACAATGGCCGCCGTCTTCGCGTTAATAAGAATCATCATTAAAACATCTAGTTTTAAAAAGATGAAATATAATATTACTAGAGGCAAAAGCTTACAAAAGATAATTTTAGGTTCATAATTAATATTTAAATCTTATATTATGTTTCCAAAACAGTCTTAAACTAGAGCAAATATAAATATTCCATATAACGTTAAGGTTACTAGCTGTTCTCCACGATTCCGTCCACGTGGATGGTAAAAATAATATTTATCTGCTTGTGTACCTGTGGCCCGTGATGCCTGTAAAATTTAATGAATTAAATGATTAAAAGCAGAAGCTTCCGTGGCAATTACGTAATCACGCAAAAACCTATATCACAGATAAAACCCGCACGCAAAATTTAGTATTTCTATAGCCTATGTGGTAAGCTACAACATTGCCAAGTGGCATCAAAATACGTTTATTAGTTTTGGCGTGATTGAGTAACAAACACCCATCCATCCCAACATTCAAACTTTCGCATTCATAATATAAAAATTGATTTAATAAATAGATTATATATTTTATCATATTATTCATCAATTAATTTTTAATTCAAATTCAATTATTATTACTATTAACCTTTTTATTAAATATTTTATTTTTTTATTTTGTTGTATCAAAATGATGGTTTTTATTTATGATTACTTTAGAAATAAACTCATCACAGCATACAATTATAAATATTAAAATGATAGGGCTATTTTATTTGTAAGACATCCTTTAATCCATTTGTTTCAATAAAAACAACAATAATGATTATTTTGTTATGTTATTATTTATATAAGAAATAAAATAGCTAAGTACACCAAACAAACAAAACATAATTATCGAAGGAGATAATTAGTTTATGACCTTAAAATCAATAACATAAATATAAAATTGATTAATTAAAAAAAGGCACAAATTTAATTCAATTCATGACTTTGGTAGTAGTTACAATTATTTGCTTACTGTACAGATGTTGCCCAAGTAAAAGCAACAGGGTTCTAACGGCAAACTCCTTATTGGTATTTTATACTGTTAAATGATAATAAAATAAAATATTTAAGTCAAAATTTAACTAAGCAAAGAAAAAAAAATACAATTCCTTAAGAGTAACCTAAAAATATAATCAAAAAGTACAATTAGAAGTATCAATAAATAACACTCCACAGTATATTTCTTTTATTCTTAAATAGAGAGCTAACATTAAATCAAAATAATCTTACTAACCCCCTATCCTTAGGAATACTAAAAAAAATAACTTTTGATGGCCAATCCAAAAATTTATCCTAATTTATAAATCCTTTCTTGTTTGCTAGTTTGTAGTAAATTATTGCCAAATAAGTCATAGCTTTTTGGACTGCGCTGTTAGATAAAATCGAAACCGAAGTGGTCCTTTACGAGATGATGTAATAGGATTGAATTGGGCCGGGTGACAATATATTGTCGAATCGCGAACTATTTGTCTATAAGGTTCCATCTTTTCGAGAACGGTCATTGGTCAAATAAAAAGAAATATGTATGTAATATAAATTATTTTAGAAACTACAATTTGTCTAAAACACAAATTTTTAGAATATTCCTTATTATTGCTTAAAATATTATGCCGCTGTTAATAAATTACAAAATATTTAATGATATTCGCATGAAACAACATAGTGGTTGACCTCAAAAATGAATAAAATTATAGTAATCTAGATTATATTTTACTACGAAAAAATAAGCCTTTCCCTATCCACTTCCTATGATATTTTGAATTAGACATCCATATTTACATCTGACTAATATATTATATGTGTGATTGTTTGGATGTTTGTATGAATGGATGTTTGTTACTCAATCACGCCAAAAATACTTAACGGATTTTGATGAAACTTAGCAAAATTGTAGCTTATGTAACAGAATAACACAAAGGCTATAGAAATACCAACTTTTGCTAGTGGTTTTGGCTTTTATGTTTGTTACTCAATCACGCCAAAACTACTGAGCGGATTTTGATAAAACTTAACAATATTGTAGCATAATATGTACTAAAATAACACATAGGCTATAGAAATACTAATTTTTGCACGTGATTGTGTCTGTGACATAACATAGATTGTAGGGCGATAACTAGTTGCCACGGGATATCCTATTTTCAATCGTTTAGTTTACTGAATTTTACATAATTATTTGTGAAAATCTTTCTTATTACCCGACGACTTAAGAAGGAGTGTTATGTTATTTAGCTAATTATGCAATTTTTATGTTCCCTGTTACAGTCTAAACGGATTAAAGGATTTTGACGTATACCTCATCGGTAGATACGTCAAAAATAATCTAAAAATGGCAGAAAACGTAAGTCATAAAAATATTATTTTTAAAGTCTACATGGACGAAGTCACGAGCAATAACAATAGTCATTTACATTTTCTTAAGATTTCCTAATTCGAAATTCTTTCTTAAGATTTAGAAGTCTAAGTTCAGTAGACCACCAGCATGAACCGGTATAATTCATGAAACAGCCAGTCATTTACCTGGCTGTACATACTGGCTGTACATACGTATATAATAATTAAAATTTCACCGACCTAAGCAGAACCAACTCTTTATTTATTTGTATATAACTATTTAGCTCAGGGAATTATATGTATTTAACTAAAACATTTATGTGTTCACAAAACAGGGAACTATTTTCCACGGTAATCAATTTCAATTAAGCACGCGATACATCTTATATATTCAACCTTCCTGGTGTTGAACAAGGTCACATTTTTTTACAGATGGTATACAAACGAGGACGTAGTTGTTTGAGATTGTTGTGAAGCTTAACTCTATGTAATGCTCTTCAATTGAAATATTTTTGTCCTTAATATAGATATACAGGGACTCGAAGTCGAGCTGCGTTGTCAGACAGACGTGTTTCTTTGTGGTCCTCAAATTTAATTCTAAAACTGTTTATAATCGTTATTTTTATGAGTTTTTTGTGACACAGGATCATTCTTTGGTGATATAAACTCATAAAAAGTTATATAAACTCATTAAAGTGATAAAAACAGTATAACACAATATATAAATCGTTCAGTGAAGGAGTTGGACCGGTCAATGAATTTATTACTATAAAAGAATATTATTTGCTAACGATATATAAGTCAAATTAGTTTCGGTTGATAGGAAGCACAGTGGTGTACTTGGAATAGAAACTGACCTAAATACTACGGATATTGATATACCGGGGTTCAATCCGCTGTTTGGCAAATTGTTTTTGATATTTTTTTTCGTTTTTTTTTTCGTCATTTTAAATTTGGCAAACAACTTTGTCACTAATCTAAGGTAAAGAAAGCATAAATAGAAATTATTCATCAACATTTGACATAGCAACGTCATTGAGACTGATGATTGTATAACGTTCCAACATAATGGAAGGTCAATTTCAAATATTATTTGATAAAATAAAAATTGAGATACAACACCAGACTGCCGAATTGAAGGACTCTATCACAGAAAGTATTATGAACCAAATTGATAAAAAATTAATTTCATTAGTGGAAGAAAACAAAAACCTTAAAATAAAAACAGAAAAAGTAGAAAAAGAAATCGAGTTTCTGAAAAGAGAGGATAAGAAAAACAACATTATAGTATTTGGGATGGAAGAAAAAGAAACATCAACCTACGAATTATTAAAAACACTTCAGGAAATTGTGAAACAAGATCTAAATATTAATATAGAAAAATACGAAATCAACAAAATACACCGCTTAGGTAAAAATAAAATTGGCGAAATTAACAAACCGAGACCGGTACTATGTTCATTTATAAATATATGGAAAAAGAATGAAATTATTAAAAATAAAAAGAACCTGAATAATATAACTATCAGTGAGGATTATTCAAAAGAAGTGTTAGAAAAGAGAAAAATATTACAGGCCAAGGCAGCTGAAGAGAGGAAACAAGGCAATATTGCATTTCTGAAATACGACAAATTAATTGTCTTAGGAAATAAAAATAGTCAGGATAAAAGAAAAAGAGAACCATCTGCCTCACCCACTGCCTATAATAACCAACCAAAAAAACACCAGACTGTATCTTCAACCAAGCCAAACAGAATAAATGTTTTTGATGAGAAACGTTTTAGATCCCACTCTCTTTCCACTATATCTATCATATCTATATCTATAATAACAATTAAGAATCGGCAAACGGAAACCACAACCAAACAAAGAAACTAACAACATGAAAACAAAAATACATCAATCTTCCCCAAGCCGACTGGTCCTCGTGGGGAAAAAAGACCACAACCCTCCAACATTAAATAACAATAAGGATAATAAAAACTATATCAAAATATCGAAAAATCATGAACATAGACAAAACAAAATTTATATCGCAGCACTTAATACGCTCACCCTAAGAAATGAAGAAAATCTTACAGAACTTATGTATGCTTTAAAACACATCAAATGGGATATTGTCGGTCTCAGTGAAGTGAGAAGAATGGGTGAAAATATTACATCGTATCCAGATTACCTACTTTACCATATAGGAGAGACACCGGGCCTCCATGGGGTTGGGTTTATTGTCAAAAAACATATAATAAATTATGTAGAAGGATTTGTAGGTATATCGGAGCGCATTGCGATAATGAATTTGAAATTACCCGGATACGAAGACCCTTGGTCAGTAGTACAAATATATTCACCTACTGAACAATCAAGCCTCGATGCAATAAATACATTCTACCAGGATCTAAATCTTGCGATTCGCGAGCACGGTCATAAGAACCTCATTGTAATGGGAGACTGTAATGGTCAACTTGGAGATAGGCGTCCAGAAGAGAATAACATACTAGGACCTTTCACATACAGCTGTAAGCCCGGAAGTAGAAATGGAGACCATATCATAAACTTTGCACTAGGAAATAAATTAACAATCTTAAATACTATATTCATAAAAAGCAAGAACAAGATGTGGACCTGGATCTCGCCTGATGGCCAAACCAAAAACCAAATTGATTTTATAATGACCAATAAAACCTTAACATTTACAACCTTAACATTCGTGATTACGGTAAAGCTTTACTAACTTTACCGTAATCACGAATTTGAACTTCAATACTAATCATAAGCTAATTAGAACAGAATTGGTATCAAAACAACCAAAAGAGCCTAAACAAAGACACGGACTGAAAAACATCAAACTAGGAAAACATCAATTAGAACAAAAAATAATGGCCTTGAAAGACAAATTCAAATATTACAAATCATACGCAAACAAAGTAGGAATACAACAAACATACAACTGGATGGAAAACATAATAAAAACCCAAATACAATTAACTGCAAATACTGAAATTGAACCGAGAAAATGGCTAACAACCAATACCACAAAATTACTCGAGGCGAGAACCCATATAATCAATGCTAGAGACACACCAAATAGAAGGAAAAAATTAACAGAAATTAGCAAACAAGTAAAGGATAGCTTAAGAAATGACAGGAAACTAAATAGAATGAAGATTCTTGAAAAGTATATAAGTAAAACGGGTGGGGTCAAAAAAGCAAACAGAGAATTGAAGATTTCAAAGGATTGGATAACTAAAATGAAAGATGAACGTGGAAAATGGAATTATCGCAGAACAAGCATATTAGACATAGCAACATCTTATTACAAGAAACTGTACGAAAATACCACAATAGAAGACGAAATCGTTTTAGCGAATATCTCAGAGGTTCCTAACATTCTTCAAGGTGAAGTCGAAAAAGCCATAGACTCCCAAAAGCTAGATAAAACACCAGGACCCGATGGCATAAGCAACGAAATCTTAAGACAAGGAAAAGAAGTTTTAATACCTGTCCTTACAAATATGTTTAACAATATCATCAAAACAGAAATAATCCCTCAACAATGGGCAGAGTCTATTATTATCCTGTTATATAAGAAAGGAGATAAACATGAAATAGGAAATTATCGTCCCATTAGTCTTGTGTCAAACATCTACAAAATCTTTGCTAAGATTATTTTAAAACGTATGGAAAAAACACTAGACGAAAACCAACCAATCGAGCAAGCAGGATTTCGTAAAGACTACTCGGTAATCGACCACGTTCATGTAGTTCGTCAAGTTTTAGAGAAATACAACGAATGCCAACTTACTTATTACATAGCTTTTATAGACTACAGCAAAGCATATGACTCTCTTGTACATAAACACATATGGATAGCATTAAAGGATCAAGGAGTTGAACCTAAGTATATTAGATTAATAAAAAACCTATACTGCCACAGTATAGCCAGAATCCAGTTAGAAAAGAAAAGTCAACCGTTCAAAGTAGGAAAAGGTGTGAGACAGGGAGACCCCTTATCCCCAAAACTATTTTCGGCAGTACTAGAGTTAATTTTCAGACAGCTCAACTGGGAAAATCTTAGGATTAATCTAGACGGCTTACCGCTTACGCATCTAAGATTTGCTGATGACATAGTACTATTTGCCAAACCCCCTAAAGATATTACTAAAATGATAGAAGACCTGGCGATAGAAAGTGAAAGAGTAGGATTAAAACTTAACCCAGAAAAGACTAAAATGATGACAAATGGTGAGCAAACTAGAATACAACTAGGAAATACCGAAATTAACTATACTGATGAATATGTTTATCTAGGGCAACTCATAACCCAAAAACAATCCATGCGCGAAGAAGTAAAGAGAAGAATAACAAACGGCTGGAGAAGATATTGGAGCCTAAGAGAGATTATGAAAGACAAACGACTTCATCTAAACATCAAAAGTAAATTTTTTAACACCTGCATACTATCCGTCCTCATGTATGGTTGCCAATCATGGACTCTAACCCGAGAAATTACAAACAGTCTAGCAACTACCCAACTTGCTATGGAGAGGAGCATGTTAAATGTCAAGATTTCGTACAGAATGAAAAACCATGTCATCAGGAATAAAACAAAGACAGACGTAGTACTGAAAATTAAAAAACTCAAGTGGAGATGGGCAGGACACACAATGAGGGATTATGACAAATGGAGTAAGAAGGTGACAATGTGGTACCCCAGAGAGGGTAAAAGGAAAAGAGGCCGACCACAGAAAAGGTGGGATGATGATATCAGAAAGGTGGCAGGAGTGACGTGGAACAGAGTGGCCCAAGACAGGATAGAATGGAAAAGGTTGGAGGAGGCCTTTGCCGATTGGCAAACAGATCTGCAGAACATAAAAAAGCAGCAAATACTAGAGTAAAATCTAAAAGTTTAATTAGTTTTAGAATATATTTTTGTTTATTATTACTAGGTTAAGTTGATCTGAATAAAGGCTATTATTATTATTATTATTATAGATATACAGACTCATAAAGCACATGTCGGTTTTATTTCTAAAAATTTAATTACTCTTATTTCATTTATTTGCGCATCTTCAATGACTGGGAGAACCAGGATATGACTTAAGTCTTTCATCTAAGATTAAAGGTACCTTATAAGTAATTTGATATGACTATATATATAATATATATATATATATATATATATATATATATATAAACTAGTTTGTTGATTAGCTTACGAGTAACCTACGGGAAAGAACGGAATCGCTGCTTTCTTGTTTAGTTGATCATAAAATAACTGTTTGTTTTTTAAACTAGCTTGTAAGATAATTGCAACAAAAAATATATATATATATATATATATGTCGGAGCGAGTCAATTCATTAGAATTGATTATTATTAGAACATACCAGAATATTATTTTATTTGTTTAAATTCCAATTGCTTTCAAACCTCTTTATTTGTTTTGTTTCATTATTTTACAATTTAAGAAAAGATTATCAGTTTATTAAAAAGTATTTTCAAAACGACCAATCAGAGCAGAGAACGTGCCTCGAGCGGGGTCGAGGCGCCATCTTTATAAGAGAGATGCGGACAACGCTGGGCGTCTTTTGGGTTTCCGATACGTTTGGAAGTGGTCAGATATTGACGAAGTGGTTGATTTGGATTATTATAAAATAAAAGACGATACCAAGATCGGTGCCCCGAACCCGCTGCTCGGTTCAAAATTAAATGTGAACAATACTATTTGTTAAATAAACGTCTAACATTGTGATCTTGTCTTTTGTGCTTACACTTTATCCCAATGACGCCCACAAAAACTGCTACAAATGATGCTTCTCCGACATAACTAATAACATAACATAATTTAATTAACTGTTTGTTAATATTAATATATTTTTGATATCAACTTTTAAGTATGACAATACATTACGTATACACCAAAGACTTTTTAGTTAAAATGATAATGTTATTACGTCGTCAAGCACAAAATGATTAAGGTTATTAAACGTACATATGCTTTGATTTTATTAACATATTTTTCGTATTAATAAACGTAACTACACAATAGTTTTGAGATAATTCCATAAACTTAATAATGGTGTGAAGTCGTGTTGATCATCAGCTCTTGGCCAAAACGATTTATTGCTGTCCCAACATTTTACTTTAACGTTTTATTGTGCATATGTAGATATCTAGTCCGTAACTACCTTTCGTGATCATAATAAGTACCGGATTTTTCGGGCCATAGAAACAAATACAACGATACAAACAAATAAAAAACTACAATAAGAAACTAAAGTGTCTCAATAATTATAATTTCACTTTCATTCGTGTAACCAAATAATTAACGCTATATAAACAATTACATGCAGAACCTTCTAGAATCTTTCAGGGTAAATATACTGCGACCATTTACTTATTTATCCCGAGAAGGACGAACCTTTAACCGCAACTATTTTTGTAACTAATCAAATAACTATTCAAATAAAGTACAAATAAATCATATTTTAATACTTTAATTTACTTGTTTTGACTATAAAAAATATTAAAATTCACCGAGACGGACAGCGATACGGTAGCTCAGTTGGTAGAGCGACGGGACGGTTTTCCAGTAGTCGCGGGTTTGAATCCCTGCCCGAATCGGTTTATTTTTCATTCTATATTTATATAAATTTAAATAAATTTAACATGGCTATACATGTTTAAAGATATTTTCAAACATTATTTTTGATAGTGGCATCTTTTCAATGTTTATCTATACTGCAAAAGTTAGAAACATTGGTTAGGATTTTCGAAAAAAACCTAAAAGATTCACCACCGGCCCGGTAAAGACGATCACATATAGAATGCGTAATTCACCGAGGACAGCGATACGGTAGCTCAGTTGGTTAAGCGACAGGACGGTTTCCCAGTAGTCGCGGGTTCAAATCCCTTCTCATATCGGTTTATTATTCATTCTATATATATATATTAATTGATATTATTGTTTGGCGTTATTTCCATAAGGTAATCCTCATCGTATCGATCGTATTTATAACTAATAAGTATAATAATACATTGATATATTATTAAATGTAACAGTTAAACAAATTAAGCTGCATATATATTTCTGAGATGAATGATAGATACTCTAAAAAAGTATTCGGACATGTACTACTTATATATTTTAAGTAAAATACTAACTTATGACAACAAAAGAGTATATATTTTCATTTAAATTTACAAGCTACTGAGAGTAACCTAAACCTTTGAAATGAAACTATTTTTTACAGATTTAATTTGCGTATAATGAACCTCCATCTCGTGAACACGATTGCTGTAAAGCATTCGAAACGTCGGGTTTGATTTAAAATGTAAATTTAAAATTTAATCCATTATACGCGAGTTAAATCCGTAATAAATAGTTTTATTTCAATGTGTAGTATTCGTGAAAGTCTTAGAAAATACCTAAATCTCCAAAATTTTATTTCTTAAATAATACGATACGATACGAACTAATTTACACTTCTTTTCTTCACTTTGTGATGGCTTTTGGTTGCTCAAACACGGACCAATTATGTTTTAATAAGCTGTCAACAGATCCGATCAATCTTATGACTTCAGATTTGATAGATGACAGACAATAAAAATTATAACTTAAAATATTCAAATGATTACAGAAATTAATTTTCTACCCATCAATATTATGAAATTTATAATAATATCGATGGTATAAATTTATAATTTATACCATCTATTATATACCATTCGTCTATTTTTAAGACCAACTATATACATGTATTAGGTATTGATAACTACTTTTATTACACTTTATATCATTTGCATTTAAATAAGATTTTGAAATACTTGAGATTTTTAAAGGTTTAGAAATATTTATTAAAAACAGATAAATTGTGTATTGTATTCCAAGCTAATTAAAATAATATTTTTTTTTATATTCATAAAAATATTTTTTATGTATTATGACGCTATTACAAGGGAATGTTTTTTTATTTTTTCTAAATCTAATTATAAACAGTTCACGGTATTTCAAAATAAAACAGGTAAGCATAATATGCATAGCAATCTGTATTTATTAACTATTAATAACAGAAATCAGTCATATTTCTTCCTTGCTGTTAATAACTAGGTACACCCATAAGTCTACTAAAAATTAAGAGATCAATTGCAAAATAATAATTAGTCTTTGGTCATTTGTTATTTGTAATATAGTATTACTAAGTGTAAAATTACACATATTATAAATCAAAACTAACGTCGTGTTAAAAAACGAGAAGAAAAATCACAAATCATAAAAAGTTACTTATTGTTCTGAAAATAAGAGCGTAAAAAACAAATTGTATCAATTGTTTTGTCGCACAATTCATTCCACATAGGACTTTAAATATAACCTGCAGCAGAAAATGCCTTTTCTGTGTATATTATCTAGTGTATTTTCTGTGTATATTATTCTGTGTCTATGCTTGTAAGGGTGATAGTGTTGAAATAATTATGAACAAGGGACCAAGTATTTACCTTTTATTCTCCTATTCTCGTAATCAGTCATATTAAACCTTAATTATTTTCTCAAAATGTTCACTTGTTGTAGACATTGAAACATGGATGGTGTCTTTTTTTGTTTTACTAATTGCATTTTTAGTGTCTCTTTAAGTGATAAATTTACTTCTGGTGTAATTTCTTTATGTTCCAAACTTTGAAATATAACAGGTTCATCGTTCATTATTTCTTGGAAACTCAACATTCTTTCACATATATTTTTAATTTCGTGGCTAATATAATTTCTTTTGGGAACTGAAAATGTAGCTCTGGGTTTTTTTACGGCTGTTTTTGGATTGTGGAGATAGAGGACGATTCCAGACAAATTAGTGTGGCGTTATTTAATTCTTTTACGAAGAGCAGTAACTAAATCTGATGGTTATCTAATTTTTCTAATCTCTTCTGCACAAAACTTAGACTCTAAATTTCAATGGTTGAAAACTGAGAAGTATTTTTTGACATTATCCTACTCTTCGTCGAAAAATGTAATGTTTTATCTAACATCGATGTAAGTTTTGATGGTACAAATTTTAAGAATGTTAAAACGCTCTAACATATCAAACAGACTACTCCACTTCGTTTTGCAGTCTAGTATTAACCCGTAATCTTTACCGATGTCTTGTTGTACATTTTTTTTGCAAGCAAGCATTCTTAGTTGAAGATTTCCTAAAACTCTTTACAACCTTTCTTACATTCTCTATAAGGCCTTAGTAATTCAGAATCACCAGGAGGCTGTTTTAAACAATGATCAAATAAAAAGACCTGCTCTTCAACCATTCCGTCGCTGCAAGAGTCGTCATCTTCATCATCGGACATTTCATTTTGTAGAGAATGGGAGACCGATACTTTCCTATATAAGGTACCAACTACTGTCAGTTTTTGGGAAGGGAAAAACATAGTTTTTGTTAGGAACTCAACAGTCTTCTCAATTTTTTTAAAACACTCGCACAGTCAGTAATAATTCCGAATGTCCACGGAACGTGCGCTGAGAGTCGTAGTGATAGAAGCCCTATAGGGCCGTCACTCGTTAGTGGCGGCTAAACTATGTTGCCAAACGGATGTGTTCTGTTGGTTCAAAAATTTCATTTTTACGGATTTACCTTACAAATTTTAGAGATTTATCTCACAAATGCTGAAATTCAGCAGTCAATATTAATAAGCGGGAAACCGCTTGAATGCGGTAACGCGGGATGTGGCATTGCAAACCCTAATGGCTGTAAAGTGTTTCATCAAACACTTTACAGCCATTAGTCCATTTTATTTAGTGATCTTTAACATGTCGGTGCAAGTCTCCTAACATAATATATAAGTGGTTACAGTAACAGTATGTGGTTAATTTTACCACAGCAAACATTTTGGTAAAATTAGACTTTTTTAACTTTCAAAACTCTGACTATTATTAGTAATTTGAGATTCCATTAGTGAACATTGTCTTTGTGAAAATGTGTATTTTACTTTAACAAGAGTTGTTGACGTAATATTAATTGATTAATTAATTTCAATTTAAAGGCATTACATCTTACTACAAATGATAAGTTTTCTTGTACATTTCGCAGAATCCATACCTTTTGTAAGAGGCTATTTGGGCACCTCATTAAGCCATAAGTTAATAAAACAAAGAGTAAATACTCTTTTATAACATTTTTAAAAGAAACTGAATATTTAAGTTTTCTTTTATTATATTGGCTTCAAAGACAACAATTACTTGATGGCGGTGAATTGTCTTGTATCTATTTAAATACTTTCACATAATATGAGCCCCCATTTATATTAATGCCGTTCCTTAGGAATAAAGGTTTAGATTAGTAAAAAATATATATATTAAGAAATTCACGAGCGCATTAGATTAAGGTAAGGTTAGTTAATTACATGCTTAAAAGAGTATATTTCATTAATCTGACAGCTATCAAGTGATGCAAAGAAGTGAAGAAGTGATGCATTAAAAAAAAAGCAATGCAATAAAAAATTACATCTCGACATTCTTGAGCAGCCAATTTTTTGACTTCGAAAAAAATAATTTAAGGATTACCAAAAATATATAATCAGACGATTTCGACAAGCCAATAACAAAACTTCGTCGATGAAGTTTAATATATCTTAGAAATAATATATCTGATAAGGTAGATCTGGTTTGAAGGTGATCAATTGGCGATATCGTATATGATAGTCATAACACCTGATGTTCTGGCGGATATTCCAGAATAATTTATACTTTTTATATATCTAAAATTTTAATAATCTGATAGGCAATCATAAGCTGAAATGAGCCAGAGCTCATGCTTATGCTTCAGCTTATGATATATTCTGATATTAATATTGATGAATAAAAAAAGTGCTTAAATATATATTTTTTTTTATAGATATATTATTTTCTTATATTTATATAAAGTATGCATAGTGCTTAAAACACAAACTCTTTTATTTGAATGTTATTTTTTGGGCTTTGTAATTAATTTAATTCTATGGTTTCAAAAAAGTCAACAAGATAAATAAATATTGTCAGATTAGGCAAATCTACATAATCATCATTATGGCATATCACATATGCCGGAACTACAGATCTAGGCTGCACTATTGTCAGATATCTTGCAGGCCGGATAAGGTAACAGAAGAGAAACAGCGATGCATTATAAACACTACTACCACACCAATGTATTTATTTATTTAATAGGAAGCTAACGTGATACACAATAGAAAACAAAGTTTTACTACATGTTATATAAATATAAGTTAAAAAAGTATATCCCAATTATAGGCTTACTTAACATGCAATTTTAGGTTGGCTGTCCACAAAACCTTAAAAATACACATCAAAGTAAATGCTACAGATTTCATTTGCAAAAGTGACAATTAAAATGTACAATGTGAGTAATAAAATAAAACAAACAGAAATAAAACAACTAAAAAAATAGAAAAAATAAAAATTAAAACAATATTAAACTAAAGTAAAAATATAACTTATCTAAACTAAAATAACACATTTGTTTTTATTTTAGTTTAGATAAGTTTTATTTTTAATGGTAATGATTATCATATTAGCTACAATGTAAGAACATAAGAAAATAATTAAATTGTTAAAAACAGTAAATATCAAATAAATTAAAGGAAAAAAATATTTTAGCAAAAATAAAAACAAAGTAATTTGAAGAATATTTTGAAGTATTTTTGAGTTTTGTTAAAATATAAAATTTAATTTAAAACAAAGAGTTCAAAAAGTATTTGTTTTTATCAATTAGGCTAATATCCGGAAGTATTCTAGAACAGTCAATTTTCTCTGATTTTATTCTGTGTAAAAAGCACAGGTCGGCTATATCTCTTCGATTTGAGAGCGAGGGTATTTTTATTGTAATAAATTATCTTTATATGACAAAAAAAATAACATTTTCTTTTGTATTTTTTCCACTCTGTCTATATATACTTCATAAAAAGGATTTCAAGCAATAGAAAAATATTCGAAAATATATATAGCCATGTTAACCTTATTTAAATTTATATAAATATAGAATGAAAAATAAACCGATACAGGCAGGGATTTAAACCCGCGACCTCTGGGAAACCGTTCCGTCGCTCTACCAATTGAGCTACCGTACCGCTGTCCGTCTCAGTGAATTAAGCATTCTATATGTAATTGCCTTTATCGGGAGGGAATAACAATGGTCAATGTCTATCTATACTTCAAAGTCGTAGTAAATACATTGGTTAGGATTTTCGAAAGAAGCCTAAGAAGATGTTACCACGGTCCGCGACCCGCGACGCTCCTGGTACTTTTCTGTTTGCAGAATGGACTGTAGGTTGGTCCCGTGACTCTATGGGGGGTACTCAACGATCTTTTCCTTTCTGAGGGGAAGGCCGTTTGCCCGGAATATTTATCGTCAGGTACAATACCATTTGACGGTGATTAGTCTAGGTGAGGTGGTTGCGGAGCTCTTTCCTGGGAGGGCTCCATTAGCGAGTTGGCGGGTCGGTTGAGGTCGCATCTCCTGCATCGTCTCCAGGCGGGAGTTTAAAGCGTCGCAGGTTTGCGTACTTCTTCCGGGCCTGTGCGTCGGGATAGTTTTCATCGGAGGGTAACCACTTCCATCTTCCCCTGGACGGAGGTGTGTATCCATGAGAATTCCAGAAGTTAAAAAAAGAGGAGTGTGAGCGGTAAGTACCTACTTACGTAGGTGCTTTCTGCCTGGGACTTGCGACCGTGCGACTTACTAGGTTTAAACCTACACCTGGGTCGCAAGTCCCATGCATTGTTTGTCCCTTTCCCATCGGAGTTGCAAAGAGGCGTTGCAAGATGAATCCATGAAATGCTAAGAAGCATTGTCTCTGTAAACTGGATTAAAGTAACTCAATTATCTGAATTTCATGTATACTCTCCTCAGTACACCTGAAATTCAGATAACTTGATACAAGATATATTTTAATAAGTTATATGATTCTTATTAATAAAATAAAGTTTCATCATAATAATGCAATAAATAAATAAATCATATTAAATTTATTTAATCTTCATTGTTTATCACTATAAACATTGCATTCATAAATTTTCGCATTCAAACCTCAAACAGAATCACGAGTCATTGTTTGCAAATATTTAAGTTATAGGCTTTTTCAATATCGCAAATATTCTCACGATCAATATTATTTAATATTATACTCTCTCTATTGCGTAGCATTACGATAATATATTTTGAAATTTACTTTAAATTGGTCTTACCCTGTTTTTTTTATACGTTGTGTATTCGAAAAATCTTTATAAAATAAAAAAATATTATAAAAAAAATATGTTGATCTTCACAGAAAATAGGAGATATAAAAATAAAAATAAACTACATAATCTAAATAAACCAGAAATGTTTTTTTTTTTATTAATATTACTAGTATAAAGAATATTATTGATATTAAGACTATTCATATTTCATTATAACTTTTATGCGCAGAAAAATTCATTGGTATTGCAAAAGATGTATGTACGAGTATGTTACTATAAATTTTTAATTTGCAATTACTACATTTGAATTAGTATCATGTAAAGTTTATATACTATTTTTTTAAATAAAATTGCTTTTAGTATAGTAAAGTTCACAGACGATAAAATACTAACTAATATAAAAGTATTTTGAAGTCTGCGACATAAATAGCTAGTAGCTTCTGTTGCTTAATGTAGCGTATATAAGCAATTGTAATAAAGTCAGGAGAGTTTGGGATAAAAACTTTCAATTTCTCAATAGCATCTTCCGAATTCTGTTCCTAGAAAATTGTTAAAATATGAAGCAACTATTCCCTTAAAGTTTGCCGCATATTTTGAACTATTTACCATTATCCGTATAATATTTTATCAAACTTTTAATACGGACTTTCACTACTTAGCGTCTCTATTTTATGACGTTTCGAAATGAACTCCGAAATACCGTATACCTCTCATTCCATCTATTCTGTTCTGTTTTTGTTTTGGTTTTAGGTAATTATTAAAATAAACTTTTTATCAATAATATTTATTTACATACATAATGATAATATTTTAATAATAATATATATTTTTTACATTCATTTACATATCTGTAACCAAAATTTATACCATTGAGTTAAAATGAAGGAAGGTAAAACATTTAAAGTAAATTAAGCTAAACTTATTTCAGCGCTTAATCCAAATTCCAGACTCACAAGGCATTTTATTACTTCACGTTTACTGTTATTTCAGAAGACTAAGTGTTCATAGATCTTGTAATTCTTATTCTCTTAGTGATGTATTTTCTCATCTATTTACTGCAACGAATAAGTTAAAATCTTAAAATGCTTGCTGGCCCAGTATTGATTGCCCTTTTTTATAAAAAAATTGTTACTTAGCGATAGATAATCATTAGTTTTAGAATAAAGCACTATATTTAAAATATGTGTAAATTAAATATTTTTTTAATATTTACTTATATTTAACATTTAAATATTTTTTATGACTTATACACTTGTGCTTACTAAGTAAACTAGTTTATGTATATATTTATAATGCCTTCATATTTTAGTGATGTAAAAGAGTTTCTTGTAAAGTTATCTTCATATATTCTTTATTGTACACCACAAAATATATAAAAAAAAGGAAAACACATACAAGTAACTTAAAAGAAGTACAACAGGCGGCCTTATCGCCTAACGGCGATTTCTTCCAGGCAACCCTGGGGTTTAGAATATATAAAACAGTCATTAATATGGGTAGGTGGCGAAGGTACAAATAATAAACATGCTTATAAATAACTACACACTAATACGTAGATTTGTAAATAATTTAAATACTAACTACAATAAATAAGCTATACTAGACTAAACTATATCTTGATGTTCCTTATTACATGTCACCCATTATACTGTATTTTCAATAGTTTTGTGTGATAAGAATTGTTGTTTTCATGGGAACCTAAAGATAAGACGTTTATAGATGTTTTTCTTTGAATAACTTATTTATATATATATATATATATATCATACTACTAATATAGACTTTCACAGCTCAGCGCTTTCAGTTTTCGATGCTAGGAAGTAAAACTCTGAAACAATACTGTCACTTACCCTGAAAACTGTTATCTTGAACTCCATCTATAATATAATGTATTTTTTTTACTATGATTTATTTTAAAAGGTTTTTATTATAATTATTTAGAATTTCTATCACTTATTTACGGTTTTAGAGTTTTACGGAACGCTTCCGCTAAAAATATTACTACCATCGTTCTTTTCTTTTATATTTTCGTATGAAACCAATTGTTTTTTACATGAAAACATAAAGATAAGACGCTCAAGAGTTTTCTTCTCATTGACTCAGCCAAACGCCATTGTTTGTTAAATTCCGTATAGTGGATTTGGTGTTTTTTGTTTCAGTTAAGTTTAATTAATGCAAAACAAACCTATTTTTATGTAATATTGTCTAATTTTATATTTTTATATATTTATCTGAAAAGCTTTGAACTAATTATTAATTCTAATTAACAATCAATTAATTTACAAGAATAACATATTTTATGTAATAAGCTCATAATTACCACCAAGGTTTTGTACCAATCATTTTGTATTCATAGGGTACATTTTACATGAAAAAGATTATTATTAAACCAATTCACAATAGGCTGACAAAGATTCATAACTCATTTTATGTATAATGTGTCCATTTGTTAAACAGAAATTGCAAAATAAGGCTTACTATACGATTATCTTTATATATATATATTTCTTGTGTGCGTGTGTATGTCACTCAACTCCTCCTAAACGACTAGAGCGATGTTTATGAAATTCTTTGTGTGTGTTCAAGGGGACTTGAGAATTGTTTAGATTCACAATTTGGTCCACTGGAAAATGTTTTTTTCATTAAATTTTAATGTGTAAGTAGGTGGTGATTTTGGAATGTTTCACATTGGTTCCGACGGACTGCGTTACTATGGCAACGTCAAATATTAAATAATATTATATTTTAATTATAGTCTGCCCTGACAGTTGCGTTGCGATAGAACTGAGAAAAATATTTTATTATTGAGTTATTTTCATCCACGTGCTGAATTAAATATTAAATCAAGAAGTACTGAGTACTGAGTTTGTAAAGAGCTTTGAAGTGTGCATAAACAACTATACATTTTGCGAATTTATTACGGATCGAAGTAAGTATATTTCTTTTAATTTTTTATCATTATTTGTTGTTTTTTGTCTACGATCTGCGTTATTAATTTCGCTACGTAAAAAGTGAAATTTAATGAAATATATTAGAACATCAAATTCATTTATTCAAACAATAAATCTTTATATACATATTCATACGGTATCGATTGGTTGAATTATGATAAATGTACATGTAATGACGTTAGATATTGTGACTCATTAATACCTATATTTTTTTTAAAGTTTGTTTTTTTTTAAATTAAAGACGCGTTTACAAGACAACGTTTGTCGGGTCCGCTTGTTATATATATAAATAAAGGTTAATAATATCAACAGCTAAAAATATTTTCAACCTTATACCTCACAAATATGGTTCATGTACTATTGTTAAGTAAATTAGGGTCTTTGTAACGAAATAACAGAAAGTCTTTGAAATGAAAAAGCTTGTTGAAAAAAATACCCCTGTACAACTAAAACATTTATCCTAAACTCAACCTTAACCAGTAAGCAATAAGTTCATAATACATATTAACAACTTGGCACACAATGATATGTACACAATACTCGGCCAAGTTTCGTAGTATGCGGAGTAGGGGGTTTTAGTTTTTTTTCGTTACGGAATTTCTGGATTCGGTATTCACGCTCACGGCCTGCGATAGAAGCTATGCAATAGCTTAAAAATACACAAATAGTATAATTTACATGAACATTTTTAATAATATTTTAATTTATCTAACAAAATTAATATAACTACTTAGCTTGTTGGTTTATCTGAAACTTATAATAGAAGTTTCAGAAATTAGAAAAGAGGCATGGATTAAAAAAATATTAAACCTTTAAAGTTTACTTCTTAAAATAGAGTAACACATGAAATGTAATAGCGCTTCTTATGGCAGTAAGCATGTAGTAAAAAGTTTAAAATTAAATAACTTCGTAAATAGTTTAAAACAAAGGCAAGTGAGTACGCTTGTAGAGTAACTACTTTGAAAGTCTATTAACGGATAAAAAACCTCGAAATGCAGAGAAACATCCTCAATTTTTGCAACTTTCAAATTCAAAAGCTTTTTGCTACATGGATGTTTCGTTGACGTATACTTTAATCACTTAAGAGTCAAATATTACTTAATATATACATATATTAAAATGGTTACTGATCGAAAACTATACTTGGAAAATATTTTAAAAATAATGATGGGGAGCCTTTATAAGAGCAAAAGAATTCAAAACAATGGTTTTTCATTTTGTCTGTATATCTGTATGTTTATGCACTTTAATCCCAGAAACGGATTAATCGATTTGGATGCAGTTTTCGGGAATATATGGGATTCACTGTACAATTTGTGTTGTATTTTATTCCAATCATTTAACAACGAAAATTAAAAATCACTTATTTTCCTATTATTGCGTTAAGACATTTTTTGAAACTATTTTATTTTTTTTTATATTTCAGGTAAGAACAGAAGTTACGTATTGATAGTACGTATTAATAGTAAGTATTGATAGTACGTATTGATAATATATATTGATAGTACGTATTGATAGTACGTATTGATAGTAAGTATTGATAGTACGTATTGATATTACATATTGATAGTACGTATTAATAGTAAATACTCATAGGACATATTGATAGTACGTATTGATAGTAAAAATTGATAGTAAGTATTGATAGTTCGTATTGATAGTAAATATTGATAGTAAGTATTAATAGTAAATATTGATAGTACGTATTGATAGTATATATTGAAAGTACGTATTGATAGTAAGTATTGATAATACGTATTGATAGTACGTATTGATAGTAAGTATTGATAGTACGTATTGATAGTATATATTGATAGTAAATATTGATAGTACGTATTGATAGTACATATTGATAGTAAATATTCATAGTAGATATTGATAGCACGTATTGATAGTATATATTGATAGTACATATTGATAGTACGTATTGATAGTAAATATTCATAGTACTATCAAAATTTACCATCAATACGTACTATCAATATTAACTATCAATGTTAAATATCAATATCTACTGTCAATATTAACTGTCAATACATACTATCAATACGTACTATCAATATTAACTATCAATACGTACTATCAATACGTACTATCAATACGTACTATCAATACGTACTATCAATACGTACTATCAATATGTACTATCAATATTAACTATCAATATTAACTATCAATATCTACTGTCAATATTAACTATCAAAATTTACTATCAATACGTACTATCAATATTAACTGTCAATACATACTATCAATACGTACTATCAATATTAACTATCAATACGTTCTATCAATATTAACTATCAAAATTTACTATCAATACGTACTATTAATATGTACTATCAATATTAACTATCAATATCTACTATCAATATTAACTATCAATACGTACTACACAAATTTACCATCAATACGTACTATCAATATGTACTATCAATACATACTATTAATATGTACTATCAATACGTACTATTAATACGTACTATCAATATGTACTATGAATATTATATATGTACTATGAGTATGTATTGACAGTTAATATTGATAGTACGTATTGGTAGTAAATTTTGATAGTTAATATTGACAGTAGATATTGATAGTTAATATTGATAGTACGTATTGATAGTTAATATTGATAGCGCGTATTGATAGTTAATATTGATAGTACGTATTGATAGTATGTATTGACAGTTAATATTGATAGTACGTATTGATAGTAAATTTTGATAGTTAATATTGACAGTAGATATTGATATTTAATATTGATAGTACGTATTGATGGTAAATTTGGATAGTACGTATTGATAGTTAATATTGATAGTTAATATTGATAGTACATATTGATAGTACGTATTGATAGTTAATATTGATAGTTAATATTGATAGTACATATTGATAGTACGTATTGATAGTTAAAATTGATAGTTAATATTGATAGTAGATATTGATAGTTAATATTGAGAGGTAATATTGATAGTACATATTGATAGTAAATTTTGATAGTACGTATTGATAGTACATATTGATAGTCAATACGTCACGTATCAATACGTACCATCCATAGATGGTAAATTTGTATAGTACGTATTGATAGTTAAAATTGATAGTTAATATTGATAGTACATATTGATAGTAAATTTTGATAGTACGTATTGATAGTACATATTGATAGTACATATTGATAGTCAATACGTCACGTATCAATACGTACCATCCATAGATGGTAAATTTGTATAGTACGTATTGATAGTTAAAATTGATAGTTAATATTGATAGTACGTATTGATAGTAAATTTTGATAGTTAATATTAATAGTACATATTGATAGTACATATTGATAGTACATATTGATAGTACGTATTGATGGTAAATTTGTATAGTACGTATTGATAGTTAAAATTGATAGTACATATTGATAGTACGTATTGATAGTACATATTGATAGTACGTATTAATAGTAAATATTCATAGTTCATATTGATAGTAAGTATTGATAGTAAATTTTGATAGTACGTATTGATAGTAATAATTGATAGTACATATTGATAGTACGTATTGATAGTACGTATTGATAGTACATATTGATAGTACATATTGATAGTACATATTAATAGTCCACATTCATAGTCCTCCCGTCAGCGAATAATAATATACTTTTCAATAAAAAAAAATACATAATTGAACAGTACTCAGTTCTTAAACTGATCTACCCACGAAAATAATATCTGTGATTAATAAACTAAACTCTAACTAAATTAAATAAACTCCAACTACACGCAAAACACGCAAAAACTACTTGCCGGAATTAGTTGAAACTTAAAACAGGTATCTTTATCGAAATCGGAATCTATGCGTACGAAGTCGCAGGCACTGCTAGTTATTATATAAATGACAATAAGTCCTGAGACTAAACTATTGTAAACCCACCTCATAAACAATTCCGTATTTGGCAGTTGAAAAGAGTGACCATGAGTTTCTTTGCCTCGATATTCTTATGAGCTCAACTAATTGAAGGGGTTTTTAAAAAAAAAATAATGTTAAAATAGATTTTTTTTTATTATATATTTCTTGAAATATTTTGTTTGATCTTAACGTGGCCAAATGGATGTAAAACATTTTCAAGGAATAAAGAATATATGACTTTGAAACTTGAATTACTATGTTATAATAAATTCTACTTCTTCTCAATCTTGTTTACTTTTCGTTCATGCCAAAAAAATATTTGAAGTATTTCAACAATCATCAGAGTTATTAGGCATACATTTTCGGGTAGGCATGGATTTTTGAGTACGCAGAAGGTAATGTACCAAAATAACTTTACGTTACGTCATATTACAATCTATAGTTTCACCAAATAATTGTGGATCACTAAGATTAAATCGATTAAAATGTAATGATTATCAAACATGTGGTTCCTAACAACCATCGCGATGATTCAAAGGAGGCAGATTTCACAAGATGGCCGACACATCAGCACTCGGTGTTCGTTTTGGGTATTGACATTTGTATAAAGTGACAGCTGACATATATACTTCGTATTTTTGATAACATGATATTTTTAATATCCTCTAATTGCGTTACTGTTATATTGATATATAGAGAATGTGATTATATTGATATTATATGAAATCTATGTATTCTAACAATTGGATAAAAATTAAGCCTCCGTGTTAAAAACGAAAGCGAACATTTGAATTTATGTAACATGATCAAATAATATACTTTACGGCGTAACAAAATTTTAGCCTTCCTATTTATTTTAGTTACTAATCATAATCATACTTATTTTAGTTACTTATCATCAATATTTTTCTATGCAATTGATCGGAAATGTATACTATCGTATTTTATAAAATAGCAGGAAATGTATTTTACGATTACGTCTCGTAAAACCTAATTCTACGTTCTCACAACGCTCATAGTTCAACTCGTAAAATGAACTTACATATCAGGTAACGTCATATAAAGTTTTATTTTCAGTAGAACTAAACCAAAATAAATGAAAAGTGCACAAAGGGTTCTCCTATACTAAATATATATCAAGCTTCTCTTAGCTTTTCCTTTATTAAAAATATTTATTTATAACCCACAAGGTATTAAAAGTGACTTTGTTTGAATTGATGTTTGACAATAAATTCAACGAGTAGATATTTACACGATGCTTACTTTTAAGGTTTTATAGTTGTTTATTTAAAAAGAAATGTAATAAAAATTTGAGAAGTTTCTGGAATAAAAAATCTATATGTTTATATGGATATATTAAAACTTATTTCTCATTTGTTATTCTGATCTATTTAATACCTTTTTTAAAATAGTGAATTTTGACTGAATAATCTGCCAAAAACATAAAATAAATTACCAAATTTCGTTATCAAATTAAAGTTAAATTACCATATTATAAATGTAAATTAGCCAATCAGAAATAAATATTGCCATAAAATCAACAGTTGCTTAAAGCAGGTTCAAAATTTCAACTAAAATGGAAATAAGTTTATGAAATCTCATGAATTGGCGGTTTGTACGAGCCAATATATAATATGAATTACCTAAGTTACTCGCTTGAACATTTTAACAACATAATAGAAATGACTTCACCTTTTCTCTAAAACGATATAATTTAAGTTAAATGTTAATACTTTTTTTTATATGTTTATCAGAAAAAATATATTTTTATTTGATGACAATGAAAACTTTTTTACATATCTATTAAGAAGTTGAGACAGAAAAAAGAAACTTGCTAAATATCGTATTTTTGTTAAAATAAAAGGTACTTACTACTACTTATATTTTGGTTGGAAAGGCCTCAATTTTTATATCTATTGTTGCTTAAAAATAATAAATAAAGTATTGTTATATGAAAATATTGCAAATAAACTTCAAAATATTGCAGAGGTTTAATTAAAATGAAATAATCTAATATATATTTAGATAGAGGTGTCTGTCAGTAAGTCAGTTAATTGGTCATCTACCTCCAACGGTTTCTAAACTTCCGGGCGTATAGTTCAGGATTCAAATAAAACGCACTAACAGTGTCTTGAGATCCTGCGCTGTGGTCAGAGAGACATGGGATTTTATATTTTTCAAGAGTGGGGGGTCCCAGGTGTTAGATACACCTTCGTACATCGAAGTTAGCAGTGTGTGAACATACCGTAGACAAGTCCAATCATTATATAATCAATCTTAAAAACTCTAAATAAATTTAAAATGATCAATCTTATCTAATCCAAAATTGTACTACCATAGACTAAAACTGTTAGATAAATATAATATCATAACAATACTCTGAAAATCAGCAATTTATAATGTAACATTCTTATTTCATTGTTTATAAGACGATTTTTTTTAAGTTGTTCAAGTCTATAAATTGTTTTACAATTTGTCATGGCAAAAAAATATTCGAAAAAAATAAGAAAGTATGAGAAATTTGTAAATATATTCATGTTGAAACAGGTCCGTAGGGATTCATTCATATATGTTCGTGACGAAAATTGATGCAAACGACTAAAGAAGAGTTGTAACGTTATGAGCTAGTATTAGCTCTAGTAACTTAGATGTAAACAAACTAAAGTTTTACAGGTAGAATACTGAAGTTTCCAATCTATATGAAAATTACCTGTTTGTAAAATTATAAATGTTATAAAAGCGTTGATTAAAAACATAATGACCATTATTTGATAAATAGACTATCTAGTGCTAACTTATTTTGTTTCGATCGAAATAAAAACCAAAACACGTTTTATATCTTTTAATTTATTTATCACTACTGGAGACTAAAACTGGTTAAAAGCTTTTTAAAGCTAATGTCTAATATTAACTACGTCACTCAAATTCATATTTATTTTTAATAGAATTATTAATAATGAGTTTATTTTAACTAGGGTTTGGATAGATTTAAGTTAAAATTTAAAAGTATCTGTGCATTATTACGAAAGATTTTAACTATTTTTAAACTAGAAAGCTACTCGTAACTGGTAACAATTCCTATTCAATAACATTAAGCTTTTAGCTTTAAGAGAATGTTCTGTAGTATAGAAAAAAATACTTAAAATTTAAAAATTGCTTCCTATCAACCGTCATCGTTTTCAAAAGTCGGTTTTGTATGCTTTTGAATTATTATAACATGTTTCATGTTTCGTTCAATTAGTAATTTAGTTAAATCTTTTTAAATAGCTAGGAAATTATATTTTCTATTTATAATTAAATTATGTAGGTCGCTGTTGCCCTCAGACGTTTGGGAATTGGCACTCAATATGGCGTTGATTACGAAATTAAGGCTATGTAGGTTAATGCTGCTGTAATTTTACGTCAATAATCTTTATCGCGGAAAATGTCTACATTAAAATTTAAATAACATATACATATGGTAATAATGTGCGTTTTATACATAAATTATACTTTAACATACAAACGTAATATAAAATTAATTGTAGTTTAAAAAAAAAATATTAAACATTAAAACCGCCTTATATAAAAAGACCCCTATAAAAGATAAAAATAATATCATTATGTACATATTAAAATTGTTGCGTCGGGAGACCATTGTACGTGCATTGACGATGGTTTTTATTTTACGAAGTTTTTGGAGCTAATGAATGTCCCCATTCATTAGGCAATACGATTTTATGTAGTTATTTCATTACAAGCCCTGGTATTACTTACTTGAATTTTGATTTCGTACTTTATTCAACAATAATTTTTTTCCTGCTTTTTAAAGTTATGTTACTGGTTTCTATATTGTACTAAATAAAGCTATGCAAAAAATAAAAATAATTACTATTAAAATTATTTCATTCACACATAATTCTCGCAATATTACTAGCTAGTTAGTACGTGTATAATATATTCATGTGATTTTATACCTATTTGTTTTAGAAACTCCTTATAATAATAACATTTTCCACGACTTATATATAAACATTTTGCAATCGATTTTTGAAGTTCAATAAAAATTCTATAAGCAAAGTTTGCAATAGACATTTGTTTAAATAATTGTCTGAAATGCTCTTCTTAAACTTAATAACTGATTATAGAAACCTGATTATAGAAGTATAATCATAATTACAATTATTTTTCTTCTTTGAGTTTGATTCATTTAGGTATATGTATTTTTTCTTAATAATGTTATCTTAAATTAGCCCTTGCAAATTCTTATTCGTAACACGCTCTGTTGAGAGAAATTACTTCTCATAAATCACAAGAGCTAAGACCGTAACGTTCAAGCCTTGTTACCTGCCGCGGTGAATATGTTATAATAATCATGCTATTATATACTTTAAAAGAAAATGTTTATTTCGAGCACACGTTAAAAAATCTAAACTCATTTTCGGGTGGGATAAATTACTCTTATTAATTATTTATATATTGTTGATTTTACTCTACGTAGTAACGGGTAATTGCCACATAATAATGAGGTGTTTTATCTTTATTTCGATGTTTCTATCCTCAACATTTAAAACTTATGTTTTTAAAGATCCTTTTATGCAAGACATAAAAAAATAAGAAATTATTAGCGAGTGAGGAGCGGAGCTTTGTGCTGTCGGGTCAAGTGCATTCCACGTCATCAAACATTCGCCTGTTATTACTGAACTGATTTGATTATTTTTTTATCTATTGCTGTGACGTTGGTGAGTATTTTCAAGCAAAACAATAGGCGATAGGTCATACGCTAGATGAATAATCAACCAAAAATGATTAACAAGGGTTTGCATTGAGCTAAGCTTGCGCGCGCTTCTTGTTTCCATTAATCGAGCAGTAGGCTGGACTCGGGAATGAAAGTCTATATTATACTGTGTGAAAGTTAATTCAATTCAAGAATTAATATTTTGATCTTATCAGCTAGCTGTCAATTGTGTGTGTGTGTGTGAGTGATATTAAAAAAAAAAAAAACTTTAGTATGACTCATATTATTATGGAAAACCAGTAGAACACAATTAAGATCTAATTATCTAACAATAAAATCTGATTCAGTTATACTTAGTATATCTTAGTAAAAACGTTTAATTTTAAGACTTTACTGGATACAGTTGAGAATTTATTATAATGGAATGGAATTTATTTTGTGTATTTTTTTGTCAATATATTCCAATTTTAAGAGACGTGAATCCATCCGCTAAACAAAAGTTTGTATTTATTGAAACACTTTATTACTTTATTTTTTTCGCTTTACAGGCAGTTATTGAAATGAATGAGATACACAATAATTTTTAAGAGTTTATAAACACGCTTATTGGAAAATAATGGAATTCTTAAACTAAAATGGTAGTTCTTCGTTAAATCTGTTTATATTAGTTTCATAAATTAAAAAACAAATACCACATTTCTTTTTGTATGGGAAAAATAATTTGTTTTATCAGCCTATCATGAAATTTTAAATATATCAGAAACTAGTACTCCGTTAGAATAGGTAGTAAGGCAAAATCTGTTTATTTTAAGCCTTGCCGAAGTTTACTAAATACTAAAGATTCTCATAGTTCACTAAGCTACATATTTTATAAAAACTTTGTGCTAAAAAAAACTAATTTATTGAATGTTGATGGATTAAAGGGGAAATTAAAAACATATAATTACAATCTTCTTAATTACATTTAAGAAATAGGTGCATTCTTGTTTTTATAATAGTTACAAAATAAATATTGCATAAAAAGGTGGCACTCGCACACTTATACTACACAAATTTTTATACTACACCTATTGGCTAAGCCAACCTATACCAACCAAGAATAGTTTTTCTGAACTAGTCATTGATTCGCAAGAATCACAAACCATTGAAGTCGTAGAAAAATCTGTTAAAGCTCCACCCTTATATGTAGATAGGGTTAGTAATATCCAACCGTTACTAAAAATGCTTGACGAGGTAGCAGCCGAAAACTATGAAGTAAAAGTCCTCCGAAACGACCAAGTCAGAATACAACCTAAGTCTACAGAAATCTATACAAAGATAGTTAAAAATTTACAGGAAAAAAATACGGAATTTTACACTTACAAACTCAAACAAGACCGCTGTTTCAAAGTGGTACTTAAGAATCTTCACCCTTCCACAGACATAGAAGAAATAAAATCCGAACTTGAAATCCAAGGGTATAAAGTCACTAATATTTGGAACGTAAAACAAAGGAATACTAAAAAACCATTACCGATACATTTCGTAGAAATAAAATCTAATAGTAACAGTAAACATATTTATAACATTAAAAATCTTTTGCACTGCAGAGTTATCTTCGAACCACCAAGACCTAAAAGGGATATTCCTCAATGTAGCAATTGTCAACAGTATGGGCATACAAGGAAATACTGTTTTAGGAGACCCAAATGTATAAAATGTGCTGGCGATCATGCATCATCAAATTGCGAACGTAAAGAAAGATCGGACTCAGTAAAATGTATACTTTGTGATGGCAACCATCCTGCAAACTACAAGGGCTGCGCAGTATACAAGGAGATCCAGAAAATTAGGTATCCCGCTCAACCAACAAAACAACGACAGCAAAAACGCCTCGAACATCAACCAGACCACACAATAACCAACAACCACAGAACTACTAATCAACAAGACAAACCGTCATATAAGCAAGTACTTATATCGAGTAAACCTTTACAACCATCTGCTAGTAAGGGGTGCCCAAACGAATCAACAGAAAACCAAACAAACAATAATGATATTAAATTGATTATTAATACTATGTCACAACTAATGCAACAATTATCTACAATGACAAATCTTCTAATGGAAATCATGAAAAACTGACAAATTCTGTTCATTAAAAATAGCCCTCTGGAACGCCAATGGGCTCTCACACCATGTCCTCGAAGTAGAGACATTTCTGAAAATAAATAAAATTGACATCCTACTCGTATCCGAGACACATTTTACGACTAAAAATTATTTCAATATCCAAAACTACAAATTCTATCAAACAATGCATCCAGATGGTACAGCTCATGGAGGATCCGCAATTCTTATCAGGAATAACATCAAACATCACGAGGCTGAACCATTCAAAACTCCTGAGATACAAGCCACAAGTGTTGTGGTTGAGGATTGGCGGGGTGAATTGACTATTTATTAAAAAAGAAGACTACATTAACTTCTTCAAAACCCTGGGACCAAGGTTTATAGCAGGAGGAGACTATAACTCCAAAAATATTCAATGGGGCTCTCGCTTAACAACTCCTAAAGGACGCCAGTTACAAGCCGCTGTAAATGAGTTACATCTGGAAACAATATCCAACGGAGAATCAACTTACTGGCCAACTGACCCAAAGAAAGTGCCAGACTTGGTAGACTTCAGTGTCACTAAGGGAATTCCTAATAGCTGTTTCAAGTGTACTTCCCTCCAAGACCTCTCATCAGACGACAGTGTGGTTTTGTTAGAGGTTTCCCAGGAATTCACCAAAGTCATGCCCATAGCAAGGCTACACGAGCGTGGAACTGATTGGGATATATTCCGTTCCATGATAGAGTCTCGGATCAATACCCAGATGCCTCTTAAAACAGAAGAGGACATTATCATAGCTGTCGAACACTTCAACGAGTGCATACAAAATGCAGCTTGGAATAGCACTCCAACTACCAAAAAAAAACGCGGAAACAGACTGCTCGAAGCCCATCCGTGACCTAGTAGCTGAAAAAAGACAGGCCCGTAAATTATGGCAAACTACTAGATATGACAGGCACAAATCTCGTTTGAACTTCCTAACAGCTAAACTTAAGAAACTAATACAAGCAGAAAGGAATGAAAATGTCCAATACCACCTACGGAACCTGGATGCTACAGAGGCTACTAACTACTCACTCTGGAAAGCCACCCAAAAACTCAAAAGACCCATTACATCTAATCCACCGATACGCAAAAAGGACAAAACCTGGGCAAAAAGTGACATGGAAAAAGGTATAGCTTTTGCCTCTCACCTAACTGATGTCTTTGTACCAAACGCGATCCAAAACGAATCGGAAACCAACAATGAGGAACTTACTAGCTATCTTAACGAACCTTATCAGCTCGATCTACCTATTAAAAGGATTAAGATATATGAGGTCATTGAGACAATTAGGAATCTAAAGCAGAATAAAGCCCCGGGGTACGATTTGATTACGGCAAAAATTCTCCGTGAATTACCTGAAGTAGCCATGCACTTTTTGACACACATGTTTAATTGTATACTAATCAGAGGCATTTTCCCACCTCAATGGAAAATAGCTCAAATAAAAATGGTTCTTAAACCAGATAAATCTCCTGAGGATACATCCTCCTACAGACCGATCAGTCTACTACCTCTTTTGTCGAAAGTCATGGAGATACTATTCCTGAAGCGATTAAACACAGTAATAGCAGAAGATAAAATCATACCCGATCATCAATTTGGTTTTAGGAAAAAACATGGCACAATAGAACAGGTACACAGACTGGTGGAAGAAATCCATAAAGCTTTCGAAACCAAAAAATATTGTTGCGCAGCATTTCTAGACGTCTCCCAGGCCTTTGACAGAGTTTGGCACAAAGGTCTACTATACAAAATTAAAAAACAGCTTCCAACAAATTATTACATTTTCCTCAAATCATATCTTGCTGACAGATACTTTTATATTAAACAAGGGGAAGAAATTACAGAATTATACAAAGCTTATGCAGGTGTGCCACAGGGAAGCATTCTTGGTCCAATCCTTTATCTGGTTTTTACTTCTGACCTGCCTACGACAGATGGTGTCGTGATTAGTACGTTTGCGGATGACACAGCAATTTTAACTACACATGACGAACCGGCACAAGCAAGTAACATGCTACAGCACTCTCTAGACAACATCATGGAATGGCTAACTACCTGGCGGATAAAAGCAAACGAGACTAAGTCAGTACAGGTGATTTTCACGACTCGGCGAGAAACATGTCCCCCTGTAACACTCAACAGAATAAAGATCCCCCAAGCAAATGAAGCCAGATACCTTGGCCTTTATTTAGATCGTCGTCTTACCTGGAGGAAACATATTTTTACAAAACGCAAAGCAATGGGGATCCAATCGAGGAAGATGTACTGGATGCTTGGAAAACATTCACAGCTGTCTCTGGAAAACAAACTGCTGCTATACAAATGTATTTTAAAACCAATTTGGTCTTACGGACTCCAACTCTGGGGTACAGCCTCCAACTCAAACCTGGAAATATTACAGAGGTTTCAGTCCAAAATTCTGAGGACAATCACACAGGCTCCGTGGTTTATAACAAACAAACAGCTACACCACGAACTTAAAATCAAAACTGTCCAGGAGGAGATTAAACACTCAATGATATCCTATAGAAATAGGCTCAAGAACCATCCAAACATTCTGACAACTCACCTAATGAAAACTCCAACACTGAAAAGGCTAAAACGAAAGTCGCCTAGAGATCTATAGGGGCCATTACGCATAAAGGGCGCACGTCGCTGGACTGTCTGCCCCCCAAGTTAAACATATAATTTGTCTGACCCTAAGCTAAATGTTCACATGAAACAGATTGCATAAATAAATACAAAAAAAAAAAAAAACTTTTAGGCTAAGGTCCATTATACTCGTATTAAAATTAAAACGTTTTCGACCTTCTTTAAATTGTCCTAATCTACAGCATACCATAATCGACGAAAAGCGAACGCTTTACGTAATATTTATGACACAATTTTATATCGAAGATTTTACCCAGTGAAATCAACGGACTATCTTATAGTTTTGACTATAAATTATTTTTTGTAGAGCAAGCATAATAGCATTGTAATGTAATGTTTTGATAGAATCAAAGCTTTTGAAACGTCCTGTTGATATCAATATTGACAATGTTAATCCAAAAGTACGTTACGATAAAAGTAGTAACGCTTCTGTGTTAAGATAATATATATAAATCATATTTTGTGTAATGCCTGATTGCACTATTGCAAAATAATGAACTATATTACTCGCCAAATTATATGAACTTCGTAATAGGCTAAGTGCATCCTCTTGAACAGTTGGAATATAAAGGCAATTTTACAACTTCGTTAGAAATTGATATAGTGAACTGCTGCAAGAAAGTCTTTTTTGCGTGTTAAATGTTACAGAATTAGCATTTAACTACTGTTCGGTAGCACTTGCTAGTTTCTAAAGGAATTTGGCAAATTACGATTCTTGACGAGGCTCTTGTGTAACATTAAAATTTTACAGAGATATATTACTAAAAGATAGTTTATGTACATGAAAAATAATTAGGTATTTATTTTTATGTTAGTTCATATTAAAATGTTTCAACGAATTTAAATGTATACATGGGTTAAATTTGAATGCAAATACATTTTAATTTATAGGAAAATGGAAACGTTAACTGCTCAAAAATATATTTATTACAACATAAAAACACATATGTTATACACACTGGTTAGTACAAATAATAGGTATACCTTAACCAAGTTATAAATCAGGATGGAATTTTTTTGAAAATATTGTCTATTTTTCATAAGTTTGTTCACTACCTAAAACTTCTGATCAGTTGAAACCATTTTTCTTATATGTTACATCAAAATCAAATAAGTAAAAAATAAGCTATTATAGACAAATTGTTCCAATTACGGCACGCTAGCACAATGGAAAATACGATTGATACCGCAAAACGACATGTTCCGATAAATGTAACGATACTTTAAGTGTGATACTTAATTTTACGTAAATAAGTTTCAATTGACTTTAAAATAATTTACAAAGGAAAAAGGATATCCATATCTGTAGTCACATGAACCAGACTAAAAAAAATCATTCGAGCAATAAAAGTGTAACTTAAAATTCAGGAAAAAAGCTCGTACAATATATTTGAAACAATCATTACGTAAGCATACTATGTTCAAACCTACTTTAATTTAATTTATTTTAACTAATTGTATGATTTTTTTGTAATTTAGTTTATAAACATTTTATGAATCATTATGACTATTAAATATATATACCTCGCTGTAATAACGTAAATAAATAAAAAAAAATCCCGACCAGTTTTAAACTAATTCGGGGTTTTTATTCACGGACTCGCTGCATGAACATAAAGATATAATATATATTGGGCATAATATTAGATATGAAATAGCATAATATTTAATACACATTATAATTGTGTAACATTACAGTTGCATTAACCTAAGTAATCTTTAAGGAAAAGTTAGTTCGGAATCTGTTACTTCATAATTTATAAATGATATTAAATAATAAACATAAATGTGGTAAAATGACGTAAAAATGAGATGAGCATTTTTAACATATTTTTTTTTTCTAGTGGTCTTCTTTCTGTCAAGCAATTGTATATTCGGTGTTCTGTACTGAGAGTACACCAATCCCTAACATATTATGCTAGCAAATTATCTAAGAGGCGCAAACATACTGTTGTCGCAGTAGACACAACTAGGTCATCTTTTGCAAGTAGACAATTCCGGTGCCAATCAGCTAAAATGTACAATAAAATAAATAAGTTGCTAAATATATATCCCAAATCTAAATATGAATGTAAAAAAATACTAACTAACACCATCAAATCCTGGAGCTATATTGAAACAGAGACCATGTGCAACTAACCATGGAATTATAGTATCTTAAGATACAATCACTCGGACATATCCACACAGACACCCACACGCACACACATAAACACACACACACCCACACAAACACACACTCACACCCACACAAACACACACACTCACACCCCACACAAACACACACACACACACATCCACATAGATCCTTTTTCTTATTGTTTTATATATGATCACAAATTGTTTGATTCTAATTAAAGTATGTAAAATAACTTCATAAACTATACAATATTACCTTTGTTAAATAAGATTTCTCAGTATAATACGAGTAGCTTGTAGTATATAATTGTTATGGAAGAGCGGGAACTCCTAACAAAAGTGCCTATGCACTTAAAAGGAGGACCCTATCATAAGTCTTTGTGTATAACCAATAAGTTACTGAATAAATATTATTATTATTATTATATATCAGTGTTAATCCATTTTCTTTTTAACTTACAATAACTTCACGAAACAATTATTTGCATCTATTTCTTTGATTATATTACAGCTCTTCTGCCTTCTATCTTCCATTTTCGGTCTTCCGACATCGTTTGTCTTTTGTTATTAGTTTAGGATCATCCGCTTTCCCGGTTTTATGTTTTTGATCTGCTGGTAATGAGGTTGGATCTCTGAAATAGGACTTCTTGGTGACTTAATAAATAAAATTTATACATTAGAATTTAATAATTGTTGTAAATTAAGTGTATTGAAACGCACTTGCACTTCAACTAGAAATACATTATTATACTTTGAAAACTTCTAAATAATCATCATTTTAACCCGGCGTGAATGAGGTGGGGTATCTCATACCCGTGAAGTTTTAAAACGCAAATTGTTTAATGTTATTGTTGCTATGCAAGTTCCGCCGTTGCAGTAGCTGGAGGTAAGGGTGTGTTGGGTGAGATTCGGCATCAAGTTTAGTTATTCACCAATTGCGAATGGAGATATACGATTGCAAACTTCGCCAGGGTATGACATACCCCACCTCGTAGTTGGTGTCATTTATTTTGAGTGACAGTAAGTTTATAATTTATTCTTATTTTTAGTATTTTGTGACTTATTTTAAGATTTATCAAGATGTATTATGAAAAAAATAAACACTGGAATAAATACCCGAGACGAGAGAAAGAAGGTTGACAATTTAGCTGCAATAAGGAATATTATGGATAATATATGTGAACTATCACAATATTAGTGACCATTATGTGCCTTCCGAGAACTTTACTATTCATGAAATGTAACTATCGTTTCATGTATAAATTCCTAACGAAACCGACCAAACGTCGACTCAAATTTCAAGCTCAATATGCGAAAAAGTCTTACATTCTCAAACTGGAGCCATACACAGGGAAATAACCACCTGAGTTATTTGGTATACTCAATATGGCTACTATAAACTATCATAATCTACAGGGAAAGTCACTTAAGGGGCCAAAAACGCATTATGCACCGTGATTATATTCTTATTGCCTTTTAAATGTTATACAATAAATATCATTAATAATAGGTAATAGTATAATATAATTAATAATAGTGTTTAACTATCATACCTACTATTACCTATAGTAGCAATTACAGAAATTTTTAAAATACTTGAGAAAATCAGTGCCTTCGATGAGATCTTGGGTAATATAAAAATATGTAGTGAAATATATCAATAAAAGTTAATGTAGTGTAACATCATAACATTTTAATATATTGTTAGAATTACAAACAAAAGTCTTGTTTAAGTTTGGGATATATAATTTTACTGAAAACTTACTTAATTCTAAAATAGTTGTTAAGAAATAAAATATATTGTCTCATGAACTAATAAAATTAATGAAACCAGTAAGACAATACGTTTAATAAAACTATAGCTGTGAAAGTATAATAGAATATTATATGGTTTCATTTACAACGACCGCGACAGTGTTAATTTGCACTAATGAAATGACATAGTACTATGTCATTCTGGATGTTTTTGTCTCCACTACTTAATGTAGCTTGCAGAATCTTCTTCTAGTTAAGAAAATAAACTGCGTTCAGACTGAAGACTACATTGTATTTTAATATAGTTCTCTGTAGATTTATTATCTTCAAAACAATATATAAAGGCGATAAATAATTCCTTATAAAAAGATTTATATGTTTCAATATTACAATTTAACGTTAGTTCCCGCTTGTATTTTATTTCTAGAAATTTAGTAATCGTAATTTATGTGGTTTTGAATAATCTTTTGTAAGTTTAAATTTAATAATACCAGTTGAATTAAAACATACATTCATTTTAATTTCTTACGTTTATCTGGACACATAGGGACCTAAAATATTAAAATGTTTAAAAATGACATTCCGTAAAGTTAACTTTCTAGAGTACCTACTTGTAAGAACATAGAGAACAAAAAAGAATTTCGTGTCCAAACTCAACCACTCGCAATAAGAATTAAAAATATTTTTTTTATAATAATACTCCATTAATTATACAAATATATAATTATATTTTATTTCACATTTTTTTTATAATTTAATGTGTTCAAAAATTAGACATACACTCACACTTTTTTAAAACTTTTATATATAAAATATTCATATAATTATTGAAAGATTGAAAATATTTTTGTAACAATAAATAAAAATAAAAAGACAATCATTTTTATTAAAAAGCTACAGAACCAAATTTTAAACATTATTTCATACAGATGTTTGGTGCTTTTCAAAAATATAATTTTATTAAAACTAACTATTTAAACCGGTTAATTACAATAATTTTATGTAAGAAATAGAATTCGATGCTATCTAGGAGTCTATTTAAAAATAAATTAAAATAATGTTGCACAGACTGTTGTAATTATGAATTTCAAAATACAAATTTGTATAAATTATTTTTGATGTTTATATTCTTGAAAATCATATTTTAGTTATATTTTAGTTATCCTTTTTTTTTACCAGGAAATATTTTTATTCCAAAGATTACAAATAACAAGTAGTCATTGGTTCCTTATACTTCTGCTTCAGTATTATGAGAAAAAATACATTATTCAATTCGATATTTTTTTCACGTTTATCTTCCCAAACTGATTGTGAGAATCCGTCGCATTGAAATAATACACGGAGATAATGCGTTATAAGGATACTTTGGTAGTATTTTATATTTTTCTTGGTAGCGTTGGTTAAATATTTTTAAAAGATTGTTCATTGAGATATATTTTTTGTGTTATGTAGATTTTACATGTTTCATAACCAAACCACAAGGTTGACTGATAGGGGATACTTTGCCATAAGTCAATTGTATTTTTTATACAAAAAGGTTTTTTTACAGATTTTAAATTAAGGTATTTCCTTTTTTATAATATTATAATAAATTGAAATGGGTTTATAATTCTTTTTAAACTAATATAATTCTGTAGTTTATTATTATGAATGTTGCAAACATATAACTTTTCACATACTCAATACTCATCAAATTATACTTTTTGACGCGATAGCGAGCGCACGTACTTTACAGAGCTCCTTACAATTTAATTTATTATCCATTAAAATACATAATATAAGTGCTTAAAAAAGTTATATTAAGTTAATTAATTATTTAACTCGTATAATATCAATCAAATCAAACAATCGCCTGTGTTTGAATAATAAAACTATAATATAAATCTCAAGTGAATAGAATCGATAGAGCTTTGTTTAAGTGTTGGTGACTCATAAACAATTACGTTGACCCGAACATTGCCTTATATGGTCCTAAACGCATCATTATTTATTGTCTGGTATACGACTTCTAAACAAACCTGTTCGTTTATTTCAACACTCTATGACCATAATACTCTGGCTAAGTGGTACTGCAAAGCGTCTTCTGTGAGGCAAACGCAAGTTCAAATCCCACTTTTTGACATATAAGAACACTTTATTTATTTTCTCTTTTTTTTGCTTTTTGTGGATTTATCATTGTTATTTTAATAAAATAAAATAAAAAGGTGAAGGGGGAAGGGAGGAAGGAAAATAGAAATAGAGAGAAACAAGAAAAAGGCAAGAATTGGAAGTAAAGAACAAAGAACATAAGTTAAAAAATATAGAACGCATGGATGTGACCAACTCTGACAAATCAGGCTGCGGTAATACCAGCTCACACTCACCGCCTGAGTACGTTACTCAACGTAGTAAAGCAAGGAGCACCATAAATTGCTCTTCGTTGTCCGCTAGTAACATACGTGAAATCATTCGTGAAGAGCTCCAAAACCTATTTGACCTTAAAATTCACCCACAGTTATTGGAAGTTCGAAACGCAGTAACTTCTCTCGAAACATCTATGGCATACTTCAACGAAGAACTTGAAAAAATCAAGGTTTGTCAGGATAAACAGGCTACTACGATGAATAATTTGCAATCCCAAACAAAATCACTAAGAGTGAGCTATGTATCACTCTCCTCACGTGTAGCTCAAATAGACCAGCTGTCACGCTCTTCCAATATTGAAATACAGTGTGTCCCTGACAATAAACATGAAAATTTAATTAACATGATAATGCAGTTGTCTAAAGTTATTAAATGCCCTATTAGTGAGGGTCAAATAAATTACTGTTCCCGACTGGCTAAGATGAATAACACAAGTACTTGTCCACGTTCTATTTTGGTAAAATTCAACAGTCCACGGCTACGTGATGTTTCTTGCTGCAACCAGCAAATTCAATAATACCAATCCTGACAACAAACTTCATACAGGTCACTTAGGTGTTATTGGTAACAAAAAGTCGGCTATCTACGTTGCCGAGCACCTCTCACCTGAAAGTAAAGAATTGCATGCTGCCGCGAGAACGAAGGCTCGAGAAATAAACTACAAATTTGTTTGGGTTCGGGATGGCAGAATCTACATGCGCAAAAATGAACAAACCAACTATGTACACGTCAAAGGTATCGATTTATTGAATCAATTGTCATAGAGTAGCTAAGGTTGCCACTTTTTTACTGAAGGGCTCTTTAAAATTTTACTACCAGAATGTTAGAGGTTTGAGAACTAAAACTATTGGGTTCTTCAACAGTGTTGTTTGTTGTAATTTTGATGTTATTGTTCTTACTGAGACATGGCTTAATAGTAACATATGTGATAATGAACTTTTGATGATAGATATTTGGTCTATAGGCGAGATCGTGAGAGTAGTGGGTTCAATGGTACAAAAATGGGAGGTGGTGTGGTCATAGCTGTTTCAAAACGTTTTAAGTCCTCCCGCTTGTTTGATTTGGAATCCGATTGTGAGGATCTTTGGGTCAAGTTGGAATTGCGTGATAGCATGGATAGAACTAAATATTTGAATATCTGTGGAGTTTACATTCCCCCTCCTGTTCAAAAACACATTCTAGAGCATTTCATTACAAACTCAAATCGTGTCTTGGACAACCACAGCGGAGATACCATTGTGCTCGGTGATTTTAATTTGAGTGTTTTGCGTTGGACGAAAACTGACAATCTCAAACTCACATGTGCATCTTCTAATAGTCTACTTCATAATTTACTAATTGATTTTATGTCATTAAATAATTTTGCTCAATATAATTCGCGTCTTAGCAAATTGTTGGATCTTATATTAAGTACAACAGAAATAACTTAATGTTTGAAAATATCTTTAAACATGTATAGCCATGTTAAGCTTATTTAAAATTTATATAAATAAAGAATGAAAAATAAACCGACACGGGCAGGGATTCGAACCCGCGACTGCTGGGAAACGGGACGGTTTCCAGTAGTCGCGGGTTCGAATCCCATTCATATTTTTCATTCTTTATTTATATAAATTTTAGAAATAACTTATGTAAACGTTAGTTCCGATCCACTAACAGTAATTGATTCCCTGCATCCTCCCCTTGAATTTAATATTGACCTAATTAACAACCAAAACTATCTCCAAACCGATTACGATTACAAGTTCTTGTTCTATAAAGCTGACTATACAAATATAATAAGCGAACTAAATAACATATCCTGGGAAAACGAAATAGCTAGTATTATAGACTTAGATGCTATGGTTGCTAATTTTTATAAATTGTTAAGGTCTATTATTATTAAACATGTACCCAAATCTAAACCCTCTAAAAACAAAAAATATCCGGATTGGTTTTCAAAAACGCTTATTAAAGTAATAAAGGGTAAGTTTTAATATAGACAAAAATACCGCAAATATAACAACCCTCGCGATTTGCTTTCTTTTGACCTGCTTAGGAATAGATGTGCTAAGTTACATAGCTTGTGCTATAAATCTTATTTACATCGATTAGAATCATCCCTGAAATCGAATCCTAAATTGTTTTGGAGTTTCATTAAACACAAAAGAAAGAACAACACCACATATCCAGCACAAATGTATTTAGATGATCACCTTGCTACTACTGGACCGCAGATCTGCCTGAGATCTTTTTGCCTCACAATTCTCTTTGGCTCATAACAGTGATAGAATACCTATAGCTCAAGAATCTTATACATCAGATCCTTCTAATTTTCTTTTAAAAATATCTGTGACTAAAGATCAAGTATTCCGGGTTTTAAAAAGACTTGACCCAAATAAAGGTGTAGGCTCTGATGGAATACCATCTATATTTGCCGTCAGGTGTGCCTATGCTCTTGCGTTACCATTGTACCTGATAATGAATAGGTCCCTTAGCTACGGCATATTTCCAACTGCTTGGAAAAAGGCCCTTGTTGTACCTTTATACAAGAACGGTATTTCTAATTCTGTTAAAAATTACAGGCCTATATCGATTATTCCTATTTTTGCCAAGGTTTTTGAAAAATTGATCAGTCCTATAGTAGCCTGGCATGTAAAACACCTTATAATGCCACAACAGCATGGTTTTATGAAAGCACGTTCCACTACAACTAATCTGATATCTTTTGTCGGAGACCTTGCTGAAGGTATAGATCACGGGCACTCAATCGATGTAGTATACACCGACCTCAGTAAGGCTTTCGACAAAGTTAATCACGACATACTTTTATACAAACTTTCATGTGTAGGAATCTCTGGCTTTTTCTTATCCTGGTGTAAATCTTATCTAACACACAGACAGTCCATGGTGGTAGCAGAGGACTTCACCTCTAAATATTATATGGTTCTCTCTGGAGTTCCACAGGGTTCAATCTTGGGGCCTTTGTTTTTTATCATTTTTATGAACGATATTGGTAGGTGTTTCGAAAGCTCAACATTTAATTTATTTGCTGATGATCTAAAATTTTTTAGGACAGTCGATTCGCCGACTGATGAAATATTGTTACAAGGGGATTTAGATAATCTTGTCTTGTGGTGCAAATCAAACGGTATGAGTTTGAACTCTGACAAGTGCAGCGTGATACGATTCAGTAGAAAAAAGAGCATGATTTTTACTTTCTATTGTGTTGGCAATGTGCAACTGAAACAGGTCGATCATATTAAAGATTTAGGTGTTATACTGGACAGCTGCTTACGATTTCATTTGCATATTGATAACATAGTAGGAAGGGCATTCAAAATGTTAGGTTTCGTCCAACGCAATTGCAGGGAATTGAAAAATCCAAGTACAAAAATTACAATCTACAACGCTTTTGTACTTAGTTGCCTTGAATATTGTAGTGTTGTATGGAACCCTTACTACGACGTATATAAAAAGCGGATTGAGAGTGTGCAAAAGCGGTTTCTTAGCCATCTATCTTACAGTTACAACTTGTCGAACATCTGCTCATGCTATAACGATCGCTTGCATCAATTCCACATGAAATCGCTATCTGACCGCCGGACGATGCTAGACGTCATGTTTCTGTTCAAGCTCATTAATGGTCACCTTGACGCTCCTGATCTTTTATCAAATGTAAATTTAGATATTCCTAGAACATTGCCTAGACAAATGAAATATAATCCATTCGTCCAAAAACTAGCGCGATCACATCTAGGGCCTAACGCCCCGCTGAACAGACTTTTTAGAAGTTACAACACTATACATAACAAATTTTTAAATATTGCCGTGAACTCTTTTGAAGATAAATCAAACAAACCTCTAACAATTGATATTTTCTCAAATTCTCTTAAACATTTCAAAAACCTGTTAATGCAGTTATTAAATTGAATTTTGCCGTTGTATTGTCATATAAATTTTTATTTTTATTATAATTTAATTTTTGTATTCACTTGACTCATTTTACTGTATAGTTCCGATTGAAACTAAACATAATTTTTAATGTGTATATTTTAATTATTTTCATTTTTTTATTTTTTTTTTATAATTAGGTTAACCATTTTATATTTATTATTTAATTGCTTGTTATTTGATTGTTTGTTATTTAATTGCTTATACTTTTCTTAAATATTTATTTCACTATTTGCTTTTAAAAATCTGACATAATTTGACATCTTGAATCTAGTAATGTTTTTTAATTTATTGTTTTTTTTTTTTACTAATCAATTAATTTGTTTAATAATAGTAACAAATACTATTTATTTTATAATAGTATATTGCTCATATTAATGTGGTTTGCTCCTATAATTGAGGTAACACTTATTTCTTAATGTATGCTTGTTTCAATGTTTGTTTGTTTGTGTATTAAGTACGGTGGCAGCCGAGGATCCAAAAAAAACCAAAATTATAAAAGTACTTTATTTTAAATTACAAATTATGTTATAACTAAAATGACGACTGCTTGCCCGATATTAGAAAACAAGAGTGACAATTATATTTAAAATTAATTATAATGAAATACAATGGTGTGAAGTACAGATTCAGCATTGGGATTGTTATAAAATTATAATAAAATAATACATTTATGTGAAGTGCGAATTAAGCTTTTTGATTGTTGTAATTCCTGGATTCTGATGCAATGGAATGTACATATTGCATCATCGCTTGCTAAGCGGTTCCCGCGATGCATGGGAATATAACTCCTCCCTCCTGAAGAACAGCATCTATTTGACGTCCTTAGATCTCGAGTAGTGCTGTAAAATCTTCTCCACGTGATTACAATTTCCTTCCTCGTCCCCTGTTAGCTTTTGTTCTTTCTTGACTTCAAGGCTTTTACGATTCTTCAGGTTTTTATATATTATAACAGCAATGCTTAGTGCGCTTACACTTAATATTATAACATATAATGGGATTGTAGCATGATAAAGACTGTTTGTTTCAGTTGTTCCTGAAATTTTCGGCTGCAATGATATTTCGTTACTTATTTCTTGAAGTTTTTTAAGGTCGATAGTGTTTAGTTGTAATGACGTTTGTGAAACTTCAATTTTTTCAGAACTGTGTAGGTCTATTATTTTCAGTGGGTTTCCTCTTATGTTATCATTGCTATTAATTATTGTAAATTCTGAACTTTCTATTAAACATCCCAGAGGTAGTGTTACAAGATAACTGCCTTGTACTTTTATAAATTGTTGCTGATTACAGGATAATTTTAAACTTGATGGCTCCAGAAATGTTATAATATAATGCTTGTCGTCAAGTTGTTCCACGGCTTCCGTAGTCAGGATCAAGGATACAAATTGACATGAACTTTGTATCTGCTGCGTCGTAATGAGGCGTTCTATGCAGTCGGGCTGTTTTCCATAGGGATTGTTAAACTTGTTATCACAGAGATAAAATCCGTTGACCTTCGGGCATTCAGCCTCTATGTACATAAAATCTTTATTGTGAATTGCTAGGAATGGTTTAGGGGGAATAAGGATTTGGTTATTCTTATTCGGTACTGCGGATAGGTGATACAAGAAATAAAATTTAGGAAAGACAATCGGAATCTTAAAGATTAACATAATATTCCTATCATTATAATAATAACCTACTTTAATAACATCAAAATAGTCTCTAAAACTAATGTCTAAAAGTTCCTCTTTCTTGTAGAGGTTATTTAGCTTATTTAAAATATCTTTATGCGTATTCATAGATAACATTGAATGATGTGTACTTTGAGCATGAATGAAAGCTAACCAATTTTCTAATCGAAATAATTCGTCCGTTATAGTTTCAATATTATCTCCTAAAATTAAGAAAATTTGAGTCATGTGCATAAAAGTTGTAATATCCGTTTCGAGGATACTATTGACACTAGTTAAATTATTTATCAAATTTTCCAATTTTCTTTGATTAATGGTTAAGTTATTAATAATATCATTATTTTGAAATAACCATTTTTTGGTTAAACTAATGTGATTGTTAAATTCGTTAACAATTTTATTATTATTTCCTTCTAATATTTTAATTGCATTATCATACTTTATAGCATCCGTATAGTCGAGATTTCCTGAAATAGTCTTTATTATTGAACCTAGACCGTTAATAAGCCCTCTTTTAACACGACTAGTCTCAAAGGTTTTCAATTGCTGTGAAACTTTTTCTAATTTAGTTACAAGATATTCAGTGTGCATTTGAAAAAGTAAAAGGATTTTATTTCTTAAAATTGGATGAATATTATCGATTTGTTCCTGAACTGAGTTTAAACTATCACGAATCTTAACTAAATCTACGCATTGTATGAAGGAGTGGTAGTGGGAAATGATTCTAGCGGTTCCTAACTTAAAGGGTAAAATACCCGGTCCATTGTCCAGGCTACTTAGGTCAATTTCTTCTGCTTTTTTCAAGGTTGCTAACAGGATCGTCATTCTGTAACAATTGAGCACTTATAGGTACTCTCTTGAGTCTAGATTTGGCTATTGGGCCTCGTTTCTTTTTCGTGTAAATGTGTATCGGTAGGTCAGCTAAAACTTTGTCACGAGTAAAGCGAGGGGCAAGTTTTTGTCGGGATGCTTTAGGGTTTCGTATGAATATTTGTTGGTCTGGTAAGTAACAAGTCTCAGGTTCCCTATTTTTATTAATGTTTTCAGTAATTTGGGTACACCTATGTAAAGAGGATTCATTTATAATATCATAAACTTTAATCATGCGGTCACGATGGTCTTGTGTGTATTGTTGTAATAGTTGTTCTGTTAAGTCTATGTCTATAGGGTCACGGGGATCAAAATGTCCAGTTATGATATCTATTGGTCTACATTTAGTAAAGCTATGTATAGAGCTGTTGTAAGCTAGAAGAGCATATGGTATAAGGTTAGTAATAGACTCTCCACGTTTATTCAATCTTAAAATCCTTAAATGTTCTAATAGGGTGGAATGAAGTCTTTCTATTAATCCATTTTCATTGGGTGTGTAAGGCAAAATTTTATGATGACTTATTTTGTGAAGTCTAAGAAATTCTAAAAATAATTGATTTGTGAATTCGGGACCTCCATCAGTAACGATTGTAATTGGAACTCCATGATGAGTACAAAACGTTAATAATCCCTGTACGACACTGATTGCAGTACCGTCTCTTAGGTTATAGCTCTGTGCATATTTTGAAAAAGCATCGATTATTGTAAGATATTTTTGATTTTCAACACTGAATAAATCTAAATGAACTATAGCAAAAGGTTTACTTGGAGGAGGGACAATTTTAAATTTCTGTTTAATAGGGTTTCTATCGTATTTTGCTTGACCGCAAATTGGACATTCATTTATATATTTTGTGACTTGTTCTTTCATTTTTGGCCAAAAATATCTTTTTGACAAAGATAAGTAACACTCGTTAATGCCACGATGATTAGTTTTACCTTCGTGGTAATTTTTGATATTTCTTGCTGTTTAAAATAATCTTTAACGTTATCTAAATCAGTTTTTGTCAGAACAATGTCCATAGCAGAATTTTTAAAATTATTTTGGATTACAGGAACTATTTTATACATTCCCAACGGAGGGTTGATGAGGATACCAGTTTTTATTTTAGGGTTGACGTATTCTTTTATTGCATTTATTACATCATTTTCTAAATTTGAGCTCGAAATCGATATGATAGCTTTGAAGTAGTTTTCAAATAATTTTGTTACTATGGGCTTATTTTTAATGTCACCGACGATATTAAAGATAATTTGTCTATGAAATTTATTTAGGGCGTCGTCTGTTATGGGGATTTCTAAAAAGGGATTTTCTGAGTCAGAATGTACAGTAGCGGTTCGAGAGCTTATATTGGAGGGTGATTTTTCAGAGGGATTCACAACTGTTGAGCTAGCCTCTTCATTGTGAATTTCAATTCGGGATAGCGCGTCTGCATTACTATTATACTTACCCTGTTTATATATTACAGTAAAGTCATATTCACTTAAACTAAGTCTCCATCTAGTTAATCTTGAATTAGGTTCTTTAATATTCATAATCCACTGAAGTGGCCTATGATCAGTCATAATTTTGAATTATCTTCCAAAAAGATATGGACGAAAATATTTAGTGGCCCAAACAATTGCTAATAATTCCTTTTCGATCGTACTATAGTTAATTTCACTGGAGTTAAGAGTTCTAGATGCGTATGCTATGGGTTTATCAGAGCCAAGGGAGCCTTGAGAGAGTACTGCTCCAATTGCTAAGTTTGAAGCATCTGTGGTCAGTATGAAGTCTTTGGAAAAGTCTGGGTATTGAAGAATGGGGTCATTAACAAGTAATCTCTTACATTTTTCGAAACAGTCAATGTAGTCCTGTCCTAAAGTAATTTTGTAGCCTTTTTTCAAACATTGAGTCATAGGTTTTGTTACTCTAGCAAAGTCAGGAATAAATTTTCTATAATAGCCCAAGAAACCTAAAAATCGTTTTATTTCCGTAGCTGTTTTAGGAATAGGATAATTTTGGATAGCAGCTATTTTATCAGGGTTAGGTTTTATTCCTTCTTTAGTAATTATATGTCCTAAATAAGAAGTTTCTGTTTTCAGGAACTCTGACTTATCCATTTGTATTCTAAAGTTTGAATCTCTTAACCTTTTAAAAACCTTTTCTAAATTAATTATGTGTTCTTGAAGAGAAGTACTAAAAATGATTATATCGTCGAGATAAACGAGACATATGTTATTTTGTAAACCCTTCAACACATTATCCATTACCCTTTGAAAGGTTGATGGTGCGTTTTTTAAGCCCATGGGCATTCTTAAAAATTCAAAATGCCCGTGTTCTACATTAAATGCAGTTTTCGAAATATCAGAAGGGTTCATCTCAATTTGGTAGAAGCCACTTGCGAGATCTAGGGTGCTAAAATACTGACAATTACCTAATTTATCCAGAATATCAGATATATTTGGAATAGGGTTTTTATCATCGACGGTCTATGACAAGGTGCCATTTAATTTTCCCTGAAGCGTCACTTTTCTTAGGAACTACCCATATTGGAGAGCTCCAAGCTGAGTCAGAGGGTCTTATGATACCTTGATCGAGCATTTTTTGGATTTGATCCCTAACTTCTCCCCTATGTATGAATGGGTATCTATAACTTTTTGTATATACGGGAATTTCGTCTGTGGTTTTAATTGAATGCTTAATAGTATTACTAAAGGTTAATGGCTCACCCTCTAAGTAAAATACATCTGCGTACCGGCCACAAAGAATTTCTAAATTAATTTTTTCCTCTTCATTTAAATGATCAGTTCGAAGACGAGATAGTACTTCCTTTTCTCGTTCACTAATTGGTTCAGTATTTAAATATTCAGTGTTATATAACTCAGCTTGAATGGGCTGGTCTAAAGAAAATATTATGTCACTACGATTTGGATTAAAAATTTCTACTATAGCTCTATTATCTTTAACAGATGTCAAACATTCTTTTATAATGCAACGCGAAATCGTTTGCTCTGGGACTAAAATTTCCCCTATGTGGATATTAATTGGTAGTTTAACTAATTTAGAGGAACCAGCGGGTATTATATCCTCGTATAAGTTTACATTACGCCATAATTATAAACCTGTATGGGGTTTGAAGCATTATTAGTAACAAATAACTTTTTCTTATAATCTATGGTTGCTTCCCATTTGTCTAAGAAATCTGTACCTATTAGACCATCGAAATAATTGTGAAATTTATAAATGTAAAATTTTATATGATCATTACTTTTAAACTCATTAAAGCAAGGAACGGTTATGGAATATTTATGTTTGCTCACAGAATGAACATTAGATACTTCAAAAGGTTCATAATTTAAATTGAAATTATTAAAATATTTTTCAACTGCATCTGGACTTATAAAGGACTGATTTGCACCAGTATCTATTAGAAACTTTAAGGGCGGATTTTTAATCTGGATATAAGGTAACTGACGTTGAGATTGAACATTAATTTCTATTTTGGTTTGTCTAATGGTTTGATTTTCTGAAAATCCTGTTCATTGTTGGAAGTTGATGGTGGGGGTTCAACAACAGTATATTCAAAGGGTATGAGATTATTTGGTTGTTGAAGATACTGGGGTTTTTCTACAGGTTCGTAGTCACTATAATAATATTCTGGGTGTTGGTTATAATAATCGTCATAGTAATCGTCAGTCTCATAATAGTCATAACAGTCATAATTTTGATTGTTGCTTTCATGGAAATTCATTTCCCGAGTCTTAAAATAATTAGATTGGGGTGGATTTCCATGTTTGCTCCAGTCATGTCCAGCAGTTGGTAAATTTTTAGGTACAAAATGGGTTACACCGCTCATAGGACGGGATGGTTGGGGATTTTGGTTAGTATGTTGATAAAAATTACGTTGGGGCATTTTAAATGCATTATTGGGATTATAATTTGGAGGTATGGCCCTAAATATTTGTTGAGTGTGTGAGGGACCTGGACCCGGTTGAGGTCTAAATAGGGGTCGTTGTGTGTGTGTTGGGAATTGATGACGCGGTTGGTGATGGTTTAGAAATGTATATGGCCTAGACTGTGTTGTGTTAGAATTATAATTTGAATTTACCTTAAGAGGTTGAGATGAAAATGCCATAGGGTGTTTGTTCCTTTCAGGTTCATAACGAGCCTGTAAATACATAATATTTAACTCGTCTTGCACGAATTCCAATGCTTTCTCTATTGTTTCTGGTCTCATACATCTAATATGTGAACCTAAAGGATCTTTTAACCCTCTTAAAAAGGCTTGCAGAGTTAATTTCTGATATAAAACCCTTTTCGCTTCAATTGTGGTACTAATATTCTCATGTAAAGCTATGTATGTCATAATTGTACTAAACAAGTTCTGACAGCGCTCATAAAACTCCTGAGGTGTAGTGGAACCTTGTGTTAAAAGAGCAAGATCAATGTACAACGCGGTTTCGTCTCGTTGATCGGAAAAGTTATTAATTAATGACTTACGAATGCCAGTCCAGTCTGAAGGGATACCGTTAGTATTAATTAATCGTGCTGCAGAGCCTGTTACTTTATTTAAAATTCCATTTACGAGAGCAACATTTAATAAATTGTTATCAGGGTTATTGATCACAAACTCCTGAACTAACTGATCACATAATTTTATGAATCTAGGTAATACATTTGGGTTTCCATCGAATTCAGGCAATAAGCGTAAGGCTTGAAAAATATTACCTAAATTGGCCATATTATATTTTTCTAAAGTTAATTTATCGTTATTATAAGATATTAAATTTCTATTAAACTAAGCCTAGGGGTCTTCGATTGCCGCAGAAGGGAAATCTTGGAAGGAAAAATCTTATAAAATAGGGATAAGCAATCACTAGAAAGATTCTAATGTACTTACAGTTTTAATTTGGGTTTCTCTGGAGTATCAATGTTCGGATACGTCTCGCTGCGCCGCCTCGTAGATTCAGGATACTCGTGTTGAAACTTGATAGCTTCCCGGATGGACCGCAAGACGATAATCTTGATTTTAAGAATTTATAGGTTACGTTGCTCGCGACCCGGCCCGCGAGTATCCTACCGACTGCGCCAATTAAGTACGGTGGCAGCCGAAGATCAAAAAAAAAAACAAAATTATAAAAATACTTTATTTTAAATTACAAATTATGTTATAACTAAAATGACGACTGCTTGCCCGATATTAGAAAACAAGAGTGACAATTATATTTAAAATTAATAATAATAAAATACAATGGTGTGAAGTACAGATTCAGCATTGGGATTGTTATAAAATTATAATAAAATAATACATTTATGTGAAGTGCGAATTAAGCTTTTTGATTGTTGTAATTCCTGGATTCTGATGCAATGGAATGTACATATTGCATCATCGCTTGCTAAGCGGTTCCCGCGATGCATGGGAATATAACTATAGTGTTTACCTTGTTGGTGCGATTAATAAATAAATAAATAAATAAATAAATAAATAAATAAATAAATAAATAAATAAATAAATAAATAAATAAATAAATAAATAAATAAATAAATAAATAAATAAATAAATAAATAAATAAATAAATAAATAAATAAATAAATAAATAAATAAATAAATAAATAAATAAATAAATAAATAAATAAATAAATAAATAAATAAATAAATAAATAAATAAATAAATAAATAAATAAATAAATAAATAAATAAATAAATAAATAAATAAATAAATAAATAAATAAATAAATAAATAAATAAATAAATAAATAAATAAATAAATAAATAAATAAATAAATAAATAAATAAATAAATAAATAAATAAATAAATAAATAAATAAATAAATAAATAAATAAATAAATAAATAAATAAATAAATAAATAAATAAATAAATAAATAAATAAATAAATAAATAAATAAATAAATAAATAAATAAATAAATAAATAAATAAATAAATAAATAAATAAATAAATAAATAAATAAATAAATAAATAAATAAATAAATAAATAAATAAATAAATAAATAAATAAATAAATAAATAAATAAATAAATAAATAAATAAATAAATAAATAAATAAATAAATAAATAAATAAATAAATAAATAAATAAATAAATAAATAAATAAATAAATAAATAAATAAATAAATAAATAAATAAATAAATAAATAAATAAATAAATAAATAAATAAATAAATAAATAAATAAATAAATAAATAAATAAATAAATAAATAAATAAATAAATAAATAAATAAATAAATAAATAAATAAATAAATAAATAAATAAATAAATAAATAAATAAATAAATAAATAAATAAATAAATAAATAAATAAATAAATAAATAAATAAATAAATAAATAAATAAATAAATAAATAAATAAATAAATAAATAAATAAATAAATAAATAAATAAATAAATAAATAAATAAATAAATAAATAAATAAATAAATAAATAAATAAATAAATAAATAAATAAATAAATAAATAAATAAATAAATAAATAAATAAATAAATAAATAAATAAATAAATAAATAAATAAATAAATAAATAAATAAATAAATAAATAAATAAATAAATAAATAAATAAATAAATAAATAAATAAATAAATAAATAAATAAATAAATAAATAAATAAATAAATAAATAAATAAATAAATAAATAAATAAATAAATAAATAAATAAATAAATAAATAAATAAATAAATAAATAAATAAATAAATAAATAAATAAATAAATAAATAAATAAATAAACATACAAACCTTAAACACTACCATATAAAAAATAATTGGTCGCTTTCGATATCACAAATATTGGTAACATTAATATTATGATTTTTTTCCCTCAGGTGTCAAAAGTCTACTAAATAGATTTTCAATTAAAAGACTTATAATGAATTAGTTTTTTTTTTGTCATTAAACTTTTTGCTTCGAACACACATACTTTACAGAACGTTGTAAAGTACTAATTATTTATTAGAATAAAGAATACAAGGATCTCAATTTACTAGTATTAAATTTAAAAACATGAAATACAAACTATTTGATATGTTCAAACAAATAAAAATGGTACATAAGACTAGCAAATTTGCCGACCCATCTATCATTACGTTACAAACGAACACCATCATATGTGGTATGAAAAGCAACATTATTTTGGTTTAGATCTATGGGCACTTGACAAACTAACTTCTTTGCTAGAGATTTGATATTGGTGTGTCGTGTTTAAGTGTCAACACAAAAGGTCTATAGAATTAAAACATGCAACAAAAGAACTTTTTATTTATTATAAATATGCTTATTTAAATAATAACAATAATAAATATTTTAAAAATCCTTTATAACACTTTCGTGACACCTTAGTAGAGATACTCTTATTGAAACAAGGGAATTCAGGAACCAATTAGAGATTCTAATTATAATCATTGGTGATAATAGAGTAATTCAAAAAGTATCCTATTTTTTTATTAGGTGCAACTCTTTGGGGTCTGATTCGAATTCCGTTATTTTCAAAAGATAAGTGGTGTGCGCTAGTCTCATACTCAGCCCTAGTACCTTACGTGTTTAGTTTCTAAAGTGGAGCACTTGAGCTTTAACTACACGTTATACTGAGATCATATCTGAAACCAAATTATAAATATTTTATAAGTTATTCTTCTTTAAACTTTTTATAGATTACTTAAAGCGACAGTATCTGATGTGGGTTCAGATCATCTCGTTATTTTAGAGTATCTATCCACAATTAAGACTGTATGTAAATATTCGTTAGTTTAGTTATTATTACAAAGTTATTTTTTAAAAAAGTGTTGGAAAAACAGAGTGTTCGTCTTTAACGGCTATTTTTAATGTATTTATTGAAATCTATAGTTACATATTCTAATATAAGTATTTTTTAAAGTATATTTTCGTAAACCAAATATAAAACAAATACTTGATACCAATGGAATATATTTGATACACGACTAACAATAGGCAAGTTTAAATGAATAAGCTATAATGTAATATAGAACCGAGTAATTAAATTCTTCTTGGTCCTGATAAATCATTTTTACCTCAATATCTATGGGTCTACCATGAACTCTTAAAGCAGTATTGCAACAAGCTTAACATATATTTTTATTACTTTTTTAGTAGGTACATTTTTAATGATTGTTTATTTTTTAAACACTATTTATAAATAGAATAGAATTTTTCAATTAAACTTTTTTACTCTCCATTGTATTTATTCATAAATGACCATTACTTTTCCAATTTATATTAATCAAAAAGCTAAGACCTAAGTGAATCGACTGTTTGTGACGATCAATATTCTGATAGACAAAACATATAAGTACCGCACAAAAATAGACAAATGTTTATGCTTCAACAAATGTACACAATCCATTTTAAAAATAATAACTTTGGTCTTCTTAATATTTTTGGTTCATCACTATATCACAAATACAATTATTCTTCTTTAAACAACATTCCTTGTTTGAACAGTGATCAAAACTAGTAAACGACAAGTTAATTATTTACACGATTTTTTTATAAATAGTCAAATCACCTAGCTCCTTAAACATCCCAAAATATTAAATACGAAGAGATAGGCCGACTGTCACATCACCCGACAAGGCGTCCTTGATAACTGAGGTGGTACCACATGCAGTAGAATATTTTCGGTTGTTGTTGTTTACTATTTAACAATTTAATATTTTTAGTTTCTCTTCGTTTTTTTTCATTATATGTATTTCGTTAATTCCTAATAAAGTGACTCATCGACGTTACAATTCATTGAAGAAGTAGGTACAGACAATGTGAATCTGAAAAAGAATTTTCCATTTTTGATTACCAGGGAAAAACTTGTCTTTATCCTCAGATTAATAACTATTATAAAATAACTATTTAAAATTTGTTTTTTTGGTAATAATGAAACAATAATATCTCCTGGACTTTCTTTAGCTGGTTATCGTTTTCATCTATCCCAAAAAGTTTTTGCATCAATTAAAACTGACTTTTGGTACGAGCAGGGATTCAAACTTCCCGAACTCTCGAAAACCGTCCCGAGGCTCGAAAAATCAATCTACCTTATTACTAACTGCTTCCATGACTTCAACATTCAATATATTATGATCGTTCTATCGACACAGTGTTTAATTCTATTAGGTGAGGAAGAGCCAGGTTGGGAAGTTGCAGCTGTTTTAGTATGATTATTATTTATTGTTATTGTTCTTAATTAAGTTATGTAAATCTGATTAATATTATCTCATTTAATGTATTCCAGATGTTTATTTCCAAATAAAATCTATTGTTAAATATTAATTTCTATTGTAATCTAAAAAGTTACTTTAATATACGTAGATTATTGTGACGTTTTTAAAAATAAAATAATAGGTACATTTATACATCGTATAAAGAAAAGAAAAATTCCTGGTATCTGCTCCTACCTACCTCCTCTTCCTCCTGGTAACTACCCAATGAAGAGCCATTAATCACATTTGATTTGGATATAGCAAAATGATTTAACCTTAAGATAGTATTTTCTAAGACTTTCATGAGTACCACACAATGAAATTAAACCATTTTTATGCATTTAACTCACGTATAATAAAATTAAATTTTAAATTAAACCCGACATTTCAAATGCTTTGCAGCTATCGTGTTTACGTTAAGACAAGATGGAGGTGTCTGTCAGTAAGTCAGTTAATTACTCATCTACCTCCAATGGGTTCTAAGCCTCCGGGCGTATAGGTTTAGATTGGGCGTAGATTCACAGACAACGCACTAACAGTATCTTGAGATCTTACAGTGCGGTCACAGACAGAGGGTTTTATATTTTTCAAGAGTGAGTCCCAGGTGTTACATATTCCCCAATCATCTTCTCTATTAAAATTAGGACGTCTTTTAATTTCACTAGCCTCACGAACCATTCTTGGAATGAAACATTATTCTTTAGCGAGGATTTTAGGCTTATCAAATCTTATATAATGATTGGGCTTGTCTATGGTATGTTCACACACTGGTGATTTCGATGTACCCCTAACCTTGGTATCCGAGATGAATTTCTCACTCTTTTCCGATGCTCCTCTTTGTTTGACCTATGTATGACAAGCCACTATCGTAGTCAAGTTTATATACTGCGGCACACTGTAAAAAAATATTAGTTTTAATAGGTCTCAAAAATTAGGTTACTTTCCTTTCAGATTTGTAGATGGTTCTTATATAAACCTTTTTTAAGATGTTGCCGATTCTTTCAGTAACTCATTTCACATATGGTAGTAGGGCTGATTGATCAGCATTGGATGGTGTGTGCGATGCCGTTCAACCGGTGCTGGTGAAGCAAGTGGTGGTGAGGGTCAAGGGTCTCGATGAAATCGTCCGAAAAGAGGACGTTTTCGATGCGATTCGCTGGGTGATGAGGGTCATACCCGAGCCACTTGCACCGGAATGTTGCGGTGCGCGGTCTGTGCGGCCCGAAGTCTCACAGCGTTCTACCTATTGGGGAGCCAAGTTTGCAAGGCTCCGCGAGTTCGAGGGGTAGCACCTGGTGCAACTCTCTCGAGCGCGGAGCCCAGCACGGAGCCGGCTGGGGCTATGGTAACATAGTCTCATCGAGCTTCAGCGAGGGAGGTTGGGAAAGAGAAGGGTTCAGCTCGTTCTTTTCCAGCCGCAGGCGTAGGTGAGAGGGGGGGCGACCTCTCTCGCCATTGCATAAGTTATGACGTAGGGGTACTCTGGTTGCCCAGGGTACCCTTATCAGGGGGGTTCACCGAGACGTCGCGGTGAGTGCTTATGCGATCCCGTGGCGTCTCATTGTAGCGATGAGGGCAACCGTTGGTTTTTCAGTGGGGTGCCTTAAATATGTCAGCGTCTTTTAAGCTGCCGGGTGCCGCATATACCACCCGACCATCGCCTTCCTGGCTGGTGTGACGATGCGGAAACTCATTTTTCAAATTGAAAAAAAAAATCAGGGCAGATTGACGCTCAACTGTGGGAGGCTTGATGTGGTTTCTGCGACGCTGGTGAGGTACAGGCATGTGGTGGTTGAACAAGGCATGCTTGACATGCTGCAACTCGTCCTCTAGGTGTTCGGGGTCATAGATTGGTTGTGCTCTATGAAACAAAGATTTGCCAACTGTAGCTAACTGGCTAGGGTGGTGTTATGATTTACCATTGAGGTATCTATTTGTATGTGTGGGTTTCCTATAAACAGTGTGTCCTAAAGTGTAGTCAGGATTCTTGATGATAAAAATATCGAGTAAAGCTAAAGTATTATTTAACTGAAATTCCATTGTAAATTGTATTTTGTTGTTAATGGAATTAAGGTGTTCTAGAAATGCAGATGTTTGATTCATAGGTAGTATTGCGAAGGTGTCATCTACGTACATACCGTACCGTACATACCTAAAGATATTCGGTATAGATGTTGTAGAGGACAGGGCTCCCGCCTCAAAGTGCTCCATGTACATTTCAGCAACAACGGGGGACATCGGAGAACCCATTACCACTCCATCAACTTGTGCATAGAATAATCCTTCCACATCAATTAGCCAGCTTGTTAACCTCCAGCTTTCTCTTTCAACAATTTCAATTCAGTCAATCACTGGAAGCCTTATAAATAGTGACTGTATATCGAAATTAACCATAATGGCATTGCTATTTAATTTTACTTGTTGAATATCACTAACGAACTGGTCAGAATCCTTGACATGAGCTTGTGTATGTCCCCAGAGAGGTGTCAGTATCTGAGCAACGTGATTGGCCAGTATGTATGTTGTTTATATGTTTACGTAGTAGAGTATCGTATATATTATCCTTTATTATTAGTAATTCAATTAAAATGCTATCTATTTTTAGTCCGCACGTTGAAGATTAATTTTTCAACTTCTAATTATAACATTTTTTGTTGATAAAATTGTGGTAAGGAGTATTATTTCTGCTAACAGGATTTTGTTGAATTGATAAAATTGTGGTAAGAAGTATTATTTCTTCTAGCAGGATTTACAAACTTCGCATGTTAGACAATTTTATCAGTTTTTAAAATAAGAAAAACAATACTTAAAAGAAAATATATTTCTTTATAATCTAAATATAAATAAGTAACATACTGTTTAGAAAGATAATACGAGTCAAACACAGTTATTAGGATTAAAAATTTTGGTAACGAACTCTCCTAATTCTTTAATTTTAAATCTACTAAATTGTGAGTTAGAAACTACATCTAAAATCAAACTGCAAAGACTAAATTCAAGGAAAAAAATTATCTGCCGATTACATCGATATTGTAACAAATTCGTGAAAGCAAGGAAGAAGAAAAAATATTACTTCAGTATTTTAACAAATGCCTAAAATAAAAAATAAAAAATACTCCAAAATGTCATGATGTTAGCTCATAAGCTACACCTACTTACCTACTATGTAAAATGATGACACGTAATTGATTATTAATGGAAAGTAAATTAATTATACCAAGAGTTTTCGTTTCAAGCCCACTAGTTTAAAATTTTTCTCATAAATGTACGGATTACTTATAAGGTTAACCTTATGGTATTACAAGGATACATAAAAGGTTAATTAATTAGGTTGTGTTAGAAAAAAACTTATAATAAATACAGTGTCAATTAAAAGTTTTTTATTATAAATATATTTATTAGATCTTTTTGTTGTAATAATTTTATTAAACATATAGTTATACTAAATTTTACTTTAGAGGTTATAAAAACCGGTTTGAATATTATCATAGACAATGATAAATATCTTCACATGTGTAGAATACTAAAGTCTTCTAAAATTCCTTCTGCAGTCGCATTTGCAACAATTTTCGTCACGTACGTTTCTGAATCCCCACGGACTTGTTTCAACATGAGTATATGTGCAGAAGTCTTATAATTTTCGAATGAAACAAATATAACAGACAGAATTGTTAAGATTTTGTGAACCATACATATATCAGTCACATTGTTCGTTTCGTTTGGTTTATTGTATAATAGTTGAATCTTTTATATAATTTTTTAAATATTTGTTGAATCTATTTATCTGTTTAAATAGTTCCATGAATTCGAAAACAAATTTTAGTGTAGGACATAACTAATGATTTTTTTAATTATGATCATTTATTCTTGTTTTATTGTCAAAACTACCACAGCTTATCTGTACCATCAGGTCGGAAAAATAATTAATACAGACTTGAAAAGTGCTCGTGACAAAAACTCAGCGAGATTGTCGTTTATTTTTCCTGATAAGTGACACGACTTCTTTTTATGTTATAGTAAATCTCGATGTTATGGAATGTTGTTAAAACGCCGACTTTAATTTTAAAAGCATTAACGAGTAACATAAACTCAATCCGTAATATTATCATAAGTTAAACCCACGATGGTAGTGTTTGAGTATGCTGTAAAAAGTGGTTTAAGAAGGTAGCGGTTATAAAGGTAAAATTATATATTTTATGATAAGGTTAGTCCGCTTCGAAAAATCGGCAATGCATATATTTCTCTTACTTTTTCAACATAAATTTTAATTTAACTAGCAGACGGATGATACCCACTACAAAAGTAAATGAAATTGTTTTACATGTACCTCATAGTTTAAACAAAAAAATTGTAAATAAGGAAATCTTCAATAGCTAAAAACGGCGTATAACATTATTTAATGTTGCATAAGATGAAAATGTAGTTGTTGAAATTTTCACTTCTACTAGCATTTCTGGTGCTTCTGTTTCATTAATATAAATAAAGGATAACAAGTCATACACTTATTATCCTATTTGATTACTTAGAGCAATCCATCTCTGAAATCAGATTCAATAATGTTATTAAACTAAACAACGTCTCGACGTGCGAATTTGTTTTAGAACCTAAATACGTGACAATGCTACTTAGTGCACTAAGTTTCTCTGGGAGCAATAGGTCGACTAAATCTACAGCTAAATTAGCTCGGATACCATATTTAGAATAAGTTTGCGTTGTGATATGAAATATAAGATGGTGCGAAGCTACGAGAACTAATTTAAGTTAGCTTAGTGTTAAATCAATTTTATATTGTAAGATTCTCCTAATCTAATTAAAAAAAAACAATATTACGCTTATGAATTATATTGTTATAGAAAATATTATTTACCTCCTAAGATTTTATTATTATTTTAAACTATTTTTAAAGGACACACTTATTTTTTTTTTATAAAAATTATATATATTTATATAAATATATTTAAGAACTTGTAACTTAAGTTAGACTTTCGATTTACAACATTGTCATTTTTGTTCATATTCGAAAATAATATTTTCTAATATAAAATCAAATTCTTTGATTAATCAGTTCAATTGAATTCAATTGCTTTTAATTATATTAAATATATGAAGCCATAAATTTATTTCTTTATTTATCTCCGTACTGGACAATTTGGAATGAAATGAAGCCTTCCTAATATCGATATATACTAATTCCGCAACATTCAAATATCCGGGGGTGTCTTAATATGTCTTTAGCAGTTCCCTGTTAGAATTTCCCACAAAGTTAGGACAACTTGTTAAATTGGCTTTATAATCCGCCTGTAGAAGTGGATGCACTCAGGCTGTAACTAAGTTTACTGTAATTTGCAAGAAATATAGGTTAATATTTAGCTAAAGTGTTTGGCTATTCACAATATATTATTAATATTTTATTACTTTGACATAAGCAAAAAACAACTTTTAAAAGATTGAAATAAAAATATATATTTTTTTAAACTTTAATTTTAATCCCATTATCATGCCTATTATATATTCAAAAACAAATATCTATAGTTTTAACTATAACATAAAATTGGTGTAAATTTGAAAAGTTTAATGAATATTAAAACTTGTACCAACAAACAAACAAACATCGGAATTTTATATCTATATTTTTGTAGTGTGTTAAAGAAAATTTTACGAATGCAGCACTATAAAATAAGGCAAGTAATCCAGATCGAGGGGTTAGTCAATACCAACTACAATAAATCGATGACCGTTACGATATTGGAAGTCGTCCGCCGAAATAAGATCAGAGAGCACTTAAAAACATTCCCCGTGATAAATGTATTAGCAGACGCTAAAATATGGCATTTACCTATGCAACACTTGAATATCTAGCTTTTTAAATGTCGTAGTGACATCGAGTTGTCACTACGACAACTACGGCTCGTTATCTTCATCAAATGGCAGAAGCTGATAATGAGGCGATTTAGATCAAAGAAGGGAACAACACTTAATAATGTGTGTGATTTCGGCCTTAAATACTGCCTTGATCCGTTAATTTTGTCGTTAGTATTTTAATTTTATTAGAATAACTGAAAGTATAAACATAAAATTTCAATTGTTTTATGTTTTAATATACAAAATAGAATAAATTTACCATTACAAAATCATATTGAAATTTCGTAGTATTTTTGTACACAAATAAATAAATAATGAAACAATTAATGGGTCTTTGGTAGGTCAAGTATGTGTCCTAGTCCTAACAACAGCTATAACACCAGACAAAACAACCTCTTCATGAGTTGTCTTCGTCGCCTATGAATATTTGCAGCAACATATGTCTCTTATACGTAACCAGTCTTTAAGGATTTTACTAGCGTGTTTTCAAGAGGTCTATATTGTAGTCCATTATTATCTCAGAAGAAAGCTTATCCTGGAGTTAACAAGTTCGTTACTAAAAATAACCAGAACACTTAGTTTTTTCTAAGACTTTCAAGAGTACTACACCTGGAAATAAGATATTTTTTTTAGGAAGGAGGAATAATACACAAAGGATCTAGTTCTTTTTACTTCCACAAGTGATCGAAATACTTGCAGGGGGACTGAATAGTGTGAATTAGGGAATTCATACTATTATATAGATATAATAAGAAATATCAAGTAAATGAATTCCTTTGGAAAGAAAATTTTAATAAATAAACCAGAACAGAGGTACAATTAATTTTTATCAGAAATTTTTAGACACTAATGTTCAAAGGTAATCCTTGCTATATAATACCATCTGCAAAACAAAAAAATATTCCCTTTAAAAAATTAAATTTGAAAATGATATTTTTTTTGTCTTACTAAGGTACCGCGAAGCATAAAATAATATTATAGTTTTGTTTGATTAACGACTTATAAACAAAATCTCCTCTGTATTAAACCAGAATGGTATTTAGCTTTCTTGTATATTTTAAGTCGAATAACAGATTAATGAGCGACACAGAGTAATAAAAACCTCAAAATAAATTTGTTACAATTACTTTTCTACACCAAAAAATCTAAAAACGAGAAAGTTCAATAAAACATAAATTTATTTATATCCTTATTTATTTATACATTGATTTTACGAGCAGAAGCAATAAATGAACTGTTAATAAATACAACAATTTTATTTGAAAAATATATTGAATATAGTAAGTGAATTCTGAAACTATTTATTAATATTTGCTACCTAACAAAGTTCTATAAAGAATTGTAGAAAAGCTCTATATAGAACATAAAATAATTAAAAGATTGTTCGTATACTCATTGCTTATGGTAACGAAGTATTTAAAGAATATAAATTTTAAATTTAAATAACCTCTTATGGATGGATATAACACAGCTTCGCATTTCAAAAGTATTTACAATCCCACTGTAATTTACATTTATAGCATAATAATAAATAAGCAATGCACATAAATACCAATTCTTATACAATATTGGTAGTAAAAACCTAAACAAGTGAAATTAGGGTATTCGTAGGTTCATTAAGTACAGCAAAGAAAAATATAAAATAATTTTAAAAATCAGAAAAAAAAATATACTCCTGATACAAAATACTTCTAAAAAGGATAAAAGTAATATTATTATGTATTTATTGAAGTTGTTGCGTCGGGGACCGTTAAATAAAGGAAAAATTATAAATGCAAGAAAGTTACCAAGGCAAAATAACGAAATAACAATATCAAATCGTTTTGTCTAAGTCCTCATAATAAGTAAAATCCCCCGAAAAAAAATAAAAATAGACACCATCGTCAACGTACGTACACCCCCGACGCAACGACTTCAATAAGTACATAATATTATATTTATCCTCTTTAGACGTATTTTTGTATCGGTGGTCTTTTAAATTTTAATTTATTTTTTAATATAAAATTTGTTTATACTAATTTAACCACTTATTTTTAAAGTGAATGTAAAAATAATTATACTGTTTTCAGTCTTCACCAAAACCGGATAACAGGCAGCGGGTGCGGGGCTGCCGTGCGGGCTCCGAGACTTTGCCCTCCGATGCTCCGTCATTACTTTGTATACTCACAACTGTGCAGTCACATTAAATCTTGTATCTCAACCAGTCTGCGTTATTATTTATACAGGCCACTACTTACACTACTCAACATCCTGTTAATATTTACCGTTGTAAATATTTAAAAAAATCACCTTACATTTTTTACTTTATTCTGGTTTTAGTATTCGTTACTGTGACAGTAATATACTATATTAAAAAATAAGTCTCTAAATATCACGATTCATTAGATACAGCATGGAGACATACAGACGAATAGACGGGTAGGCGGACATCAAAGTCCAATTAAACTTAACAGGGTTTTACATGTTCATAGATATTTTCAAATAGTAAATGTATTATATTTTAATCGAGTATAGTGAACCAGTTTTGATTCAAGTCCATAATATAATGTAATATAAAAAGTCAAATTGTCGACGAGTGACGAAAGGATTCATAAAATAGTAACAACTTTGTTATTAGCAACAGATAAATGAAACAGTACAATTGAATACTTAGGTTTATGATTATTGCTTTGACTTATTGCAAATAAATCTTAATTGTTTAATATTTTCGTGTGACAAATACAATGATTCATTATTCTTTCTCACAACTTGCTTCGGTGTAAACAATAAACAAATGTATCTCGAAATGTTAGACTAAGAAAGCAATTTCCAAATACATTACTGATATATATTTACTTTTAGATCAACAAGGTCGTTTCCCATACACTAAAAAGAATATATTATATTAATGTATTTTTCTTGAATGGACCATTGATGATTCTTCTTACAATTGATTGCACCCACAAGACAATTAGACTATTGTATTAAAATTTAAAAAATAACAAATATATGAATAAAATGCAGTCCTATCACATACCAACTACAATTACAATTAAACAACATACAATTAAACAATTAATATAATTAATATTACAAAATGCAAGTAAGCATTTCTATTAGGTCAATAAGCTTTTCAAATAAGACGTATAAGTAATGTTTATACATTATTTTCAGCTTTAAAGAATCTTTTACCTAAATCGTTCAAGTCGAATGCAGTTCTAATACCTGCAATTTAGTTTCGTATAATATTTTTCTGCCGTTATAAAATGGTTTATTATATAAAAATATTTTTATCGAACTAAACCCTCGCCTTTTCATGTGTGTGAGACGTATTTTTTTTAATTGTGGGGTTATTGTAATTCATGTAAGTATATTAAATCACAGTGATGTAAGTAAGATAAAAATTTAAAACTAATTTATAAATGTCTGCTTAAATCTTAAGGTAAGGCATTGTGAACGAAGAGGGATTGGTTGAGAGATCTTCAAAGCGAATAGACTAATTTAAGATATTGTAGAAACTCTGCCCCCATTAAGTTAATACAATTTAACTGTAAGTAACATATCTTTGTCAGTGATTGTGATCTATAGCTAAGCATCATTGTATTTTAAATATAACAATTATTAATTTTTTTATTGAAAACCTTATCACATATAGTGATAATATTATCATAATATTATTGTGATTATTATTATCACACCTTTTCCTATGATTGGCTCTTTTCCTCTTTGTCCGTTTTCACACAGATTAATAGAGGTATGTCTAGTTTCCTATTTTGTATTAATTTAAATTTCAATTTCCACTAACTATTTTATAAAATTATGTATTATAGGAAACAAAATCTGCTATCAAAAACCATAGTCTTATAGTAAAACCGAGTAATATTTAAAACCTGATTTATAAATTGATGAGATCTTTTACTTATACCTCCGATGTTGAAGTTAAGTTAGTTAAATAACTAATTATAGTGTAGTGATACATTAACAGCAGATTCCTCTATTCAGTGACGAAGTGCCCTTTCCTTATTCTCGAACTACTTTTTTTAAACCAGAAGATTTCCAGCACCTTTTATTGAGATTTTTGTCAAATCCGTTTAAATCGTCCTAAAACATGTTCTGCAACTTAACAGATTTTGTTATACGCATGCATAATAATAACTGTTGCACAAAAATATTAACATATAGTGTAATAAGTAAAATTTTCAAACCTTCGTTAAAAACAAGGAAAAACATATTTCAATAAGAAACGATTATTATAGTCTGAAATAAATTTGATATGTCGAAGGCTAGCAATAACTTGTCTTGCACCATTTAATATCTTTATAGTGAAGATATAGTGGTATAGAAGATACAACACTTCATGTTAATAATATTGTAGTAGAGATCAGCGTTTGATTTTTATACTAAATTTATTCAATACAAAAACATAATAGCCACGCTTACTTTTTAATTAAAATAAGATAATCCTCTTATTCATTTATTTATTATCATTCGTCTTTGGTGCATTGAAATATAAAGCTGTTCGACGCACGCTAAGGATACATATAGCTAACAAATTTGTACAAGTAAAACTCAAGCCTTACAAAAACATGGAAACAGATTTATAAAAAACGATTTCATAGGAAAAAAGAGATTACGAATGAAAATTTATCGCAAAACAACGAAATATACATTACTGAAATTAACAATAATTACTTAATAATATTGTGTGGACTAAATCTAAGAAATTTTATCTTTGGAAAACAAATTTTAATATCAGATTCAGTTACGGATATAGACTTGGAATACTTTTGGGTAACCTACAGCTATTCTAAAAATGTAAATAACAGTATAATGGTAAAAGAAAATGCTTGAGAAATGCGAAGAAGTCACATTTAAAGAGAAAATTAAATATTTTCGCGACGACATCGACATTTTATTGAGAGTTGGCGAATTCTCGCGAAGCTACAATTTACAGCAAAGGAAACGCAATTTTGTTGCACTTAATATTCAGTCCGTTTTATATTTTTAATAAGATATTTTACAAATTTGTTACGTTGATATTGCGTTTAAATTTAACTAAAAGTCTAGTAATACCTTAATTATATTTTAGGATTTATTAGATGTTTTGATACCGTGTAAAATAATAGTGTTTAATTATTTTACCCAACATTCCAATTTTTAGGGATCGGCTCAATTTGTTAATCTCTGTTTTTTCACGTTGCATAAGATTTGGAAAAAAGTAAGGACCGGTTGTTGACCTGACTACGACCCTCCGTAGGAATGCATGTTGGCTAGATCTCTACAACCAAATTTTTTCTTTCTTAGTCAGTGGGCTCTTAGGACAGCTTTGTATAGATATGCGGGAATCTTATCTTAAGTCACTTCACTTAGCTAAGTAAAGATATTTTAATATATTTAAAGTTTATGAAAAATGTAAATAAAATATACATAAAATAATTTAATTAAATTAGTGCATTTTGTTTTTTAAACGTTGTGTACTTAGTAAAAATCTAAGTAAATAAAATTTAATTATCACTGCTTGATCCTTAAAAACAAAATTTTAAGCTTATTTCTTTAAATATATTTATCAAAAATCTTATTTCATTGTTACTATTTTAAATTTTTAATTTGTTTTTAATTAGGCTCATTTAAATATATTTTAAGATCCTAAGCACTTCAGATGCTCAAAATAGATCGTAAGAAACTTTATCGGAGGAGCAATTTTTACGATGCAACAGCGCTGGTAAATATTATGATAAAAAGTAGCACCATTCACGATAGTAAAGGACTACTTTAACATTTCATGTCCTTATAATTTTGTAATTAACCTTGTTAAATAATATCATAATAAAATATATTATTTATTTTTAATAACATTGCTAGTGCATTATACAAGATATATGCTTTGGATAAATAATCACCCTTCTAAGTTTGGATCCTACTAATTATATCATCAGATATAAGGTATTATATTATTTATTGTTAGTTATCATGTATACGACAATAAGTGTAAGGTATAAAAATGCGTAAGATCTTGAGTCTTGAGTTGAGTTGAGTTTGCTTATAATTTGTTGCGAATACCGGTTGATTAACACGAAGCTAATGTAGGCAAGGTTAATTATTTCAAAGAATACTAAGATAAATTAAAAAAATATAATATATATAAAATGAAATATAATCCGATAAGAACAACATTGATAAAAGACTACCGTATATAGAATGCTAAATTGATCGGAGCGGGTAGCGATACGGTAACTTAATCGGTAAAGCGACGGGATAGTTTCCCAGAGGTTGCCGGCTGGAATCGATATGGGATGATAGGGGATCATGTTTTATTCTTCATTCTTGACATGATTATGCATATATCTAAATATTTTCAAACATTTCTAAGAAAAATTAAATGGGTTGGAGACTTTGTATAACAGTTTCTTTATTTTCCTTTTTGTGCTTTATTTCCTCTTTATGTTTTTATTTAATTAAGTGAAGCATGTATGTAGACTTTAAATTCATACTGAAAGTGATATTTATAATGTGATTCTTTATTATGAAATTTGGAACATTGGCTATGCTAGTTTTGAAAGAAACTTAAATATTTCGCTCCATCTTGAGAAAAGACAAGTAGCAAAACGATTCTTCAATTAGCAAAGCGATAGAGACTGATCTATACAACATCTAAAATAATATTTGAAAATGATGATCTATTTTGATTATAAGTATATATATTACGCGGTCAGTATATAAATATATATATAAATATATATATAAATATATATTAGATATACATATATATATATATATATATATATATATATATATATATATATATATATATATATATATATATATAATATAAATCAGCGACATAAATTATTTTGTTATGCCCAACAAATATACTTTTACCTATTTGTTGGGCATAACAAAATAATTTATGTCGCTGATTTTAAAAACAAAATGGAACTTACAAAAACAAAACTATTATATATTATCTGAATAAACTAGAGTTCATGTGAAGAAACTTATAAAGGAAAAAATAATAATCCGTGATATTAATAAAACTTCATCTTCAAACTTATTTGAAATTATTTTCCAAATAAGTTATTTATGTGAAATATACATAATTTTTTTTTTATTTTAAAATACCATGAAATGTTTTAACTATTAATAAAAATTATGTTTTAATTTTTATTAATAATTAAAACATAATTTGAAAATATAGGTAAACATGAAGATAAAATATACCAGATAAAATACATCATAAATAAACAATATATAAACAAAATATTACTGATATTACTTCTTAATGCGATTATGCTCATTGTCTTAATTTTCTTTTTACCAAATAGAAGACAATACGAACCAATAATACGAAGAAAAAATAAAGTAAACCACAAACGGCTCATCTTAAATAACAATAACATGAAACGACACAATATAACTTATATTACATGTATCAAGCATAGTTCTGACATAAAGTTCGAAATATCATTTCTAGATGTGAGTCAATTCGCAATCAAGTGTTGGAAGTGAAATGCAATCCAAAATCTAACTTTTCTGACATATATAACGATTGTACGTACGTATCTAAATAATGTTTGTACTTTCTACACATTTGTTACCTATGGACTACTCTGTATAGTATTTTTTGTTTTTTTGTTAATTATGTCAAAAAGAGGTATATTATAAGTTAAGAACAATAATCAGTTATATAAAAATAAGCAACGTGTGAGATGTGTTACATATAAAACTAGTTTTTTTATACGTTTATTTATATTAATAATTTAAAAAGATATCTTAAAACATTCTTCCCAAAAAAATATAAACAAATAATGTTTAAATTTAGAAAAAAAATATATTCTCTTAGATTGTAAAGGTTAGATTTTCCGTGAAGCTAATTTATTATTAAGTTACTTAATTTTAAACTGTGTTATGTATAATCTGTGTTATATACAAAATAAATGTAATATAAGCAATAAACTCTTATAATTATAAAAAAAAAATCGTATATACTCATCATATTAAATTTAACGTGGTTTTGGACCCTTTTCATATTGCACTTTATTTATATTTTTTGTGTTGTTGTGTGTATGTTTAAATTAATTTATTTGATCAATGAGCGGACATGATTAGCGTACATAGGATTATTCGCACTAAACAAATTACTATGTGGATAAATAGCAGTTATCCGGAGTTCTATTACGGACCAAAGTATAGAATCTAAAGTAATTAAAAATTATGACAGTAATTATAAACTATACTCGTAAAATGTTAACTGTATTCCTTGTTATGCAATGAATATTGTTAGTTTAATTAACAAATCTCAAATATCAATTGACAGACAAATATTATTGTTTAATAATATTTTGAAACAAAAAAAAGTTTGTATTTAGGGTCACGAGTAACCGGCGAGTAGACGAAAACCGCTTTTTCATTTACTAGTTCGTAATAAATTATTGTCAAAAAAGTCCTTTTTTTGGAATGTGTTGTAAAATAAAACCGCAGTGGTTCTTTACGAGATGATGTAATAGAATTGAATTTGTCCCGGTGAAAATATATTGTCAAATTGCGAATTATCTGTCTAAAAGGTCTATCTTATTGAGAACGGTCATTGATCAGATAAAAAGAAATATGTACTTATGTAATAAAAAGTATTTTAAAAACTACAATTTGTCAAGAACACAAAAAAATGTGTGAAATGTGAATGAAAATATTTCTGTTGAAATCATGCTTCATACAATATTCTTTAAAATCTTATATCTCTCTAGTAATAAAAGTATTTATCTGACTACATAATATATAAAAATAAAAATTTCACCCACATTATCACAACCAACAAATCAGATCATTAGTAAAAAACAAGATTAGTATATATTTATTTGTTTTTAATTTAGGTCCGGATACCATATGTATTTAGCTAAGACCATTTATGTGTTCACAAGACAGGGAAGTACATAGTTCCCATAGGAAGTCAATTTCAATTAATCACGCGATACGTCTTATCTATTCGACCTTTCTGGTGTTGAACGGAGTCACGATTCTTTACAGATGGTGTACAAAGGAGGACGCAATTGTTTCAGATTATTGTAAAACTACTAACTCTTAATTAATAAATTTAAAAAATATATATAAAAAAATAATAAATTTTTATTTTTGTCCTAGGTATATGTATACCTAGGACAAAAATCAGTACAGACTCATAAAACATAAAACTGTTTTACCTGTTAAAATTACTTTGTATAAATAAAAACGTAACAATTATATATATTTATATATTCTTGTTTAAAAATGTATATGCTCCTTTAACTATTAAAGTTTCTCTTATTTAACTTCTTTGAACATCTTCAATAATAAGGAGAACCAGGTTATTTCTTAATTCTTTCATCCACCATTAAAAGTACCTTAAAAGTAATTTGATAGAACTTAAAACATATAAAATAGTTTGTTGATTAGATTACGAGTATTAGATAAAAATAATTCTATGTTATAATAAATTATTTAATGCGATTTAATTGACTGGGTGTTGACTTCTTCACATTCCAATTTTCAAAGATTCACCAAGCGGGTGCCGGGCCCATCGCGTTGCAAGGAGAGGAGTGCAAACAGTGCCTGGGATTTGCGACCCAGGAGTAGGTTTAAGGGGCCCTTTTATTATGCGCAAAAACGCTCGCCTTCACCCTCTACACTCCTCTACCTACCTAACCAAGTTTGGAAAGAACCTAATCCCACCTTTGAAATACATTCTAGAAATGAACCGGTGCTTGTTCTAGAAATGCCAAGGTCTTTAAGTAGGTTATAGAGAGGTTTTTCTGTTATACCTCTCGCTCCCACTTATACCGCGTGAAAACTAACTATAAATTTATTTCTGAACAGTTCTTTGGTCAGTTCGTAATACTTATTAAGCTTGAATGTGTGATCCCTGGGAATGTTTGTTTCCCAGGGATTGCATATATTATTATAATTTAAATTTCAACTTTTAAGTATGAAAATATATTACATATTCACCAACCACTTCTTAGTTAAAAATATAATTTTATTACATCAATCACCAACTTATTTAGGTTATTTAGTAAACATATGCTTTGATATCTATACATATAATAAAATTGTCACTGAGCGATTTCTGTACATGAAAAATATTATAAAAAAAACCTGACGGGGGGCCTTTATAACAGCAAGAGAACCGAAAACAATGGTTTTTAATATGGTCTGTTTGTCTGTATATCTGCATATCTATATGTCTGTATGTTTGTGCACGCTAATCTGAGAATTGACTTAACCAGTTTGAATGCAGTTTTTAGAAATATATTGTTATTTTCTTCACTTAACATTAAGTGTTTGTTTAATTTTAATCCGTGAAGAAATAAAAAAGTTATGTCCATTTATGTCAATCACGTAATGGATCCCATGCAATTCTTCTATATATGTAACAAATATGTAGAGGAATAATCTCTGTACATTTAAAATAGTAAAAACCTTTATATAAAAAGAGAACTCAAAACAATGTTTTTTTTTAATTTTGTCTATTTGTCTGTATGTTTGTATGTCTGTATATGTATGTCTGAATTTAATATTGTGATTAGCGTTCACAAACGTGAACGCTAGTTTCAAAAACGGATGAACCGGTTTGAATGCAGTTTTCGGGAATTTACATGCTTAATTTTACATAAAGTATTTTTACATAAATCGGTTAATAAATAAAAAAGTTAATAATTTGTTATTTTCGTACCATTATTATTATTATTATTATTTCTGTCGGGGACGTCCACTGCCGGACGGACGATCCACCCGCGTTAAGTGCTGGTCACTTCATCCATTTCCCCATAATGATATGGATATACCAGCGGTCACGGTTCCCCTTTAAATCTTTTGGTTTCTTTGCAAAATCTTATAATGTTTTCTAGTTTTAGTTGTCCTAGGTCTTCCTTGTCTAATATGTCCGATCCCATTATCTCCCATCTCGCCATCGAGTACATTGGGCACTGAGCGAGTAGGTGGAAACTGGTTTCTTCGCTATCCATGCACTCAGGACATATTGGATCTCTTGTCGCTCCTATCACCGTCAGATGTTTATTAAGTCGACAGTGGCCTGTGATTACCTCTGTGATAAGCCTCATGTTCGCTCTGGATAGTCTCATAAGTTGACTTGTCTTCTTCTTGTCCATACCTTTGATGAAGATCTTGGACTGTTTCATGCCCTTTGAGGATTTCCATCTTCGGTTGGATTCTGTCTTAATGCTTTGATTGATTACTCCTTTTGTGATTCGTACCATTGCGGTAAGACATTTTTTCGAAATTTAAAAAGTGGTTCTCACCTCAGGAAATAATAATACCCTCTACAATAAAAAAAAATATCTGTGATTAAAAATTACAAAAAGATATACCTACCTAAATATGAATTAGAAATACTCCAACACGCAAAAACTACTTGACTGAGTTTGATAAAACTTTTAAGGGTTATATTATTATATATAACGGTTATACATTGGTATGTACAAAGGGTACGTTTTATTGAAATCGAAATATACGCGTACGAAGCCGCAGGCACAGCTAGTTATTAATATATTTATACTCTAATAAAAGTAACTACACAATATTTTTGAGATAATCCCAAACACTTAATAATGATGTGAATTCATGATATCATACGGGCCATCAGCACTTGTTCAAAATGACCGGGTTATGGATGTGCCAACATTTTATTTTGACGTTATCTTGCTCATAGTGAGTATATATTGAGTGAATGTAGATGACATCCTTCTGGTACCATCACTGCCTATCGGTATCATCAATAAACACCGAACAAACATTCATCTTGAAAAACCTTTTTTTCTTGGGAAAACATAGAGAAAGCATAAATCGTTATTTATTTAATCAGTGATTCCTACACTCGACTTTACTCATAAGAATAGAAGGAGACACAGTATTGAAATCGTAAGTTTAACGTCCAAAATACCATGGTAAACTTCTTACCTCAATCCACTTCTTGTACAATTATGGAGGTCAGGTCCTTTTAGACATTAAAAATAGTCATTTTAATTCTAGGCAGAAATTTAAATACAAAACTATTTACTATTTAACTATTTTTGTTTTGAAGCTGGTGCCACTTATATTTTATAATGACGATATTTTTTTTGGTAAATACTTTAGGTATTAAAGTATTTATAGTAACGTAAACTTTTCACCCATTACACTGTTGTTAAACATTTGGAACTTCTATCTCACTTACGGTTTTAGATTTATATATAGCATCTTTCCGCAGTTGATCAAAACTCAGAAATATTACCACAATCATTCTCCTCTTTCATATTTTTATATAAAACTGTTTTTTATTTGAGAACATTAAGATAAGACTTTCAAGAGTTTTCTTCTCATTGACTAAACGAAACGTCTTTGTCTGTCTTTGTTATATTTGAAACATGATAAGATTTATATATAATATTTATCTGAATAGATTTACCTTATTGAGCTGAGCGAAGCGAAGGTTTTTACCGGTCAACTTTAAATTTTGGTTTGCCTACTTCTCCTACACCATTACAACTACAATAATAAAATTTTACCAACATCTTCCTCAATTGGCTCAATTTTCTACATAATAATTTTCAAATTAATCCTGATTATGGTTTATGGGATGTGTTCCATAGAGTTAACATGTGGAACGTTTTGAAATCGCACGCGCGAGCCCTTATTAGACTTAAGAGAATAGGCACCATTTATCCGTTATTTGATTAAAATAATTGAAATTAAATAGTTATTTGTATTATAATTATGTAATTATCAGTTTGTTGCACAATTTGATGTTGTAAACAAGCTCGAACTCCCGCCGTGCTCAGCGGCGGCCCTAATATGAGCTTAAATAACATTATGTTTTTAAAACAGTTATGCAACAAGTAAGATTAAATATAAATGTATATATATATATACATTTTTTTTTAATCTTGATTAAATATATATATATAATCAAGATTAAAAAAAGATTACATATATATTCATTCATTATTATGAATATTATAAGTTTCTAAACACAATAGCTAAAAGTTATTTCGATTTATTAAAGTGCAAAGCTTGCACTAATTATAACTTAATTAAAATTAAATCAATTTCATCAAATCACAATAAGATAATTTATTTAAAAAGCTCATAATTACCAGCAAGGTTTTTTAGCTATCATTTTGTATTCATAAGGAAATTATTACATTCATGTTTTTTACCTCTTGTCAGTCTTACTTATTTTTTCATTCGTCATTCGTTCATCCAAAAAAAATATTTAAAAAATTTCAGGGATCATCAATGTTTTTTTTTTTTATTTTATTTTATTATTATTTTTTTTTTCTTTTTTTTTTTTTTTTTTTTTTTTTGTCTATACTGTTAGCCCTGTTGGCTATTACAGCGTCACCGGGGGAGCGGGTGGGTCTGGAGACCCACCCTTAACAAGGGGGGGCCCAGATGGGCCCCCATGGGGAACGACGTCCCGAGGGCGTCTCAGATTGAGACACGGACCTCGGCTCGGGGCGTCGTTAGTCAGGAGGGAAGCTAAGGACATTTGGACACTAGCGTCCTCCGACGGCAGAACGCCGGAGCAACGGAGCACTTACTCAGTTGGGACCTCGTCTATACCGGTATAGACGGTGTGTGTCTGTATGTTGTGTGGTGTCAATTATGCCTACGCGTACACGTTATTACCTACTGTGAACGCGTCGTCGGGGTCAGTTCAATGTTATTATTCATTTTTGGGTACAGTACTCGACGTTCGTTTTGGATATTTACATTTGTATAAAGTGACAGCTGCTATGTACAGAAACAGATGCGCATTTCTTAGTATTTTTGACTGCGTAATATTTTTAAATGTCACTAATTGCGTAAGTATTCTTTTTGGCATTTATTACATAAACTAGCTTTTTCCCGCAGCTCGGCATGCCTTTAATTCATAGTAAAACAATTCCCCTTTCCCTTTTTTTAGTATTGGTTTCTATATGACTATTTTAAGTCATACAATCAAAATTACGATGTTGGCAGACGTCGCTCACTGTCAAAAATCTATTTAAAGTTTTTAATAAGGATACAATATTAGATACTGTATTTTTTTTTACATCTCTTTTTTTACTTAAACGTCCATTATATAATACTTTTTAAACAGAGTAGTTAATAACCATTCTAACCATATATAACACTTATAGATTTTCATTCAAAAAATAATCAAAACATGACTATGTAAACTTGAGAAATTCTTATCTACACAAAAGAGGTTATTTTGACCATCAACTTGCAGGTCTGGTTTTATAAAAAACAAAAACTTCTATTTAAAATGCCAAATAATATATATTAGACATTCAGTTAGATATATACATTAACAAAATTTCCAATACTGAACATTCTCAAAAGGCATTTTTAAGACGGTTTGCACGGTTCCATACCATAGTGCGCCGGCCGACCGTACCGCCGCAAACGCTATGACCCTATATTTTAAATCTGTAATATCTTAAAAAATATTCATTTGAGTTACATGCTGTGAAGGGGTATATTATTTAATATTAAATGTGAAATGTATTTAAGTAGATAAGGATTAAAGCTATATTGCTTAAAATCGCTTTGTAAATAATCCATTATTTCTCGTAAAAAGTAAAGGATAAAAATTGGCTACTGTGGGTTATCCCTAAAAAATAAACATATGCCATCGCGGACTTTCTTGTAGAACTTTTTAAGGTATAATAACAAACAATAATTAATAAATTATTTTGATCTATCTTGTAGAGTTCAGCGAGCGTTTGCAATGTAAGCGCAAAACAATGTGTTTGTTTACGACCTTGCGTTAGAAATCTTGAAATTATCAGTGGTTTTCTAAAACATAAAGTACGTTATTATAGTGATAATACTTCCTCTTGCATCATTCTATCTATTAAAAAAGTGCATCAAAATCCGTTGTGTAGTTTTAAAGATCTTTGTAGAATAGAAGATAGATCTTTATAGAATAGAAGATAATAGAAGATATTTATTGATAGTAAATATTGATAGTACATATTGATAGTACGTATTAATAGTAAATATTGATAGTACGTATTGATAGTACATATTGATAGTACATATTGATAGTAGGTATTGATAGTACGTATTGATAGTAAATATTGATAGTAAATATTGATAGTACATATTGATAGTAAATATTGATAGTAAATATTGATAGTTAATATTGATAGTACATATTGATAGTAAGTATTGATAGTACGAATTGATAGTACGTATTGATAGTAAGTATTGATAGTACGTATTGATAGTATATATTGATAGTACGTATTGATAGTAAGTATTGATAGTAAATATTGATAGTACGTATTGATAGTAAGTATTGTTAGTAAATATTGATAGTAAATATTTATAGTACATATTGATAATATATATTGATAGTACGAATTGATAAGACGTATTGATAGTAAGTATTGATAGTACGTATTGATAGTACGTATTGATGGTACATATTGATACTACAGACGACGAAGCTTCTTAGCAATCCATGGATTCACCGTGCGGGTGCCGGGCCCATCGCGTTGCAAGGAGAGGAGTGCAAGCAGTGCCTGGGACTTGCGACCCAGGAGTAGGTTTAAGGGGCCCCTTTATTATGCGCAAAAACGCTCACCTTCACCCTCCACACTCCTCTCCCTACCTAACCAAATTTGGAAAGAACCTACTAATGCCGCCTTTGAAGACCGTTCTAGAAATGAACCGATGCTTGTTCTAGAAAGGCCAAGATCTTTAAGTAGGCTATAGAGAGATTTTGCTGTTCCTCTCGCTCCCACTTCTCTCCCACCTCTCGCTCCCACTTCTACCGCGTACAAACTAACTATAAATTTATTCCTGATCAGTTCGTTGGTTAGTTCGTAATACTTATTGAGTTTTAATGTGTGATCCCTTGGGATGTTTGTTTCCCAAGGAACAGTAAGCTCCACAAGTATCACGCGCCTCAGATGTTTCGAATACAGGAATAAGTCCGGTCTGGATGACGAAACACCAACATCCCCAGGGATTTTGTAATGATAGTACGTATTGATAGTACGTATTGATAGTATGTATTGATAGTACGTATTGATAGTTCATATTGATAGTACGAATTGATAGTACATATTGATAGTATATATTGATAGTCTTCCTCAGGAAATAATAATATTAAACATCCTTGTAAAAAAATAATACATAATTTGTCTTTCCACTCATAAAAAAAATCTGTGATTAAAATTTAAAAAAATGTATTAATATAAACTAGAAATACTCCTACAGGCAAAAACTACTTGTCGGTGTTTGATGAAACTTAGAGCGGATACTTTTTATGGAAATCGAAATCTATGCGTACGAAGTCGCAGGCACAGCTAATAATTATATATAATTCATGCGTTTCCAGTACGAATAGTGACTTCCATGTTTGATTTTTAGTTAAACTGTAATTAAAACCGGATTGAATGAAATGTGCTGGAAGAGTTGATCTGTACTGAATATTTTTACGCTTTTCATGGCTTTTTCTTTATTAAGAAATATTTATCTATAACATATTAGGCATTGCAAGCAACTTTTTTAGACTTAATTCAAATAATAAACCGTCCATAAACACTTGACGCTTATTCGATGCCATACTTTTAAGGTTTTAATGTAGTTATATTTTCAAACATTTTTTTTGTTACATGTTAAAGTTTGAAAAGTTTTCAAAAATAAAAACCCCATTTTTGATCGATTATTGATTTTGATACACGTTTGAAAAATAAAGTTTAAATATCTTTATTCAATAACATAGCATTTTTTTTAATATAGAACCCTAAGGATTGCTACATAAACAAGCTTTTAGCATTCAATATAAAGAAATCTTATAAGCATAATTTATTTTACCTTTTTTAAAATAGTGAATTTTAATTTCATTAAATTAAATTATTCATTAAATTCAGCAATGTATAGAAAATAAAATGGAAATCACTTATTCTTGAAAATGCAATTTGAATGTAATTTAATTATGTACTGCTACAAAATCAACACTTACTTCAAGCAGGTTCAAAATTTCAACTAAAATGTAAATAAGTTTATATATATAATCTAATTAATTGGCGATTTATACAAGCCAATATAGAATATGAATTAAGTTACTCGCTTGAAGATTTTAACAACGTAATAGAAAGGACTTCACCTTTTATCAAAAATCATATCAATAAGGGTAAATACTTATCCTATTTTTCCCTTTTTAAACCCCGACCTAATAATAGGCTTATTTTATTGTTTTTAAAAATAATTATTGCAGTTCAAAGTTCAAGTGTATAAAATATTAAGTTGTCGAAATTTTATTATATTATATATTCATTATGAAACAGGTTTGTGGAGATTCGTTAGATATAAGTTCGTGACGAAAATTGATTCAAACGACTATAAAAGAGTTGTAACGTTTCAAGGGTGAAGATCTTTATAGTGGTCTATGTATATGTTAAAATTTGTTGTGTTATCTTTTACAATTAACATATACCTATAGTTTATTAAGTTATGTAATGAAACGATTTACTGATTACAAAATATATAAAAGTATGCCATTTATTTGAAGTAGGTTTAGTTATACCTTATCATCTCTTTAAAAATGTTTAAATTTCCATTGTATAAAGTTTTATAGAATGAACATTTTAAAGGGAAATAGTATACGCTAACTTTAGTACACCTTTGGTTTGGTTTTATGAGTAGAATACTTGTCTCTCAACTAGACTTTACACGAAAACCACCTATGTTTGTAAAAAAAAATAGAAATATATAAAAAGTTATTCCTCCCAAAACTTGTTACAGTTTATTCAAATGGTAATGTGGGTTCTTTGGTTAATTATACTACCTCATTCCTTAGTTATATATAATCGATTTAGAAATTAACCACAGCATATTATAATTAGAATTTTATTAATAGTCATCGCTTTAACAGGTCTCTATGCTTTTTTATTATAATACAAAAAAAAAAGTTTTTTATAATTCTTCTAAGTAACTCAGTTAGTTCTCTTTAAATATCTGGGAGATTATAATACCTATCTATAATTCAATTTATAAATGTATGTTGGTTGCTTTTCCCCTGAGACGCTTGGAAATTGGCACTCGGTATAGCGTTGATTACGATTTAAGGCAATGTAGGTTAAATGCAACTGTAATTTTACGTCAATAATAATTATTATCGTGAAACTTCTACAATAAAATATAAATAGCATATTTTATTGATGTGAATTATATAATTATATTGCATTTGTTGTTTTTTTTCACTTAAGATTTATACAAAAGCAAAAGAAAATAATGGTAGTGGTAATTTAAAATATATAAATTATAAAAAGACAATAATTTCAAACTATTAAATTTGTTGCATTTACACTCAATTGCCGCACTATAGGCACTATACCTACGTATGTTTGTGTAGTCAGCGTTGTGAATGTAGGCATGCGATTTTATATCTGTTTTGAAAACTTAAAATAATTATATTTTCCAGTAAATAATATACATAAACATTTTGCAACCGATTTAAAAGTAATAAAATTACAATAAGCAATAATACAAAATCCATAAAGTTAGATACATTGGTTAGTATTGTCGAAAGAAGCCTTATAGACGTCACAACCAACCAACCAGATAAAGATGATCATATATAGATGGCAATTTGTTTATTTTTTGTATTAATTGTTTGGACAAATTTTTATTTAAAAAACACACTTTCTGCTTTCAAATTTTTATATATATGTTTTTTTTCCATTATTCAAAATATTGATAAGAAACTTTATTATCAAAACATAATTCCTAGTTTGTTAGTCAATTAATGTACCCTCAGGTGTCCCAGAGCCCTCTTTCTAGTTAAAAAAAAATAAGAAAATTTCTACTACATAATATTTTATTATTCAAAACAATAATCTTAAACAAAAAATAATGGAATCCTTTATTTAAAATGTTAGTTGTTCGTTAAGTTTAATTTCTTTATATGTATTAGTTTCAAATAAATCAAAAAAATAAATTAAAAATTAAAAAAAACATTAAAAAAAACATTAAATCAATCCCCGATACAAAAAGACCTCTAAAAAGAGTAAAAATAATATTATTATATCCTTATTGAAGTCGTTGGGTAGGGCGACCGTTGTACGTAAGTTGACGATGGTGTTTAATTTACGAAATTATAAGAGCTTAGACTATTTTTTTTTTATTAAATTTGAAAGAAATAATTAAATTTGAAAAAAGGAAAAACCTCAACAACACGAATAACATTGAAACAGAAAACATTACTTGCGCAGTTTCTTTTCAAACTCGATCAAACAATTTGTAACGACATTAACAGAAAACGGAGTTAGGTACTTTAAACTGACACTGTTTATGCTTTCTGTTTTTTAATCTGACATTTAAAAAAATAGGACAAAGAGAATACATTTTTTTTTGTTGCAGTTTGTTCTTTTTTGTATGCAAACGTTTAAATTTGGGTGAATGAATAATTTTATACATCCCAAAAATGCATAAAAAATGTTGAACATACTAAGATCAATGAAGCATAGCAATGGCATAATGTTTTTAGTATTTTTTTCTATTTCACGTCTAAAAATCAGTTAAAAATGTAAACGTATACCTAAATATGAATATTGTAACGTACTTTTTCCGAAAGCCGCGCCGCGCCGGTTTGAAACTGACATTCAAAATGAGAATATAATTAGGATAAAATGCAAAATGATTTCAATTTTTTTTTTTTAATAATATATTTTGATAAAATGTTGTTAATAATATATTTTATATTATCAAACACTATTGTCACATAGTAAATTATATTCCGCGCCCACTAAAATCAAATTAGTTATTGACACTCATACATTTCAACGGGAACATTAAGAAAGCAATTTCTGCAAGTTGCCCTTAATTTTATAGGAAATTCAGTTGTTAAGTAAATAGTTGAAGACGCACTAGCTGTTTTAGCCTTTTAAATGTCATAGAAGTAGTGTTAAACTATCATAACTACTATTGTAGTGGCAATTGCAGAAGTTTCTTAATGTACTTGAGAAAATCAGTGTCCTTGGATGAGATTCTTTTATTTGTAATATAAAAAGTGTAGTAAATATTATATAAATACAAGCAAATGTAGATATATCATATTTCATTTCATTATTATCTATACTTCTATACTAATATAATAAAGCTGAAGAGTTTGTTTATTTGAACGCACTAATCTCTGGAACTGCAGGACCAAATTGAAAAATTCTTTTTGTGTGAATAGTCCGTTTATTGAGGAAGGCTATAGGGTATATGTCATCTCGCTGTGACTAAAAGAAGTTAAGCAGCAATGAAAAATGCTGCAAATCTAATATAATCTAATAGGTTCTGACTGACTTAGTTATAGCATACAGTCTAAGCCGCAGGTCGTAGAGACAGTAAAATTGGAGGATACGTTTGTTTTTCTAAGTAGTGGTGTACTAAGAAAAGATTTTTAAATTCCACCCTTAAGGGTTTTAAATATCAATTTTGTATGGAACTCGGCGGCAATACTAAAAACCACGCGGACGACCGGTCGTGGGCGACCCCTAGTTGCAAATAAGTCTTCTTAAGTTTGTGATATAATTTTACGTAATTTTTATTTTTTATTCAATTTTAAATAAAATATATTGTCCACTAAAGTAATGAAATAAAAGAAGCTAGTAAGTTAATGCGTGTAATAAAACTGTAGCTGTGACACAATAATAGAATATTTGATGGTGTCGTTTACAACCACAGTGTTAATTTTCACCAATAAAAATATTATATGACGCAGTACTATAACATTATGAATGTTTTGTCTCCACTGCTTAACGTAGCTTGCTTGTGGAATCTACTAGTTTAGAAAATAAATTGCGTTCAAACTGAAGACTACTTCGTAAGAAGAAAACATTAAATAGTTAAAATTTAGTTACAATAAATCAAAACAATAACAATAGTATTCATTCAAAGTAACATTCAATTACTAAATTGCATTGACTAAGTTCTGTTTTATAAATCCGTTCGTCGCGCGCCCTCGACGCTGCCTAGATTTAGATTTTTATATTATACATAGTATAATGTGGACTTAATTTGAAAGTGTTTGACTATAATCAAAGACAATAAAATATAAAAATGCAAGACCATATTAATTTCATTTAAATTTGAAATAAATATGAAATGAAAAATAAACCGATACGGGCAATGATTCGAACACGCGACTTTTGGGAAACCGAATTTCTGTTCGAATTCCTACCCGTTTCGGTTTACCTTTCATTGTATATTTTTTTTGTATCATGTACCTACTTGCTTTATTTAAATTTTAAATAAATGGTATCTTAAGAGGTATTGGTTGTGCTCTGAATAAATAAATCTGGGTACATGATATTTTTTTTTATACTGTACTTACAATTACCCAACGTGCAAAAAATATTAGGCGCATTTAATGATAATTTTTGAAGAGCTTTTTCGCATTTTTTTGATTTGCAATGTGTAGTTGTAATAAACGATATGTAATAAATGTTCCTTTTTAGAGTTCTTTACCCAAAGGGTAAAAACGGAACCTTATTACTAAGACTTCGCTATCCGTCTATCCTTTTGTTCGTCTGTCTGACCAATTCTGTATCTCATCAAGATATCTAGAGAGATGAATTTTTTACATATTTTTCTGTTGCCGTCATACAAAAAAGTATTTTTTTTAACATCGTTTCTCATGACGGTAACCGGTAGACGGTTTAAATATTCGCAGGATAGTTAATTATATATTTACTTTCAAAGAAAATGATTAAATTAATATAAAATAACTATTTAACAATTATAAATATTTGTTTAAATTTAAATTATAACGTATTTTTTTTGCTGTTATTTTTAAAGCTAAAAATATCAGTAAAAAGTGAGATTTGCAACGAAAATGCTTGCGGAATGCCAAAAAGCTGTGCTGCAAGATAGAATTTAATATCGCCGGCGGGGTCGTGGATGAAGGGCTAGCCGTACCCACGACTCCGCCAATAAGGCGAGGAAGGAGCGCCGCGGGGTTTTTAGTGGGTACACCGTTTTTGGGAGTCCCACACACGCCCCTCGCTTCCCCCGCGAGGGGTACGGTGCGTAAAGCATTTTCCCCGCGGAAACAAAAAAAAAAAGATAGAATTAAATATTTTCGCAAATACATCGGCATTATATTGGAATCGTTGAACTCTCCGAAGCTAAAATTTGCAGCTGAAGGAACGAAATATTATTGCACTCAATATTCACCCCGTTTTTAACCCCCGACTAAAAAGAGGAGTCTTATAAGTTTGACCTGTCAATCTGTGTATCTGTTTGTGGCAATGCGGTTTTTTTAATCGAAAGCTATGTTTGACAAGATGGTTGTTTTTTATGTTTGATTGAAATAGAAATAGTTGTCTTCAAGATATTAACGTTTCATTCGTGCGGGGGAGAAGTTCTTATGCAATAATTAGCTGTATGCGGCCAAACGCGTGGACGGATTTGAATGCGGTTTTTTAATCGAAAGCTATGCTCATCGATATGGTATTTATCCATGTTTGATTGAAATAGAAATAGTCAGCTCTAAGATATTGACGTTTTATTCGTGCGGGGGAGAGGTTCTCATGCAATAATTGGCTGTTCCCAGCGGCTTCGCCCGCGCTATATAGGAATAAAGCCTTGTTATGAAGACCAAAAGTTTTTTAAACTTATTTACTGAGGTAAAGTACTTTATTAGGGATAGCTGTTGCCCGTGACTGAGTCCACGTAGATTGCAAAAATATATTTATATTGCTTATGATCGTAGTCATAATAAAATGTCACGGACAACAGCTAGTTATAATATAAATCTCTTTATCATAGTGTTATTAGTGATTGTAAATCATTTTAATTCTAAATGTTTATATATATGAATATTCGTATTTATGAAACCTACCTATCTACCTACCCATATTAAAAAGTCTTGAATCATGTTACTTGATATAATCATGTTACTTAATAATACATTTATAATTTATAACATTGTCGAAACTTTAACGCGGAACCTTGTTTTATTAAATATAGTATATATATTTCTCGTAAAAATAATATTGTTATGTACTTATTGAATTCGTTGCGTCAGGGGTCTGTTTGTCTTTTTGTTGTGCACACAACACGAAAAACAAAATATTTTTGAAAATTTATACTGTTAGTCATATTTATTTATAATAATTTAAATGTTAAATACATTGGAATTTACATGTTTTCATTCATAAGTTTCAACAGTAGCGCCACCAACGCAAATGTTTTAAGAATTATAAGTATAGGATATTTTAACACAATGTTTAATCTTTTATTAATTATTAGAACTTATTATAAGGTATAAGTAATAGCATCTATTAGTTGGTTATGAAATTGTAAATTACCCTCACCTAAATATTATAGTGTTAAAATATTATAAAACGAGTTGTAAGGGCTGCTTTCGCCCATTCTATTACAAATGGTAGGATATTAAACATTGAAGTGCAAGTACTGTATATTACTTAAAGAAGTCTTAACAATACATTCCTTTATATAAACAAGAGAACACAAAACAATGTTTTTTCATTTTTTCTGTTCGTCTGTATATATATATGTTTGTGCACGCTAATCTCAGAAACGGATAAATCGATTTGGATGCAGTTTTCGGGAATATATTCTCATGGGATTCACTTTATATTTTGTTTTTTTTTAACAATAGGTTTACAAATAAAGAAGCTTTTAATCACTTTTTGTCGTACCATAGCTGTTTACCAGTTTGAGGGCTTATAGTTTTTACATACAAAGGATACGTTTTATCAAAATCGAAATCTACGCGTACGAAGTCGCAGGCAAAGCTAGTAGTAAATACTTCAATGTTCAAAAACACTCAATAAAGTATATGTACAATAAAAATAAAATAATTATAAGTCCTATTATACATTTATAAAACCTTAACTTTACAATAACAATATAAAGTATTTACTAATATTATCTAAAGTTATGAATTACAAGTATTAGAATTTGTTTTAACATTGCAAACACTTTTGAGGTTCTATGTAGTAGGTAAGAAGTCTAATCGGTGCTGTTAATTTTAAAAAGAAGCTTTATACGATTCTAAGACGTCGCTAAATATAACAATGATGAAACATAATCTCACCAAGTAATAACTCCAGATTATAGTAAAAATAATATAATATTATAAAATAAATGACATTAATAAATAATAAATGTTAATTTAATTCAATTCAATTCAGTTCAGTTCAGTTCAGTTCAGTTCAGTTCAGTTCAGTTCAGTTCAGTTCAGTTCAGTTCAGTTCAGTTCAGTTCAGTTCAGTTCAGTTCAGTTCAGTTCAGTTCAGTTCAGTTCAGTTCAGTTCAGTTCAGTTCAGTTCAGTTCAGTTCAGTTCAGTTCAGTTCAGTTCAGTTCAGTTCAGTTCAGTTCAGTTCAGTTCAGTTCAGTTCAGTTCAGTTCAGTTCAGTTCAGTTCAGTTCAGTTCAGTTCAGTTCAGTTCAGTTCAGTTCAGTTCAGTTCAGTTCAGTTCAGTTCAGTTCAGTTCAGTTCAGTTCAGTTCAGTTCAGTTCAGTTCAGTTCAGTTCAGTTCAGTTCAGTTCAGTTCAGTTCAGTTCAGTTCAGTTCAGTTCAGTTCAGTTCAGTTCAGTTCAGTTCAGTTCAGTTCAGTTCAGTTCAGTTCAATTCAATTTAATTTAATTTAATTTAATTCAATCCAGTCCGTTCCGATCCGGTCCAGTCCAGATCAGATCAGTTCACTTCAGTTCAGTTCAGTTCAGTTCAGTTCAGTTAGTATAAAAATTAAAAGCATCAGATCAGATCAGTTCAGTTCAGTTCATTTTAGTACCCAGTTCAGTATAAAAATCAGAAGCCAGTAAAACCCAGTGGCGGTTTGTTGTCTACTTCCACAAATGAAATGAAACAACATTGGACGATAAATATTCCATACCCAACATTTTGGACGTATCAGATAAATTAAAGAAATATCCATATTAGTGTATTACACTTAGCTAGTGGCTTCCACCAAGTAGAAATAAACGCCACTGATATTTCTAAAACAGCATTTACCGTAGTGCATGGCCATTTTGAGTTTTTAAGAATGACCATGGGCTTCAAAAATAGTCCTTCTACTTTAAGAGGATAATGGACAATATGCTTCGAGATCTGCAAAATGCTATTTGTTTTAATTCTGTTTTATTCCATTACAATTTTCAAAAATGTTAAAACTTTAAGAATGGCGTAGGCGTCGAATTAGAAGAATAGTTTTTTACAATCTATAAAAAAATGGAATAGTGCACTGAACTATCTGATGATTCATTTCTGAATTATATTTCTTATTATAACGTATATCACGTTTCAGACAAATGCTAAAGTACAATAAAAACAGTAGGTTGGATTCTTTGACGGCGTTTATATACCACATGAATTTAATATTGAACGTTATGTTATCTCCCCCCCTCCCCTGCTTCTAAGGTGAACGGACGTGTTTTTGGGTGCTCTCGGCTTTTTAATCTAAAAGTGATGGTTTATTTTGACTTTTGTGATAGTGGAATTGGTTATTTATCCTATTAGGGCGTATATTCTCAAATTGTAATCTAAAAATTAAAACAACCTTCGAATTACAGACATAATAATCAGAAATAAGTTACTGTGCAGAGTATTATCGGTTATAAGAACAGTTCAAAGTGCAGTGTTACAACGTGTAAAGTCATTGACCGCTGTCTACAAATGACCAATCAGAACAGGTGTCACTGATTATTACACTCCAAGATAGGAACTATTAAATAATTTTGAAACATCTATTAGTGACAGATTGGTGTAGTGGCTAAAAGCTGAATAGTATCGAGCATACGTAAATTTACTCGGTTTCGAATCCCAGTGTAAACCTATCGGCAACCGAACTTTTTATTCTTTTTATTCATTTTTTTAATATTTTTACCTGATTGTGGGACAACTCGGGTGTGCAGAAGTAAATTGTGTCGCATAACTGTGACCCAGCTACATCTTATAATTTGCAAGTTTATACAAGTTTGCCCAACCATGCCGCTCCGCCGCACCCCACCACCTGTTTCCTCACCGCTAGTTCATAGTATGTGAGAAACAAACATAAGTGTTTCATCTGCTGAACGCGGCAATGTGGGTATAGAAGAGCCTAACATTACGCTGCGCAAGCGCAAGCGGAATGAAGAGGCATTCTTCAATAAGTCGGATATAATTGATATGTTGAAATCTCTTAGACATGAACATTATAAAAAATATTCAGATTTATTGAGAACGGTGCAGGAAGGAATAAAAACACATACTGAACAATATAACGATATCTGTAAATCTGTAGAATTCTTAAGCAAACAGCATGACGATTTTCTTGGGATCATTGACCAGCTTCAAAATGAAAGAATTTCTGACAGAAAATATATAAATTCTCTTGAAGTAAGACTAGAGCAACTAGAACGAAGTTTCCAAAAGTCGCAAAAAGATCTTATAGAATTGGTAACAAAGGTCGGAAGTACAATCGGTGTCACCATACAAAAACAAGACTTTAGTGACATCTATCGAATTAACACTAAAAATGAATATAATAAACCAATTATTGTGAACTTACAGAGTGTGTTAATGAGAGATCAGATTTTAATAACGGCCAAATCTTTTAATAGAAAGAATTCTACATGCAGACTTAATACACAACACTTACAGTTAACAGGACCTGCTCAAAGCGTATATATATCAGAACGTCTTACAACTCAAACTAAAAAGCTTTTTTTTGAGGCAAGAGAATTTGCAAAAAAGTATGAATATCGTTATTGCTGGTCTTCGGGACGTAGAATATATTTAAAGAAGGGAGAAGGCTCGGAATATATCAAGATAAATGAAACTACTGATCTTAAAAAATTACAAAGTAAATGACTCAGTTCTAGTGTTAAATTTAGTTTCGAGCGTATATTTATGATTCTTTTTTATTATATTCAATGTGCTTATTTTATTTGCTTCAAATTTAACTTTATAAGAGATATTTTTGTTTTTTCTGTACTGTGTATTTTAATTTTGGTTTTTATTAGTTATTTCTATACAACATACAATTTCACACCGTACACTGACGAATTACTCAACACTTTTATACATTATACAATAATTAAAATGTTTCTCATACTAAAAATCCAAACGAACTCTCAAGTTATATATAAAACACTTCTTTTATTGGATCTAACAATTATCAGCTTAAACGACGTAGATACTGGACACTTCTCAGTTTCATTACATTTTTACGTTTTTGTGCTTGGAATTATCTTTAATATTCACATAAATGCCTGACCTAAATAACACTTTTATAATCCAGGATATAGACGAGTCCAGTGGCATTGATTGTTATAGTTTAACTGATACTAAAACTTGTGCCACAACTCTAAATATTGATCGTTCGTGTTACAAATCACTTACAATTCTAACTGTGAATATAAGAAGTATCAACTGTAATATGGATATACTTCTTGCTTTCTTATCTTGCATTGATGTCAAAATTGATGTAATTGTTTTGACGGAATGTTGGACGAATGATAATAGTAGTTTTACTAATTTGGACGATTTTAATACGTATTTTACTACTACTTACTACGTACTGTTGTGGTTTATGCACGTAAGGAACTTTCAATTAGCTGTTCAGAACCCGCCATTCAGGATGGGAATTGCTTGCTGCACATACAGACCCCCTTGTTTTTACAACCCGTCTGGATTCTTATTCTCCCTAGAAATTCTTCTTAAAAGCTTGTCTACTTCTAATGTTATCTTAACAGGAGATTTGAATATTAATATTCTACCAGAAAACTTAACAAGTTATGCTGAAGACTATTTGAATCTTATGGCTATGTATGGGCTAAGACAAGGAATCAACAAACCCACAAGACAGTCTACGTGTATTGATCACTTCATGATTAAATGCAGACATGAATGTAAAACTATAGTTTTCGAACCACCACTAACTGATTATTCTGCTATACTTCTGTACATAAATAACACCAAAATAACGAAAAATCTTCAAATTATAAGAAAGTAAAAATAAATTTGGACGGTCTTAAGGACGAAGTTAGTCAGATTAATTGGTCCACCTTATATGAAGCAGTAAATGTTGACACTGCAGTTGATATCTTTACGTCTAAACTAGTTGCATCTATTAATAATAACACGGAAATTAAGAGCGTTAAGGAAAGGAATCGGCCTATAAAACCTTGGATAACAGTTGGTATAGTTAAGTGTATACGAAAAAGGGATAAAATGCACAAAAAAGTGAAGAAATACCCAGAGAACGATATTTTATACAGAGATTATATTTTGTATAGAAACACATGTAACAAATTAGTCAAAAGAATTAAATGTCTACATTACAGAAATGAATTTATTAAGAATAAAGGTAATATTTCTAAAACCAGGGATACAATCAAGGAAGTATGTAATATAAATAAATGTAAACTGGTATCTGATGAACTAGTTACGTTAAATGATACACCCAAAGGCTCACTAAACGTAGTAAATAATTATTATTTAAATATAGGAAATCAACTGGCAAATGTTATACTGAATAAAATGAATAAGAATGAGGATGATTTGGCCGCTTCTGCACGCTTGTTGGGGAATTCACCACTCTTTTCTATGACTATGTTTTTAACAGACGCATTAGAAATTAAGGGGGTATTATCTTCGCTAAGATCAAACAGTGCACCAGGATGGGATATGATAACCTCCAATATTTTAAAATTACTTGCTCCCTTAATAATCGACTGCCTTGTGTACATCTGCAACTTAAGTTTTCAGACGGGTATATTTCCACAAGCATGTAAATATGCAATCATCAGTCCTATTTACAAATCAGGCGATAAAAAAAACCCATCCAACTATAGGCCTATCTCTATACTTTCTTCTGTCTCTAAGGTAATTGAAAGAATTGCCGGTAAACGGCTAGTAAGATATTTAGATAAACACAAGTTGCTGAGCAACTGCCAATTTGGTTTCAGAGAACGTAAATCTACGGAAGATGCTTTACTAACACTCACATCACTTATTACTCAATACATGGACAAAAAAAAGAAATGTTTAGGAATCTTTCTTGACCTTCAGAAAGCCTTCGACACAGTGTCTATACCAATACTTCTTCAAAGAATGGAAAATATTGGTATACGTGGAATTATCTTGCAGTGGTTTTCTAGTTATCTTAGAGACAAGAGCCAAAAAGTTCGTGTACTTAAATACGAGAGTGATAGTGGTATCTGCAGATTTGGGGTCCCACAAGGTAGTAATTTAGGACCAACACTTTTCTTAATATATATAAATAATCTTTGCCAAATGCAAGCCGCCGGAATGGAACTTATCATGTTTGCTGATGACACCGTACTTCTTTTCCATGGAAATACTTGGAACCATGTATTTCATCTAGCAGAAAATGGTTTGTCTAAAGTCACAACTTGGCTTGAGGATAACCTTCTTTCTCTCAACACCAATAAATGCAGCTATTTGTGTTTTAGCAAAACAACTACAGGTAGCCCCAATCCTAACTTAGAACTAAGGATTCATATATATCCTTGCAACAGAAACCCACTGGATAACCAATGCCTTTGCTCAATAATGCCTAGAGCCTACAAAATCAAATACTTGGGTGTCGTAATAGACGTTAATTTAAGATGGGAGAGCCACACAACATTTTTGGGAAGTAGAATAAGAAAACTAATTCCAATTTTTAGAAGCCTACGTGTAGTTGCTGATAAATCACTGATAGTTAGTACATATAAAACCCTTTGTGAATGTCTTATCCAATACTGTATCTGTGCATGGGGTGGCGCGGCTAGTAGTCACATACTTACCGTAGAACGAGCACAACGCGCGGTACTTAAAGTTGCAATGTCTTTACCTTTTCGTCACCCTAGTCAAGCATTGTATGAAGAAACAAAAAATTTATCTGTGCGAAAATTATTCTTTTACCAGGCGTTGAAAAATTATCATAGAAAAGTAGTTCCCTACCTTCCAGTATCTCGAAAAAGACTTGACAGCTGTCCAGTTCCTCGATGTATCAGTGCTAGCGCACGTAAGCATACCTTATATATTGCCCCTTATTTATATAATAAAATGTCCTTTGATTGCAAGAACAAACAAATAAAAAAGGTTTCAAATAATGTTTTTAAAAAAATAATATTTACGTGGTTAACAAAGTTTGATTATGACGATGTTGAGAAACTACTTACGCTACAGAAATAATAATACATCGTACACACATGATCACAATCACAAACAGACACATACACATACATACACACACATAAATACACACACACACACACACACACACACACACACACACACACACACACACACACACACACACACACACACACACACACACACACACACATACATACATACATACATACACACACACACACACACATACACACACACACACACATTCACACACACACACATACACACAAACACACACAGAGCGCTGAAATACGCTATGGAGTTGTATGGATGTTTCTATTTATATATATTTACATAAAATTTAGTTTAGTTCCTATCTTTTGTTACCATTTGGGATACTTATTTTAAGGAGAATAAACTGCCATCCGAGACACAGCTTAAACTAGTTCGGATGTCAGAGGATTCATTAATAACAATGTTCTATGTTTTTATAAATGGGCAATAAAGACACTTATTATTATTATTATTATTATTATCTTGCAACATCGATTTTTTTATGTCATCAAATCGTTCGGTAGAACGACGACGGCGATTGTTTGTCCGCCTGACCCGATATATTATACATTGAAGTTTTATCTGGCTAGTTTCAAACGCATTCTTATTTTTTACTTTTGAGCCCGTAGAATTAGAGAGACATGACGGAATAGCTTGATAAATACACATTTATAAAACCTGTTACCGTTCACAAAACTCGAAACACTCTATCTTTAATTGTTATATTTCTTGAGATTTACCATATTACACAAGAGTCTAGTAAAATATGGTAAATTTCAAAAGTACTTTTAGAAACTTTTGCAAGTGCTACTACTAACAGTGGTTATAACAGCTAGGTATTAATTCCATATTAATTAACACGCAATAACAGTTGTGTCTTAATATTAATATAGCAGTTCACTCTACTATCTGAACTTCCAACAAAGTTAAAGTTGTAAAATTTCCTTTATAATCCGTCTTTTGAAGTAGATGCTCTTAAGCTATTACTCGTTTATTGTAGTCGGCGAGCAATATAATTTTACTATTTTACAACAGTCTGGCAATATATAATTAATTCAAAACATTTAACTTAAACGTTGCTAAATTTAATGATTTTATTCATTATCAGATAACCATTTTAATTTTAACTGTTATTTGTGGTTTCGATTGCTTTGCAACAATAATATTCACAAATTTACTTGTGAAGAAAAAAGACAGCTCTGTTTTAGAAAAGCATTGATAAGTAAGATTATAAATTTGCAAATTAACAAAATACTATAAAGCATTTCGTTGTATTACACAAACTAAAAAAAAAATCTATTGTAAATAGTAATGACGGTTGACATAAAATTTTAAATATTTGATCAGTATTGTATTGTTTTAACTTTCATATGGGCCATATTTCATATTATATGTTTTAACTTTATTGGGCATTTTCGTTATAAATGATCCGAATAATATTATTCAAATATATATATATATTTTAATTTTAAATATTCAATTCAATTTTCAATTCAATTCAAAGTAGGTATATATTTTAATTTTAAATATTCAAAATATATATATATTTGAATAATATTATTCGGAAATAGATTATGACCTTATGGTCATAATCTATTTCTTAGTTATTAAATGTGTTTAGTTTTTTATTTTATTTCTGATACCATTACAATGTACTGACTATTATAACTATACATTGTATAACTAGTATGAACATTGCCTTAAAAGGGAAAAATTACAACTTTACTCTAATAACATCAGTCCTGATATTGAAATCCAATTTGTCAAGATTATTAGATATCAAAATTTTAATTAAATTAGAATGAAAAATAAACCGATACAGACTGGCTGACTCGAACCCGCGACCTCTGTTATGCTACCCATCCCGGTCAATTTAGCATAGGTGATAGTCTTTATCGGGACGGTGGTGTTTATTTGATATATATCCTTTGGTATACTAAAATCTTTGAAGCTAGCCTTTCTTTCATGCTACTTTATAAACCATAGTTTTGTAATTTTTTATAAGAATATAAAATAGACTATTACATTATACAAATCATTATTTCAACGTTTGCAGATTAATTAAATACAATAATTAATATATTCAAAATAATAAATACATATACTATTTATGATTTTATGATTATGATATATATGTCTATAATTTTGAGATAAGCAATATTGACATTAAAATAACTTAATATCAATAAATAGCCAAATATCTTTACATAAGCTTTATAATTTATATAAACATTAAATTTTTAAGTAATGTTTTTAAATACTAAATAAATATATTAAAGATATTAAATAGATATTGATATTGAGTCAAGTCTTAATATCGATATCTATTTAATATATATAATATAATTCTTGCATTACACGGGGCACTTTCAATGCCACTCAGACATCGTGTAAGGCTCTTATCCATTGTTTCTTTAATGGGTACACTACGTAATGTATAATTTGCCTTTATAATGTAACTTCCTTCCATCAAAGTATTATAAAAAGTTATTAATTTTCTTTTTTATTTACTTTTAATGTATGGAGCTTATATGTGTTAAATGGTATTAAGGAGCTTTTGCGAACTTAGTAACTTAGAATGTAGTAAAAAAGATTAAAATATTCAAATTTTTCTGTGTAAACTTGCAACCGTTTTTAGTTTAGTATTAATGATTTGGTAAGATCTAGTATTAGAGCCAGTAACTGATTAAAGATTTGCCAATAATTTTAAAATAAATAATTTGTATAATAAATAAAGCTTATCTTAAACCCTTGCATCAGCAAGCGTGTGCTTTTAAGTCCACGTTCAGATTTTTGAGCACGTATCTTAATTTAATTAACTCTTGCCTTAATCTTACTAAAATATTAATATTCTAGTTAATTACTCTAACTATTTTTCTAACCCTACTTTTATCATATTAAAATCCATTGATTTTAACTTAAATTTAAGGATAATGTATTTACGAAAACAATATTCATTTGATTACGTTAATAGTCGAAAACGTACGTGTTCTCCTTATGTTGAAAAAACTTTATTATATTATTGTCTTTTTATTATGAATCGTGGCCAAAGGCAATAGTGACTTTGTGTGTTCAAAATCTGCGTTTAAATCTAGATCTCTTATTTGACGATACCAGGCGAATGTAGATTATCCCTAAGGACATAGTAAAGTACATATAATAATTTAGAAAATTATGCTGTGCTCGAATAAATTGTTTAACGGTTGTTAAATTCACAGACATTTTGAATTAAGCTGTATCTCACACTAATTACAGAATGCAGTATTATCACTGGAGAGTACTTTCCGCCACATTGAGGAATTATAAATAAAACAGAATGTGAAATGTCCGATGATTTTAATAAATGGTGTATTATATGTATAAGCCTCAAATACGTTTGTTGACTTAAGGTTTGATTGATTTATTAAATACTAGCTGCGCCTGCGACTTCGTACGAGTAGATTTAGATTTCGATAAAACGTACCCTTTATACATACCAATGTATAAACTATAAAACTTCAAGGTTTCATCAAACTAAGTCAAGTAATTTTTGCGTGTAGCAGTATTTTTAGTTTTTTTTCATCTTTTTTATACATTTAATAACAGATCAGTTTTAACAGAGTAACTAACCTGATTTCGTATATTTTTAATTGTAAAGGGCATTATTATTCCCTGAGGGGAGGACCATTATTACAATTTTGAATAAAAGTCTTACCGCAATGGTACGAAAATAAAATATTATTAACTTCTTTATTTGCTTAAATCTAAAACACTAAATGGCAAGTGGAACCTATGACAATATATTCCCGAAAACTGCAGCCAACCCGGTTAATCCGTTTCTGAGATTAGCGTGCACAAACATACATACAGATGTGCAGACAAATAAACATACAGACGAACAGACAAAAAGAAAAACCATTGATTTTGCTTGCTTATATGAAGGTCCGGCATTATGAATTTTTGAAATTATTTTCCATGTATAGACAGCGATCAGTTACAGTTTTATTATTAAAGGATAATTAACAGGATATCTTTATTTCCAAAAAGATTTTGTTAATTATCCGTTCATACCCTGGTTATATATTTTTTTATATTTTTAATGTACAGAGACTACTCTACATATTTGTTACATGTATAGAAGAAGATTTGCATGGTATTATGTGCTTGACATAAATTAGCATAACTTTTCTTTTTATTTTTTTATTTCTTAACAGATTTATATGAAATAAACACTAAATGTAAAGTAAGGACTACTACCATATATTACTGATATTGCGTCTAAATTGGCTAGGTGGTTTCTGAGATTAGCGTGAACAAACATAACATACAGACACACAGATATACAGACATACAGACAAACAGTTGTTTTGGGTTCTCTTGCTCTTATAAAGATTAATGATTATAATTATGATTGTTTAAATATTTTCCATGTCCAGAAATCGATCAGTGACAATTTTATTATATGTATGGATTAAGATTGACTTAATATCTTATCAATAACCATCAAATCGTTTCCAGTTTGAGTTAGAAATATACCCTCGTACTTACTTTTATGACTATGATATTAGTAGTGCTGCATTACAATTTCTTTTAATAACATCTGTTTTATGGTATATTCCGAACAATATAGACAATTTATAAGTTTATATTTTATAATTTTAATTAATAATAGCTACAGTTTGTTTTTGTTACAAAATTACATCTGTACATTAGTAAAAACGAGAAAAATATTTTAGTGGGTTTTTTGACAGGTCTGTGACAGGAATGAATAAATCGTGGAATGATGAGTGATTCTCAAAGGAACGGCGATTGTAGGGTTTACAAAATATTTCACTAAATTTATCAGATATGTTTTCTTACATTTATGACATTTTCAATGTTTAATAGTTTAACGAGATTTTATTTTGAATCAATGATTAACAAACATTAACACGGGCAGTATAACCTAATAACATAACCTCTGAGAAGCCGTTCTTATTGAGCTTACATGTCGCTACAAACTTCGCATCTTTAAAAAAAAATGAGTCTAGCATTCCATGTAACTAAAAAATTCAAGAAAGGATATAGATAAATAGAAGCGATGTTATATTTACCTCGCACCAATTACGCACTTTAATATTAAAATGAAACGCAACGCAAAAGAATAAAGTGAATGAAAAATTATAAAAGAGGAAGAAAACTTTCTAAAAAACAAATGTTTCAAGTAGCTAGGTCAGTGCTTCTGTATATGCAACATTATAGTTTCGGTAACTTTAAACAATTAAATTAAATTCTGTTATGTAATTAAATTTACGGGATATTTTAATATCCTGTATTTTTTAAACAAAGTATGGTTATGTCTAAAATCAAATAAGAACAAACAAAATCCTATCGCATCTGATTAGTTACAATTTTTATAAAAGTACTTAAAAATTATTGTGTTGTAATGTAATGTAATGAATAATTTTGAAGTTTTCTTTCCGTCCTTAACCTCTCGCATTATTAACTTTAAAGGTTCTTACCTTAACTTATTGATTCTAAAACATTAATCAGCGTCTTCATAAAAGAACTTACATTATGACATTACTTAACATTAACTGTTTTGATTATGCGTCGAAAACCAGTCAATCAATAAGTCTTTGCTTATAAACAAGTTTTTACCCACAATTATAGTATGGAATATAAACGACTAAGAGTTAAGAGTTCCTTTATCGGTTGTTAACAATTCAAACTCATGATCTGCGGCGTACCAAGCTTCGAGATTTCAAATGACCTGTCGTAAACTACTGTCTTTATTTCCCTTATCGTATAACAGACGGACTTCTCGTTAAACAGCAGCAACTTGAAACATACAAAATATAATACTTTAACTTTAATGTTATATTTGGGATATAAATAAAAGAATTATATATAATATTCAGTTATAAATAATATTTTACAACTCATTCATTTAAATTGTAAAGAAATTATTGCAGCGCGATTATGCTCATGTCAGTTTAATTAAAACGTTAAATATAAATAAGGTTCATTAGTTACGTGACTCGGTCCACTGTCAAGCTGTTAATTGTTTGAGCCACGATTCATGTCTGTAATCTGATTCTGTAATTATCGTCAAAAGTAATAAATATATGATTTAAGCAATTAAGGTTTAAATGCAATCATATAATTTAATAATTGAAAATATAATATAGATTTTATAAATATAATATTGATTAAGAATGTACATCAGATATATAATGTATTATGAAGTTTCTTATACGATCTCATAGAATTTCTTCATTTAAATAAAATTTCTAGAATATAAAAATGTTTCAGCAAATAGAAAGTTAAAGTATTTTTAGAATATAAAAATGTTTCAGCAAATAGAAAGTTAAAGTATTTTTAGAGTCCACGTTAAGAAGAGAGTTAAAACGCTCTCTCTCTCTCTCTCTCTCTCTCGATCTCAAAAACTCTTTACTTGGAAACATCTTTATATATATATTTCTTGTGTGCGTGTGTATGTCACTGAACTCCTCCTAAACGACTGGACCGATTTTTATGAAAGTCTTTGTGTGTGTTCAAGGAGACTTGAGAATTGTTTAGATTCACAATTTGGTCCACGGGAAAATGGTTTTTTGATTAATTTTTAATGTGTAAGTAGGTGGTGATTTTGGAATGTTTCACATTGGTTCCGACGGACTGCGTTACCAAATATTTTAGTAGGTACTAGCGGCCCAATACATGCTTCGCTACGTAAAAAGTGAAATTTAATAAAAATATTGGAACAAATTCATTTATTCAAACAAAAAAATCTTTATTTACATATTCATACGGTATCGATTGGTCGAATACATGTACATGTAATGACGTTAGATATTGTGATAACTTTTTAATATATATTTGTTTTAAGTTTGAATTTTTTAAATTTAAGACGCGGGTACAAGACAACGTCTGTCGGGTCCGCTAGTATTCATATAAGTAATTTCCCAGGATGCGCGCGCACTTACCATCAAAATATATATTTGAAACATCTTATAAAGAAATCTAAGTAGCAAAATGTTTTTAGAGTTATAAGGATTTTCTTTTATTTTAGAAGACAACGCTCTTTGAAAATCTCTTGAACCTAAGCTTTCCTTTTAAGTATTGGATATTTAATTTAATACATCGTAAACTAAAAGTTATTTATAAAGCAAATCTATAAATATCTATAAATTCAATTATGAAATAACAATTCTCTTTGGCTGAACACTTAGCGTACCTATTAGTGCTGCGAGGTAAATAAATACTAACCGTGGTATAAATTTCGTGTTGCTAATTTGGCAGTTAAAAAATAATAATTATATGCGTATAAAATAAACTAAAAATAAATGTAAATTCAGTTTGTTTTATGTTTATAGTTTGTCGTAAGACAATATATGTCAATTAACTTAAATAAAGAAAACCTATTTGTATATATTCTTAGACCAGGACAAAGAATTTACCACTTGTACCAAACTGAGTGTACATCATCGTCATCGTTAACATCCCTTCTGTAGTTGTATTGTGTGTGTGTTGAGTTGTGTTGTGTTGTATTTGGATCACTTTTCGTCATTAACATTTCCATATCACCACAGATCTGCCTGAAAATGTGAATAAAATTGTTGACATGACAAATTATTAGAATTTTTGTATACTTAACTTAATTTTTTTAAGCCAATATATTTTTGATAATATAAAAAAATAAAAAAATATAATAATGATTTTAAAGAAAATGTTCCCCCGTTCCAATCGATATAATGCTAAGTCTGCTAAAATTCATAGATTTTGTAAATTACTTATTTAATTTTTTTAAGAAACCAACTTTTATCATGCGAATGACGTGATATCGCATAAAAAATTTTCATTTAGATTAGATTAAATTTCAAGATTAGATTAAAATGTTTTGGATTTCAAGTGAAATACCAGAAGTAGTAAGTAACTTGAAATGTAAACCAGAATAATAAAGAATCTATAGAAATACTAACTTTTGCACGTTATTTTGTCAATGATATAACATAGGTTGTAGCGCGATTATATTATTGCAACCGGAGATCCTGTTTTTTTTTTTAATTTTACATAAGTACTGTAAAAATCGGATTATAAGAAATTACTCCACTGTTTTACATGGACCATTATATTTTTTTGTAATTATATATGATCTTACTAGCTAACCAAAACTTATTCCGTTAATGGTAAAAAGTGGTACTTAGTTTTCGTGTATTTGACTATAGAATAAGACCAAACCATTCATATTATTTTTTTAACCTATTTATAGTATAATTATAAAACGCTTAAGAAAACTTAAATCATTAGATAGATACGTTATTATCAGGTTAATATACAGAATTAATTAAAGAAAAATTAATAGAAGATAAAGTACAGGCAAAAAACTAAAATATCTATAAAGGTATAATACTTCAATATAATATTGAAGTAAACAAACAAAAACATATTGTGTACTCTTGATAGTTTTATCACAATATTAAGAAAGGAAGAAACAATGTTTTATGGTAAACTATAGGAACAATAGATTAATAGGCTTCGCAATGTACCTAATAAAAACATCAAATAATGATACTACAATTACTTTTTACAAGAAGACGTGAAAATTTATTAAAACATAAACGTCTTTAGAGTTTAACAACCAATAATACAGTCTAAAAAAATAAATTTAAAAATGAATACACCTCCGATACAAACAGACCTCTAAAAAGAATAAAAATAATATTATTATGTCCTTATAGAAGTCGTTGCGTCTGGGGACTGCTTAGTAAAGGTTCTTAAACCGTTAGTTCTTAATGATACTTTGATCAACTACTCTAATTCTGTTAAAAACTTAGGAATCATTTTAGACTCCTCCTTATCTTGGAATACCGCAAAGTTCATTATACATTTCATTCGTTGAAGTGTTTACATAATTTCCTGCCCTTGAAAACAAAGATATCCCTTACTAAAACTCTTATTCAACCTATTATCGACTATGCAGATACCTGTTACTTTAATGCCACGGTGGAGCTCATTAATAAACTTAAACGTTTGCAAATTCTCTGTACCCGATTTATTTTTAGATTAAAGAAATACGAGCATGTTTCTAACTTTCATAGAAAGCTCAAGTGGCTCCCTATTCGCTTTCGAAGAAATACTCGAATTTTATGTCTTCTTTACAAATCCTTCCTTCCCAGGTTATTTTCGCGATCGTTTCTCTTTCTTACACGGTTCTGAATTTTCTTGTAGGCCGCACCTACGTACGAACCTCTAATTCCCTATACATAAAAGTAAGATTTACTCTCGTTCTTTTACGGTTCAAGCAGTGAGGTTGTGGAACACAATACCGGATACAATACGCAAATCGAAATCAACATCTATTTTTAAAAACCGAGTAATCGAACAGTATCTATCCATGTAAAATGAAATTTAAAGTTTGTATATTTACATTATTATATGTTATAGCTTTATAAGTAATTATATGTAATAGCTTTTGTTTACTTTTACATTAATTTCTCACGATTTTCATATGTTGTGCACATATATTGCGACTAATTTTTGTCTTTCACAGGTCTGCTTGAAGATATTTCATTTTGAAATAACTAGTGCCTTTGTACAAATCCATGTTAAAATATGTTTATCTTATAAGTTTTCTGTGTGTACATAAATGTATAATAAATAAAATTATTAAATAAACATTTAGAGTTAAAATGATTTACAATCACTAATAACACTATGATGAAGGGATTTATATCACCACTAGCTGACTCTGTATGACTACGATCATAAGTCATATAAATATAATTTTTACAGTCTACGTGGACGCAGTCACGGGCAACAGCTATCCCTAATAAAGCACTTTACGAACCTTTCACCAATAAAACGTACATGTCTTGGAGACGACTGTTTCCATTTCGACAAACACAGATTTCGATTAAAAAAAACACATTAAAATTCGTCCACGCGTTTGGCTGCTAAATTGCCACAGACAGACACACAGATACACAGATACACAGATCGACAGGTCAAACTTATAACTTAATTTCATGATTTATTATTAAAATTATTTAATCCACTAACGTATTTTCATCATTTCTAAATTCGTTTTAATTTTTGTTATTCAAAGGCTTAAACTATTCTTTTTTCTTCCTAAAATAATAACAGCTCTCATAGTATTTTCTTACTAATTTTAAATATATATTTTTTTAAGGCTACACAATATATAAATTTGTTTTTTTTTTTATTTATGGCTTTGGTAACACTTTATAATTTTTAGCTACTTGATGTACAAAAATATTTATCAATATGAATGAATTAACTTAAGATGTCTGTAACTTTGACCGTGACCGTAATCTAAAGCATGGGTGTAAAAATAAACAAGAAGTTTTAAACTTATCCTTAGAGAATAACATTTTTTGCAAAAGTAAAAACAATTCTTAATAAATTTAAGCTGTAATTAAAGTTTATCACTATCCTAAAAGTAATCAAAATGCCTTCACAACGTAGAAAAAGTTACGTGAAGGTCAAACGATATTTAATAAAAAGCCAAAAAAATTAAAAACTCTTGTTATAGATAGGTTTCTATAACAGTAGGTAACAGGCTTACTCTTATCGCAGAAAAAAAAGTGGACTGGATTTATTTTAATTATAATATTTTCTTTGATAAGTTTGTTTATTGTGTTTATAATTATAAATTTTGTAATTTCGTCGGCGGCCTCCATGTTTTAAATGCACTTAATTAATGTGGTAAATGTGCCACGATTCATTAATGTGGTTTTACTGACTATATTTGGTCGGACAATTTAAATAATACTTGTAAATCCTTAAAATTTCAACGATTGAGACGAACATACCACTAAAGAGTTAGACAGTCCCAATCCGTATCCGTATGGGCATAAATTAAACTTAGGTACAATGCTAAAGAACTTGCATAAGCACAAAACTTTTGAGAAGGTTGCGGTTGTAAATAAAAGATTATACGGCCATTTTATGTTTTATGTTATAGTTATTCGCTACGCATTCCTACAATTAGTAATGCAAATTGCTTCTTTTACTGATTCAGTATAATTTGAACATTCACAAACAGAAGATATTATCTACTGCAAAAGTAAATGAACTGAGTTCGCGTGTAAATAACATCTCGAATATTAAGAAATAATTACTATTCAGCAAAATTCAAGAATCAATTTTTATTTTAGTAATTTGCATGAGAAGACAGTTTTTCATATAATTCAAAAAATGAAAGAGAAAGATAAAATTATTACTTTTACTATCATTTCTAGTACTTCTGTTGTTTTATAAAATCCAACTGTCGCAACCAATTTCTGAGATAAGTTGTTATAATAATATGAAGCTAAAAACGGTCACGCAGCTCGTATATGTTTTGGAGCTTAGAACAAAAAAAAAGATCTTCAGATCTTCTTAGAGTTAAGATCTTATGATAACTTAATGGTGTGTTTACCAAAACCAGACATAAAATAAAAAATTAAGTTTAAAAATATTAAAAAACTAAATAATATATGTTAAAGAATAAGACTTGACATATTTAGTATCTATAAAATGTGATCGCCTTTATTTGACGAACTATTGACGAGATATTTTTTATTCTTTTTATTTTTCAATTTTAAATATCCTAATGTCATTATACATATATATTAATATTTATAAACACTTTTTTTTTCTGGTCACTGGGTGTAGCCTAGCATTTGAAGCATGAACCTATTTATAATCATTAGCTATTTTTGTCATTAGCTATTTTTCAATTTTAAATATCCTAATGTCATTATGCATATATATTAATATGTATAAACACATAATTTTTTTTCTGGTCACTGGGTGTAGCCTATGAACCTATTTATAATCATTAGCTGTTTTTGTCAGAAAGAAATCTAATTATGTTTCAAATAAAACAAAATTTTTAAGTTGTATTCCATTAGATTGGCCCACTAATTTTTATTATATATCGTCTTAGTATAATAATACAATATTTGAATTAAAATTTGCTTTTGTCTCCATCTCTTTAATTTACAATTTCTCTCGTAAGACTTCAAAGACGCTTCTTTAGAGTTAAAATTGTTTTCCGATGTTAATATTAAATCTCCTCAATCGATATCAATTATCAACCCGAACAAAGTTATTCCTATTGTTACATTTAAGATAGCTTATATTCTATTAAAAATAATAAATAAAATTAATAAAATGCTATGCTAATAATGACGACATTTTATTGCTATTTACTGCGATGGAGATGATAGGACATGGAATGCATACCTACTAAAGAGTCTCTGTGTTAGCTCTCAGTAACTTGTGGAAGTAAGAAGAACTAGATTCTTAAGTGTTTTCTTTCGCCTCTATAACTTTCTGCGTAACTTCACCATTCCTTTATCGCACAACCGACCCATTTCTCTCTTCCGTGCTTGACCAGTATCACTCTTACCAGGACACGTGGTAGATCTCAACCGCTTCCTCTTCTGGTTCGTTCTAGCCACGAACTTATCTCTGAATCAAACTTTCCTCTGAGGTTCATATTTGCATTGGGTTATAATATAGACGACTTTAAAACACTTTAAAAACCTGGTAAAGTACTTTAAAAGCTGATGGCAATGTACAATGTTTCAAGTATTCATAAGCGAAGAAGAACAAAACAAATCATGATCAGGTGACTTGTCTCTTTGTCGACCAAAACGTAAAATAATATACATTTTAACTTTATTATGTTAGTTATTCCAATAAAATGAATATAAGTAAGTTTTGGTTAAATTGTAATCGAGGTATCTACGACTTTTTTTTAAAGATAATTATAATAATTATTTATACATATATACGTAAGATAGTTATAACAATAATTTATACAAGTATAAATTTAATGTAATTATTTTAATGTCTTTAATTTTGCCCAACTAGTTTCGAACCCATTCGGGTTCTTCTTATACTACATTACTATTATTCAACAATTGGCTGTTTCTGGCGATTCCGTCCCCGTGTTTATTGCCAAAAAAATATTTTTATTTTTCTATTTTTTTTTAACTTCCCGCTAAATAAAAAGTATCCTATGTTACTTCTAAACCACCAAAAGTATGTGTACAGAGTTTCAGAATGATCGCTTGAGTAGTTTTTGCGAGAAAGCGTAACAAACAAACTAATATTCACATTTATAATTTTAATAAGATAAATAATAACGTAACAAAAATGTTCTATAAATAAGATATTAATACTTTCAAGTAATCAGAAGTTAACTCATAATATTAATTTAATACAAATTTCTGAGATCTCTGACAAAAGTTCAATTTTCCTAATACGATGATATTGCTTTTTGAAAGTCTCTTTCAATTGAGTTGTAAGATTAATATATAGTTATTGCGTTCTCATTATTTTATTAACTTACACAGTTTTTTTTATGTTATTTTAATAAACTGTTTGAATAGTTGGCATTTTATAAAAATTTACTTCAGTTTTGTTAAAATTTAATACTGACTTTATTTTCACTAGGTAAGTTTTTTTAGTTTTAGAAATACTAGAAACGACCCTAAAATATAAAGATTTTGTTAATGTTTTATATACAACAGGATTCCTTTCACCTGTTCAAAGTTATAAACGCTTTTAAAACAAGTTGCCTTAACTTTTTGAGAAATTCTAACAGTAGGTACATTGAACTGCTAAAGTACTTTGAACTGCTAAACACAGACATTGCATTTTGAATATTTTAAATTAGTATATTAAAACCATAACTACTGTTTAAGTTACACTTGAAAAAGTTTCTAAAATGATTTGGGAAAACTACCTTCATTACTAATAATATTATGTAAGTACGTAAATATAAAGAAAAAAATAGAAATTGGTGTAGTCCGACAAAAAAAAGGTTTACGATATAATATTTTACTCAACTTCTTACTGTGACTTGACTTTCAAGTAGATGTTTAGGCAAACATATACAATTAATATTACTTAGTTATTACCCGTTATAAAACTGATGCGTTCTAATTTAGAAAAATAAATAATTTATATTATTTTTAAGTAAACATTAAAAACGAGATTAATTTTGAACTATGTATGACATTACATTCACAGCAAGTTTGTTCACACTTATTAAATATAGTTTATGACATAAGGATATATCATTCTGAACGTTTTGTCTCCACTATTTAAGCTTCTATTCAAGCACTATATGAGCTTGCAGAATCTACCAATTAAGCAAATTAATTTTGTTCAGACTGAAGACTACTTTGTAAAAAATATTTAATGTTCTCTGTAAATTTATTATCTTGACAAAAAAGTATATAAATAAATCATCATTCCTTTTCTGATAGTTTTTATGTTGCAATATTGTAACTTTGCACGAATTCTTGCTTGAATTTTCAATCTGCAAGCTTAGTAACATCAATTTATTTGGTGTTTAATAATAAAAAAAGTTTTAAGCATTTCGTGGTAGAAATGACAAAATAAAACTGTACATTTTAACATTGAATGAAGTTTTGTGATTAACAGAAAAGCTCAAACAAACAAAGAAAAAATATATATTTTTTATGTTTGAGAAAATGTTATGTTTTTTAATTAGTTTTATTTTTTTGACATTATTCTTTTTTAATTTGTTACAATAACAAAAAGTTAGTTCCATGATTTAATTTCAAAAGATATTTTTATGAATATTTAGCAAAGTTAAGAAACATGCTAAGTTTTAATTCCTACTGCCAAAATACATTCGCCGTTGAGACCTTGTTTAGTCTACATAACTTATCGCAGTTGATCTCAAAAATAGTTTTGCTAAAAACGTGTCTTTTTTAAAAAAATAAATGCTTAGTGAATTTTAAGTAACAGAAATGCTAGTAGTGTTAATGTTATACATAAGTTTTAATTATTAAAAACTTCGCAAGTTCACTTTAATACTTCTTTATGGAGTGTAGTCGAATTATATAACTTCGAAAAAAAAAAGGTTTCTATACATACAGCCCTTTTTAAAATTGTTCTGTTTTTAACAAATTCTGGCTACGAAATTAAAAATAGTAATAATAATAATATAACAGGACAATTTACACACATTGATACTAAGTGAACAAATTATTTGCTTGTGTTAAGGGTGTTAGACAAAGATATAAATATACATAAATAGAAATACAGATTATAAATACTAAGAATATATTTAATAAACGACCAAACCCAGAAATACAGAAATCTATTCTCATCACATACATGCTTGTTCCTGTCGGGAATCGAACCCAAGCCCCATTGTGTTGCTATAGGTTAGGCGTCTGCGCTAACCAAATGGTTTGAATTAAGGAAAAATAATTTCTTCTCGTGGAAATACGCAAACTGATGTAATTACATACATCAGTTGTAATTACACGAAAAAATCTATAAAATGGAATTCCATTTTTATAGAATTTTTCGTCCGTGAATCCTCTCTAAATATTCGAACTATAAAACACACGTTAAATAAGTTCATTTATTTTTGCAGAGGATATTATCAGTCTACTAGTTAAATTGAAATTTATATTGAATCTGTAAAAGAAGCATTTGCATTACTGTTTTTTTGACCGGTAGCAACTCACCTTACCATAAAATATCCGTATAATTTTACTTTTACAACCGCTACCTTCTTTAAAGTTTACAGCATACTCAAACACTTTAGCATCGTAGATATAACTTATGCTAATATTACGTATTGGGTTTATGTTACTCGTTAATGCTTTTATGATCGTCTCGATTGGTGAATTTTGTTTTCTATTAGTAAAGTTAATGTTGGAGTTCTAATAATGTTCCATAACATCGAGGTTCACTGTCAGATATTGGACGTTTTAAAAAGTAATAGTTTTATATAATAGCTAGATAGAGATTACTCTATCATATTTTAATAGAACCGGACATGAAACCATGTACTAATCAGTGGAATAAAACATAACAACCCCGTTAAGTTTCTGTCACCAGCACTTTTCAAGTAATTATTTTTCCGAGCTGATGGTACTGATGAGATAATAAAATCAATATTTCGTATAAATCAGACTTTCAATAAAAAAAAAATGATTTGAATGGTAATGATTATTTATTATTTATTTTTTTAATAAATTATCACATCAAAGTAATTCATCCTTATTTTTCTTCTTGTAGTTTATTAGTATCCTATATTAAAACTTGTAGAGAGCAGTATCTTTTTGTTTCCGACATTTCTAGAATTTTATACAAAATATATGAAACATTTTTTTTTAAATATAAATAAAAAAAAAGTAATAACCATGATATTTGTTTTGGAATTCATTAAACTTTTGAAGCAAATTTGCTCAGTAAATATGTAAACATTTTTTATTTCGCAATAAATAAAACGAAATGAACAATGTGACTGACTTAAATCGAAATCTTAAAAATTGTGTCCAATTATATACCTACCTATATTTATGAATTCCAACTAAATATCTCGTTTGGAATTAGAGTGTTACAAAACATGGTAATTGAACCGTTGTTTAAATAATTATATTCAACCGTCCTGTTTATCGAGTGGTTAGTGCGGACGCCTAACGTATAGCGGCTCAATGGGGCCAGGGTTCGATTCCCGGCAGGGACAGGCAGGAATGTGATAAGCATAGATGTCTGTATTTGTGAGTTTTGGGTGGGTCGTTTATTAAATATATTTCCAGTATTTATAATGTGTATTTGCATGTATTCGTATCGTTGTCTAACACCCTTAACACAAGCAAATAATTGGCTTACTTATGGTTTGATCAATGTGTGTAATTTGGCTTGACATTATTATTATTATTATTTACTAAAAAAACTATATATATAGTAACAATAATTAAACAAAATGTTTTACATCACTAATTAATGATTGTAGAAAATTTCCATTTCTATTTACTGAAAATCGAATGAATAGAAAGTTATGAAATTATGGAACATATTTTATTTTATTTTTAACACCAAATTTTCGATACAATTGTTTTATAAATTTTCATTTTTGTTTTACCATTAATCTTGTATCCATAATAGATCTACTAAATGTTACTGAAATTCCGGAAATGAGGTCAACTGACAGCTCGTATATTTTTTTTTTCATAAAATAAACGAAATGTAAAATTTATACCAATAATATTGTGCAAATATGTTTCAGAGATAGGATCAAGATAAAATTTAAAAACTTTACCTATCTAGTGGTTTGTGTAAATGCCTATTTATTTATTTATTTATTTAAAAAAAATTGCACTCATCTCGCAAGGGCCAGAATAATTCCCCAAGCATTTTCTTCCAGCAATCCCTCAAATAAACAGTAAATACATAAAGATGCATAACAAACTCAAAATAAAGTAGTTAAATATTATAAAAAAATGAGAAAAAATTCTACTAATCTTATAACAAAATTTTCTAAAGAATAATACCTAGTATAAAACATAATATTAAATAAGAATTTCTTACAAAGGAATGCCTGGCCTGAGATATCAAATGGTTTTTGACAAGGCATTTAAAAATATTTTTGTTATGAACTTTCCTAATGTCGGTAGGTAATGCATTCCAGAGTTTAATAGCTTGTGTAGTAAATGAGTTGAATTGGAAGTCAGTGCGACAGAGAGGCATTCGAAGTGTTAAATTTTCGGTGGAGCGAAATTGACGACTATGAGTATCACCGAGAAATTGAAAACGAGATTTCAAATAATTAGAAGAACATGGATCATATAGAAGGGAATAAAGAGTGCACAAAATTCTTAAACTTTGGCGATGTTTAACAGAAACCCATTTATTACATGACTGTAATAAAAAAGCGGCCAAGTCTTAGTGAAATAAAAAAAAACAAATATTCATAAACTTTAATTTTATTATTTATCATTTAAAAAAAAATATGATGATATATTTATGTGAATATTTTAAGCTCTATCTGTTGCAGTTGTACATATGGAGCTAAGAAATTTACATTTGTTTTATAGGAGAACCCTTCAAATGTTTATTTTATATTGAAAATAAATATTTGAGGACTAAAATGAATATTTTGAAATATACCTGTGTAAAATTCATGTGTCTTCTGGAGAAAAATATACGGGCTTACAATCGGGCAGCGCAGTCTTAGTAAGAGTTTCGTTTTTACCCTTTGAGCATGAAACCCTAAAACATGATTACAAATAATAATCAGACCTTGAGGCTCTATAATTAATATAGCGAACACAAATTTAAGACATGATGAGTACGCGAATTTAAATGTTAAGAATTGTTCAAAGTTTAAGTCATTACAAAAGTATAAATTAGGCCCTTCGGTTTAAAATTATGTTGGATGAAAATTGCCTGTCTTGAACTTGCTGTGGCTGGAGATTCCATCTGCGTGAAAAGCGTATTGTTTGTCTTTTATATAATTAAGTAGCTCTGCCAATTTTGTTTTTGTCAATGTTTAAAATGTATTTGCTAGTTATTGTTATATCTTTACGATTGTCTTTAAAAATCGAAAAATAATCAATAATAGCCTAAAATATAATCTTTAGGTATCTTTATACTTTCGTAAAGCTTAGAATTGATTTAAATAAATTAATTTACATTAAAATAGGAATTATATTTTTATTTAAGCTTATTTAAATGTTAAGAATATTTAATAACCTAAGATCACAAATAATCGATAGCAAAAAGTTTATCCTTTTCTTATTAATGTATTATTGCACATATAATTGCAATACTAAGTTTTTGTAATTGTCTTCAAGATATTGACATTTTATTCGTGCGGGGGAGAGGTTCTTATGCAATAATTAGCTGTTCCCAGCTGTTTCGCCCGCTATATAGGAAAAAAAACCTTGTTATGAAGGCCAAAAGGTTTTTACACTTACTTACTCAGGTAAAGTACTTTATTAGGGATAGGGCTGTTGCCCGTGACTGCGTCCACGTAGATACGTGACTGTAAAAATATATTTATATGGCTTATGATCGTAGTCATAAAGAATCACGGGCAATAGCTAGTGATAATATAAATCCCTTCATCATAGTGTTATAAGTGATTGTTTAGTAAAGGAAGAAATTAAAATGCCAGTAAGTTAACAAGGCAAATAAAGAAATTACGATATCGAGTCGTATATTCTAAGTTCTCAATGATTAACTTCGTAATATATACACTATCAACGTACGTACAACGGTCCCCCGACGCAACGACTTCAATAAGTCCATAATAATATTATTTTTATTCTTTTTAGAGGTCTTTTTGTATCGGAGGTTTTTAAAATTTTTAATTTATTGTACGTAGATATTTTATTTTATTACCGAATCACGTGCACTTGGTCAGGATGTAATTGAAAACTTTATAATATAATATAAATTATAATAAAAAAAATATTTAATAGAATCAACTACTTTCCTATAATTTCAATTTTCTTTGAACATCTTATCGAAGTCTGATAACACAATGGCAACCTAACGAATCTTTCCTCTTAAGAAAAGACATCTTTTGTATAATCTACTCCTTTTAGCTCAACTGCTTGTAATGACTACAAAACGACAAAGTTATAAAAACATATTCTTTTATTATTATAGTAAATTCTAAGTGTAGAATATTTGAAAATATCTTTAAACATGAATAGCCATGTTAAGCTTTTTTTAAATTTTTATAAATATAGAATGAAAAATAAACCGATACGGGCAGGGATTCGAACCCGCGACTACTGGGAAACCGTCCCGTCGCTCTTCCAACTGAGCTACCGTATCACTGTCCGTCTCGGTGAATTAAGCATTCTATATGTGATCGTCTTTATCGGGACGGTGGTGACATCTATTAGTTTTCTTTTTCATTCTATATTTATAAAAAATTAAAAAAAAGCTTAACATGGCTATACATGTTTAAAGATATTTTCAAATATTAATATCGGTAGTGGCATCTTTTCAGTGTTTATCTATACTGCAAAGTTAGAAACATTGGTTAGGATTTTCGAAAAAAATTGTGGTAAATTATTATGTAAGAAATATTATTTTTAATTGTTCTCAAGAATTAGCTCACTTTCTTATTCACTCTCTGGAGGTTTGTAGATAGCTCTTTGAGAAAACTATTTTAAGATATTGCCAATTATGTCCGTAATCTTTTACATATGGTAGTAGGCCCGGTTGACACTCAACTGTGGGTGGCTTGATGTGTCTTCTGCGACGCCGGCCAGATACGGACAGGTAGGTCGTTGAATTAAATTAGATCTGTGTTAATAACCTTTATTTTTAAGTATAAATAAGTTGTATTGTTGTTAGCATAATAATTGTATGACGAATATTAATAATTAGTGTCTATCATACTCAGAAAAAAAAATAAACAATTAAGTTCTATAAATTTAAATTGTCTGAATTTATAAACGTGTCTTCTTATTAAAATAACCTTTTGTCGTCCTCTCTTTAATTTATAGTTTCTCTTGAAAGACATCAAAGAGGTCTCTTGAAAGTTAAAATTGTTTTCCGATGTTAATATTAAATCTCGTATATCAATAACAACTCGGACAAAGTTCGTCTTATTGTTACATTTAATATTAATACCGATTTAGCTTAAATAGATATTTAATCTAAATCTGCTAAAGTTCTGGAAACACCGCCTCTATAATTGCGTCTAGAACTGTGAAAACTCGCCTACGAAATATCACCCTCACCGGCTGGACACGTGACAGTCTTCAATATCTTATTTTACTTTTCTGTTCTTGTCTGAAAATCGAAATATGTTAATTATCTGAACAAGTGACTCTCAACTGAGATATTTAAAAGTGTTAGTAAAATTATTGAGCAACTTATTTAATTTTCCAAGTATTCCTGGTTGACTGTAACTACTTACGATCAGCTGGCTCATATTTCTGTTATACATATTGATATTACCAGCGAACAAAATCGACCTAAAAACCCATACATTTTGAGATTATCCTTATAATTTAGCGATGTTTATATATACACTGTTTTTATTGATATAAAAAAGCTTGTACTTAATGGCTGAGATAGTTAAAATATCTACATATAAGTTTGTACAGAACCCTCTAGGGGGCAGTCAATCTCGCACTTGCGCTTTTATAGAACTTTTCCGGTCTTTTTATAGTCATAAAAAGACATACATAAAATACTAACATCATTGTTGCATTGTAATAATTATAGGATCACAGTAACCGAAATTATAATAATAAAAATATATTCTCACTTTTTTATTACAAAAAGTCGTGCATTATAAAAACATCTATATAGCTATATTTTTATTTATATTAATTTGTTTTCACAAATACTTTTTTATTTGCTTATGGTGGGATCATACCTAAAAATAATATGTTAGAAATGACATCTTATACTATCTTAGAATGCAGGAATTTGATAAATAGATATTATAATCTTGTAGTGAATAAAAAAATGTGAATAATAATACATTGAGAATATTTCAATGACAGGGTCTGCACCAAAGGGCATTATGTGGCAAAAAGAAAAATGTTAATTAAATTTTTATAAAATTGTTCTCGCTACGACACATATACTAAATCACTGGAGATAGAAATATAAATAACTAGCTATGAAAAGCAACATTAAAACGGTAACACGCTTAACGTTTTGATATTTTAATTTAAATTACAGTCAGCACTCACACAGGGCGTTTTAGTGAAAAATATACAAGGGTATTCACAAAACTTTAATTGTATTACTAAAAAGTTAATTTTATATTTTTTCTTTCCATTAATGTTTAGCATATGTTTATTCACAAAAAAATATTTTGAGTCTCAGTCCAATACAAACAATATAAAGAAGTTCATTTTTTCAGCTTATAGAAATACTAAAACAAAACAAACCTTCGTTTTAATTCAATATTATTTGCGAAATTTGCTAAATCACTTAGGTGTATTTTAAGACTAAGTATGTATGTATTTCGTAATACTAAATTTGAAGACCCTATAATATCTATGTTATTTTGAGTAAATCTAATATTAGTACAAAGTAACAGCGGTAGAAGTACAAAAATACACACCACAGACACTAAGAGTAGTCACATTAAAATACAGATAAATTAGAAGTATGTAATCTTCAAAAAATATGATTTATTAAACGTCTAATCTTCTAGCTTGTTAAAAAATTTTTATTTTATGTTAATATCATCTTTAAACCGAAATCACTCCGCTCGAATAACCCAGTCTTTGCAAAAGGGTCGACCGACAGAATTTTAATACAATACGTTTTGGGATTTGTACAATCTAAAGTCTCGGAATATTACAAGATTTTTCAAGTTTGGAAAAAGACTTCTTGCGCTTCAAAATTCTACCTTACGATTCAAAACAAATTCGTTAAAGTTTTGTTTTAAAAAGAATGACTAACAGAATTATTTTAACAACTTGGTTCCTTGACGCGGTCTTCAATGGTGATTAATAGAAACATTATTTGGGGCATAATTTGATCCAGTTTTAATAATTGAGTTGTAAATATTATTTGGGTTTTTATTTTCATACCTTTCTATTGTTGTCAGTTACGACAACAAATGTATTTTTAAAAATTATTATTTTTATATATTTTTTTTAAATATTAAAGTTTTGAACATGCCACTTCCTCACTGTCACGAGCTTATTGCTATGTTATTGCAAAATAGCTAATGAATGTAATATAATCATTAGTTTTACATTGTCGACATAATATAATTACATTCAGAGTAACAGTTTTAGAATGCTACTTATATATACTTTTATTCTTGTGAGGCAAGCAAATTCTGTTTTATTATCATCTTTTTTGCACAAGCGACGATTTGACAATATGAAATAGTCGGTCTACTTTTTGGATTTACAAATTTTTATGGTAATACGGAATTGCTTTTATTTGGAATTTTACCTCGGGCGTGTTTTGATCCTAGTTCACTTCACACTTGTCTATGTCACTTGTTCCGTATTAAATTATTAGGTATCTACTACTATTACATTACTAGATGTACGAAATATTAACAAGGAAATTGTGCGCAAATATACTAGACCACTTATATCTATAGTTCTTCGGATGTTACTCAAATGAATATTGCTGCAAACAGATATTTATTTTTAAAGAATGGATATAATATTATTAATGATCTATCTCTTACATACTGGTTAATAACTGCCACATTAAAAAGCATAAATTTAATAATATTATGAATCATAACAAACAATTATGAATGTTAAATGACATCTAGTCACAAGAACGATTTGTAATCATTTGTAACAAATAGATATAGCAAAAGGGATATGACCCTTAAAATGATGGAAAAAACATGAAAAAAGAAGACTTAGATGGAGATAGACAGGTCACGTAACAAAAAGACTCTAATGGAGATGGGTAATGCATATGATATAATTCTATAAAGATGGGCCAAAAAAGTGACCGAAGGTATCCCTGAGAATGTAAAAGAAAGTAAAGAAGTTCGCAGAAAAAACGCATGTATTTCGTAAAACAAAAGGTAAAAAGTTTTTTACGTATTAATATATTCTTGTTAGTATATTAGTTGGTATGGGGGGCCGTCGCCGGGAACCTCCTCGTGTGCCCGTCTGTTTCCCTTGTTGCTCGGATTCGTCCGGTGGCATCGGAAGCGGTACGGGCCGGTGCTCCCTGGGCAACAACGGTTAATGTGATCCTTCGGGTTTGCATTAGCCGTTGGCTAATACTCGGCGCGGGGTGGGTCGGCCATGAGGGTTTGTGCCCGGTTCATGGCTGGCTGGCGGGCAGGCTTCCTTTCGGGGTGGTCTGTCTGCGGGGTGGACTCGGGCCTTTTGGCCTGGGCACTGAGGGTGGGAGGGCGCAGGCCCTCTCCACCGGGGACAGCAGCGGGGTCGCTCCTGGTACTTCTCTGTGCGCAGAGTGGACTGTGGGGCGGTCCCGTGGTTGTGTGGGGGGTGTGTATAGAGTGCGGGAGGTTGGGAAGGAGAAGGGTTCAGCCCGTTCCTTCCTAGCCGTAGGCCTAGGTGAGAGGGGGGGGGCGACCTCTCTCGCCATTGCACAGGTCTATGATGTAGGGGTACTCCGGTTGCCCGGGGTACCCTTATCAGGGGGGTTCCGCTGAGGTATCGCGGTGAATGCTTACGCGATCTCGTGGCGTCTCATTGTAGCGATGAGGGCAACCGTTGGTTTTTTTAGTGGGGTGCCTTAAAAATGGCAGTTGCCGGGTGCCGCACATACCACCTGGCCATCGCCTTCCTGGCTGGTGTGACGATGAGGAAACGCATTTTTTCCAACGAAAAAAGAAAAAAGGGTTAAATTGGTGTAAAGAAACTTGTATATTACAAGTGAAAAATGAGGTTCTACTATTTTATTAAAAATATATTTCTTATAGTTGTTTTTCATCTTGAGTAACTTAGTAAAACACAATACGAGATTTTATTAACTCCTTCTTTAAATTATTTCTCAATTACGCTTCACATTGCACAAATATTTTTTTTATTTAAAAATACAGACATTAATGTTATTAAAAAACTGCAAATATTTCAATTATTAAACAAAATACAGAGATTTCACTTCTTAAACATTATGAAGTTGGCTTTAGTAATAAAAATAAAGATATAAAATGCTAGATAAAATATACAATTAAGAAAATTTAATTTATAAAACCGTTATTATCCCTTTAGTTTGGATTATAATTATAGCAAAAGAGTATCCATTAATCTAAAACCATATTATCAATTAATTATATTTTTAACCCCCGACCCAAAAAGGGGGATGTTATAAGTTTGACCTGTGTAGCTATGTGTCTGTCTGTGGCAACGTAGAGGCCAAACGGCTGGGCGGATTTGGATGCGGTTTTCTTATACAATATTGATAGTAAAAACCTAAACAAGTGAAATAAGTTCCTTAGTTCATTTAGTATAACATAGAAAAAAAATTAATAGTTTTAAAAAAGTAGAAAAAAAAATATTTACAATTTAAAAAATCTTTAATAAAAAAGTAGGTCTAAAATTTATAAAAATAACATTATTATGTACTTATTGAAGTCGTTGCTATTGTTATTGAAGTCGTCGGGGGACCGCTCAATAAAGGAAAAATTCAAAATGCAATTAAGTTACCAATTCAAATAAAGAAATAACAATATCAAATGGTATAGTCTAAGTCCTCATGCATTAGCTCTGAAATTTTGTAAAATAGACACCATCATCGCCGTACGTACAACGGTCCCTCAAGGCAACGACTTCAATAAGTACCAGAAAATAATATTATTTATATAATTTTTAGACGTGTTTTAGTATCGGGGGTTTTTAAATATTTTTTTTTATTATTGCAATACATATTATAAAATGCCAGTCAATTTTATATAACAAAATAGTTTTAAATAAATTTTCCCCTTATCGGTTTATTTCTTATTATCTATTATTTTTTACAATTTTATCATGTATAAACAAGTTTACAAATATTTTCAAACATCCTTTCAGATATTTACTCCTATAAGATCTTAATATTTAAATATTCTTTTGACAATATTTAAGACCTAATAATATTAAATTCTATATTCGCAAACGACCTATCGAAAATCAATACACGAAACAACATAGTTTACCTAATATTACATGCATTATGCATAACTCTGACGTAGAATTCGAAACATGCTTTCGTGATGTAAATCACCTTGAATAACAGTGGGTAGAGAAATGCAATTCAAAATCTAGTAACAGTTATGACACTTTCTACATTACCCCTTTCTACATTTCTGTGACCCACTTTCCCTCGCAATTTAATACTATCATAATGTTTTTTCTATTTTTATGTATAATGTCATAAACAGAATTACCAAAATGTTAATATATACTCAATTATGAAAATTCATCTTTCTAGCTTATGCTAACCCATGCCGACCAAGCTGCAAAGTCTATTAGAAAATAGATTTTTCACAGTTCCAAGATAAAGTAAATTTCAGTATATCATTTAAATTAGCTTGATATCTTCACGTATTCCTGAGAAAAATGATCTTGACAGATGGATGGACGGACGGACAAAAAAGGGATCCTATAATGGTTCCGCTTTTTCCTTTTTCAAGTAGGTACTGATTCCTAAAAAATGCAAAAAGCGTCCTCTAGTCGCCATTTTTTAAATTCATCTATGTGATAAGAAGATAATTCGATGTTTTAAATAAAATTAACTACAAAGGTAAAGGCCAATAAAGGCTTTTATTTTTCTTTATCCTTTAGAAGGAATTTTGCCTGATAACAAAAAATGGATTATCCATTTTTCAAATCAGAACCACTTTTTCAGTTTCTTAATGGAACATTACAATAAAATGAAGTCACTTTATTACAAATTAAGAAAATACATAATAAAATAGAACAAAGAGAAATTAAAAATATTAAATTTTTAATTTGTAAGCAACCACCAAATAAGCGCTAGAGCATTTGGTAGCGACCCGATTATCAAGAACATGCTAGTCGGCTAAGGTAATAGTTGGCCAATCTCTATATAAAATATTGACACTAGTTATATTTTTCATGTAAATATTTCATTTGGATGTTAATTAATTCATGTTGATGATACTTCCATGTTGATGATATTGTCATGTTTCACTATGCGAAGCTAAACTTTTAACGAATTTCTACTTACAGTCTTAATTGTGGATAGACAGACTAAAATAACAAAATTATCTTGAACCCGCAGCAGCCACTGTCATTTTAAATAATCTGTAAAAAGTTTTAAGGATAACTTGTAATATATTTAAAATTTTGTTCCATTCATGCTTTCAGTATAAAGTGTAGTTGAAGTTCAAGTGACTACTTTAGAAACTAAACACGTAAGGTACTAGCACTCAGTATAAGACTAGCGCACACCATTACTCTTTAAAAAATGTGTTCAAGTACATACTGCAAAGAGTTACACCTACTTTAACATACAATTCTTTTTTGAATTACTTTATTATAACCAATGATTGCAATAACTGCATGTACTAAAGTATCTTATGTCAATGAATTACCTGGTATCAATAGGAGTATCTCTACAAACGTCTTTCATAAATTACCTGGAAAACTCGCAAAAAAACATTACATGCTGGGACTAGATCCAATTAAATCATTAGTAAGGATTAAAAAATATATATAAATTAAAATTTGTTTTTATTTAATTAAGCCATATATCTAACAACAAAAGAAAAATGTTTTATTATGTAGCTCTGTGAAGAATGTGTTTTGACGCAAAAAAGCGACGTATTTGATGACAAAGAAAAAAATACCAATGTAATATAAGGCATGAAATTAAATCTAATTGTTAGACTTCTGACACCTGAGGACAAAATTTAATAACACTCAAGTTACCAATATCTGTGATATGTAATTCATTTTTGATATGGTAGTGTTTGAGGTTTGTATATAAAAACGTACAAACCACAAAATAATATCAGTTTGAAATGAATTTCATATAACATCATAAATGAAAAGGGAATATTTTCATTTAAAATGTGTAATATTTCCGAAAATATACAATTGACTGACTTATGGCAAAGCAGTCCCTACTTCTCCTCTGTGGTATATTATGTGGTATGCAAAAAAAGTATCTCGAGAAAAAAGAAAAATGACAATGAAAAGTATCCTAATAGTTTTATATCAGTGTATTATCTCATCGCAACGGATTCTTACAATCAATCAGTGAATAAAAGTATAAATATAGAATAAATAATTTAATTTTGTAATTCATTTTCTTACCTTATTCTTATAATATAGGTGTATGAAGAATCAATGACTATTTCTTATTTGTTATCTTTGTAATAAAAATATATCGGGCTACAGAAAAAAAGGAAAACTAAAAAAAAGATGAATAAAGTATATTGTACGGCCGTTTTCAAGATTCAGTAAATCAAGTCTTTGTCAAAGAAAGAAAAACCTATGTATCTTAAGTAAGATTAAAGGTAAGGTAAGGATCCAATATTCTAAAAAATAAGTTGTCACCTAGTTTGGGAAATTCACATAAGATTCTGAATACGAAAGTTGTATCAAGTTATAGCAAATACATTAAAATTACCTTATGCATATAAAACAAATTAGACGTTATTTAAAAAAAACCTTTACTTTCTTCTTTTTCCAAAATATCTTAAACATATATTATTTGACATCTGTTTTTGCTGCGAATGAAGTGGCGATTCTCAGTAAGTGCCTAATTATAAAATTTATTCAAAACAAAAATATGAGCAAAATAAACATATTGTGAAGATTTAAAGGCTTCGATTTTTCCATTTGTAAAGTGGTAATATCCTTGGACTCTTACTATATGTTACTTTTTATAAACAAAACTTTGATAAATTGAACATAAAAAGTAAAAAAGTCCTATAAAAAATGTAAAGAACTTACTGAACTTTTAATCTTAAGGAGTTAAGAAGCTTCAGGAAAGTTTAAGGTTGAGGGGTTTTTCTTTTATATCTATTACTTTGTGGTCAACTTTGATAGAGAATGTAGAATGTTTTAAAGAATGTTAGAATTTTAACCCAAACAAATGAAAGATAAAAAGTGGTATTACTTACAAATCATGGAGAGTAAGAGTTTTCGAGGCTACTGATAAACTGTAAGTCAAATAAAGTAACATTTTCATAAGATAGAGTTTATTTAACTTAAAATATTGTTGTACAATATGTTAAGTAAAATAAACATTGAATAATAAGATATAAGCTTTTAAATTCACAATTCATTATAATGCTTCTAGTGCACTCTTGGACGCGCACTTCTGTAGTAGTAGTAGTTCATAAGTAGATATAAGCACCCATCGATCAAGCACAAATGTCTATTTTTATTTAATTATTTAAAGTAGAAGTTTCAATCACTACTAAAATCCTCAATTATTCATTATTTTAACATTTAAAAAAATCTAATATTTTAAATAATTAACAAGTACTTTTACTATTTTTAGAATAATTAATACAATTAGTCTTTTCATTTCATGTTACAACTGCTATTTTTCTATACAATATTTCTGCTTATTCAAGCCGACTTATAAAATAAGTCAGTTATTGGATTGCAATTTTATGTAATGTTAATGGCTTAACAATATCATTATATGTATTTTATCACTGAAGTCAAATTGCAATATAACAATAAACAATTCGATTAATTACCAATACGTACGTACAAAACGTACTAAAAGTCACACATGGCCATTCTCGATTCAGAGATACCACGTCATAGGCAAATCACTATGTTTCTTTTTTTTTATGTTATTAATAAAAGGTGGAGCAATGATGCAAGTCATATAATGGTAAGTGATCACAGCCATCTACTGTCTCCTGCAATATCTTTGTGAAAGCATCCATCTCGTATCGAAGTGAAAACGGTGATACTTCCGTAAATTAACTTTCTTAAGCACCGTCCAAAGAACTTAATTCAACATAAGATGGAGGTTCATAGTAAAAAGTATATTGAGAACCGCACTGTTTAGCAACGCCTTGCACCCAGATGGTAGAGTTGGAATTGTAGGGCAGCGAACGGTGCGGTAGGGTTGGATTTAGTAGTAATATTGGATGGCAGATAAGATTCAATAGCTCATAGCAACAATCTCCTTGATTCATGTTTCAAATTTGAAATATGATGTAGTGATCGTTATGCTGGTGAATAAAGTACAAAAAAAGTACATTTTTTTATCCTTTAGTTATCGCATGGCGTCAATCACATACACATACAATTTTTTCTTCCCTTTATCGACTATCTATCAGCCACATATGTTTAATCATTATTTATTTTTTCAAACTTTTTTTACATTCATCCAGTTTTTCTTTAAATATTGAAATCGAAAATAAAATACTTTATATTAAAAAAAATACAAAATCGCATATCGTGACTCTCGTAAAAGTATTAACGAGTAATATAAACCCGATCTGGAATGTTGGCTAAAGGGCTAGAATTACGGTCAACTTTAAAGAAGGTTGAGGTTGTTAACGTAAAATTATACGAAAAAAATATTTTTTATAGCACTACTAATATTCAGATTCCATTGCTTCCGGTTCTCACAATTAGTAGGTTTTGCAAATGCCGAAGCATTATATTACTGAAACACTATTTGCAAGTTCAAAAGAAGCAGAATATATTATCTAATACATAATTATATAAACTGATTTCACGTTTACTCTCTAGCTGGAATATATCATTTCATAAAATCAATATTCACTGAAAAAAAGTTCTATAATCAATTGAGTTCTCAGTATGCTTTTACTAAATGTTAAATGTTTTTACATATAATACTAAGGCAGTGTTAAGTAAAACTTATCCGAGTACGTATATCATATTTTGAAACTTGTCTCATTTTTACAGAAGAACTCTAGTCTATATTAGGGTCTATATACAATTAATCTTTTTTTTATTAATTGTTTTTTTTTACGACTTGTTATTTTAGTTTAATTCAATGAAACCCACAAGAGAAAAAATGTAGTAATAAATAATTATTTCCTACGACTACAAATATAAGTTTTACACATCATCGGCTCTAACATCATATTTCATTCGTTCCGGTGTAGTTTAACCTAAAATAAAACTTTATGTATACTGACATCTCAGTTTATGTTTTGAGTTAGGCAATGTTAAAACGTTGCATGTACGTAAAAACTTGTTTTCTGTTATTATATAAATTATTATAGCACCAAAGTCTTGTATATTCTTAACTAAGTCCAATATTCAAATAATATCTTATGATTAGTATCCGAAATAAGTAAGAAGATTAAAATATTGTTTAGTCTCTAAGTATGGTAAAGACATTATATGTTATTAATAAATTATAAGAAATACAAAAAAAAGTAACTATCTTAAAAGGTAACTATTTGGCAGATGGTAATCTATGGAGGCTTGCTCTTTATTTTTTTATTTAAACGTAACCATAAAAAACCTAACCTAACCAAACAAACCTAACCATAAAAATCGTCGCATTATTACATCTCAGTATAATATCGCAACATAATATAACATGATCAATATTTTGGTTTAGATTAAATGATAGTAAAAAATATTTATATATTTTTTTAAAATAAAAAATAGGGTTATCATAGCAAATACTTAAAGCAAAAAATGGTAACGATACAAAAAAAAACATTTTACATAAAAAAAGTAATTAAAAATTATACTCAATGTTTTCATGAAATAGTAGAACAATAGTAGAACAGTTTCTAATGGAATAGTAGAACAATAGTCATATTTTTTGAGTTACCCAATTAAATGAATCATAGCTATGATGATATACAGCTGTATAAAAGACAGTATTTTTAATTAATTTCTAGGTAATAGCTCCTAAATGTTGAGCATAAAATTAAATTATAAAAGTTTCATAAAACGATATATGGTAACGATACATACTTCGAAATATGCGACAAAGTTAACGACAAGAGTTTTAACATTTTACGACAATTTCCTAAGATCAGCTAGGAAGATGCTATTGAAACCATGAATGTTTTAGTTTCAGACTCATGAATTTATTATAGAAGCGAGGTATTCCAGACTGTAAAAGATATTACTTAATTCTCTCTAAATTTTGTTATAGCGAAATAATTTTAGTATTTTTCAATGATGAAAATGGAAAATATAATTTAATTCTTAAAATTTCCGCAATTATGTTAAATAGTTGCAGTTTTTTCTGACCAATATGATCAAATATACAATATTTAAAATAATTAATAGTCAAAATTAAAATTAGCAAGTTTTAAGGATGTAATTAACAAGTTTTAAGGATGTAATTAACAAGTTTCATTATCACTGTTATTGCCTTTTTAGAACAATATATTACCTAAGTAATATATTTTTCTAAAAAGGCAATAACAGTGGAATTAAAAAGTACAGTGGAAAATAAAATTAAATATTTTCGCAAAGCCAAGAAGTGGCATTATACTAAACTCGGCGAAAACTCGTGAAGCTTTTATTTGTCATAAAAGGAAAACTATTAATTTTCAGTAAGCGCTTATTTATAGAGGTGTTTTTGTTGAAGATCAATAGATTTCTCTACAATACTTTCAGTTTTTAAGTTCTAATGTTTAAATAACATTTCAAAAGTCACCAAAAATTCCGAATACAGAGATCCAATTTTTTGTTCCAATTAGCAATAAACAGAAAACCAGGACAGCAGATGTTCCTAAACTAAACTTTACACCCGGTCGCACTACAACAGGAGCTGGCGCTGGTCCTCAACATATTTGAAGATTGGGAAGAATCACAGAATGATCATGGAATTTTCTTTAATCTATCTAGGGCGTTCTGCTGTGTTCAAAGATTATCTTATAAGCAAAAAAAAATATGGTATTAGTCCCTAGATTTGATTAGTTCATATCTTAATGATATAATTCCAAACGTAGATGTAAATGGGAAACGTTTCCCCAATTTTTTGATTAAAATTGGTGTACCACAGGGCTCTTTATTCTGTATCTTTGGGTCCTTCTTCTTCCTTATTTACATAAATGACTTACCTTACCTAGTGAGGGAAAAACATGGGATAGCGTTGTTAGCTGATGTGTTCTCCTATTATTAAAGTTAATGTACGGTTAATTTTTAAAGTTAAACTGTTATTCACAATGTAAATAACACTGTCAGGTGTTGTACATTGGTTTAACGGTAATAATTTGTTGCTCAGTAAAAAAATACAAAATTTTTTTTTTTTTTGATTTTCCAATATTTGATTTTTCAAGGAAGCTGAGTTTTGCTGCATACGCAGTCAAAAACAATATGTCGATTAACAACTATAGAATCAGAGCGATTAGTTTACTTAAGTTACTTTCATAGTAGAATGTCATATGACATACTCTTTTTAGAAAATGCAGCCGACATTGATACGATATTTCCATTACATAAGAAGACTGTTCGAGCAGTTCATTATAGGAGAATAACAGAATCATTAAAAAACAAATATAAAGAATTTAAAATCATGACTTTTGGTAATCAATATATTTATAAAACATTAATTCAGGTTCATAAAAATATTTCAAAGTTCATGAAAAATTGTAATTTACATAAATAAAAACAAGAAATAAAAAAAACTTCTTTAATGTTAATTTTGTACGTTTTTATAATAAGCTCCCAAATGAAGCCTTAAGTATATCATCAAATAAATTTAAATACTATATATAAAAAAAAAAATGATAAAAAAATCCTATTATAGTGACGACGGTATAGAAATAAATTATATTGTATTGTAAATAACTAGATATTCCCGCATCCTGTTTATCGTTGTAGATTTATTTTTATTTTATCAAACGGCTGCATCACAATATCCCTTAGAAGTCATTAGTCTTGGTAACATCGGGAGTTGGGTTGCTCTCCTCCCTAAAATATGGCGAAGGTGGTGATGGCGGGTCTTACGTTATTCTGCTGCATATGGTGCTACAAGCAGAGTTTCTACTATTATCGTTATTTTTCTATTATATGTATATATATGTATAAATATATATACATATATATATATATATATATACACATAATAGAAAAATATTAGTGATTTCAATTTTACACCTTGTTTAATTCATAAAATAAATGTTCGAGTTATAGGATGACCTCATTTAATTTAATTTCATTTTATTTCGGTCACATTTATACATCAAAGTATGCTGAGCTATACATTATTAGAAATAAATATTGTGCAACCAATTTTAAAATGCAATACAATTTTGCCAATATTCTGATTTATATGTTGTATTAATTATGTACTCAGTATCATAACAATTTCTAAAGTTTGTGTAGAAGATATAGTTATATTATAATACTATGTGTCACAGACAAATTTTCATGACAAATCCTTTATATTGCATTCATTATATTTCATCTCATCAATGATCTTTGACATGGAATCATAATGAATGATAGTGGGTAATTTAACTTTATGTTATATCCGACAAATGAAATCACAATCAAATAGACTCACTTCAGTTTCGATTATCTTTGAGCGTAGTCTAAACGAGAAGCTATTATCTGAAGCTGTTATCTGACCTTATTTTATTACTTGTGAAATATTTTGAAATATCAAATTATTAGTATTTTTTGCATAATTTGAAAAAAAAAAGAATTTAGTTTTTAATAACATTTTCTAAATTGATTTATAATTTGATAAAATAACTTTGTCTTTAAAAAGATTTGGATGTTTGTAATTCTAGAGTTTTCTCAAGATTTCTTTCAAGTTGCAATTAAAGGTTTTAGAATTGAAAAGGAAACTTATGGACTCTGAGTTATGTTTTTTAAAGTCATCATAAATCTTAATTACTGGTATAACTTGAAATAACAAAGTAAAAGATTAAAGACGTTACATAACGTAACAACAATTAATTACATGAAGATACCTAATATTATTAATAATAAAAAAGAAGTCTCCTTTTTTGTATAAGAGTATAATTTCTGAAATAGCCCTTAATGAAGGTATGGTTTCTGTATTAAATATTTAGTTGTAAAATCAAGTAAGGCGGGTTACTATAGTAAAGATGATGTTCCTAATATTTGTCACTTTAATTTCATTGTTTTTTTTAATTACCATTATTTTGAATCTTACTCTTAATTCTTTGTCACAACTAAATACTTTTTATCATTATCACACATTAAAAAAGGTAACTGTTTTGGTTGTATGTTTTCTTATATTTCACGCCAACGAGGTATTCAACTGTTTATAAAGACCGAGCTACAAACTGAACCATCCCTTCACTTACTTTAAGTTGACATACAACTAGAACTTAATAAATAATTCAAAAAGACGTTCGTATATATAAGCAGTTACATTTTTAAACATTGATTGACGTTTGATATAAAGTTTTCGGCAAAACTTACTTTGAGGTATTGGCATTTGCGGTTAGACTAATTTCTAATTTGGACATATAACCCAACTCAAATGAAGAAATACAAGATAAACATAACATAGCTAGGGACGTCAATAATTTTATATAGGTGATTTAGGTACACATTTATATATTTTTAATAACTTTTAACGATTAAACATAAGCAAACTTATCTAAGAACAAAAATATTAAAGAGTATTTCGCTATGATAACTGTTCTCTAGTTTGAATAGTTTTACATACAAAGTTCTAAAAATTTTTTTGACCCCGAACTGAATAAAAAAAAAGTTTTACTTCTAAGTTCATGAGTACCTCCATATAAAAGGGAAACACTTATTTTGTTATTAATGTGAGTTGTTTAACAATTATCAAAATTATCTATGTTTAAAACACGAATACAAAATTAAGCTATTGCAAAAATTCACAAGTAAGTTATAAGTCACTGTGGTCAGTCATATTCAGTTTACTAAATGTTGATGCAATCATCATGAAAACCTAATTAAATTAGTAGGTTATAAATTTAATTACATTATTAAAAGCAGTGACAACGTATAAAGAAAAGTAAGCATCGATACTTAAAAATGTAATTCAAATTCAAATCAATTGAGAAAGTTTCCTTCCAATCTTCTAACCTCGTAACAACTTTAGAGTAGATAAGTTTATTAAAAGGAAATGCTATTGTACGTTTCGCTTTATTCTGTCTCACTTAGATTGCTAAACATAATTGTTTACTGAATTAATGATGAAATACTTGATACATTTTATTTATGATAATAACATAATACCTGTTCATTCAAAATAGTAGGGAATGAAATATTCTTACGAACTATTTATACGGGGGAGGAGGGGGGGGGAAGCTGTAACAAATGTTTATTTATTAAAGTTTTTTTAATTTCAGCAACGGTATTTTTATAGAAACCAATTAAAACATTTAAGGAAAGACTTGAAATCAAAATTGTCCCTAATAGTTAAACAATAAGCTTTTATTATTATTAAAAATTGCAATTTCACAAAATTGTATTAAACTTTCAGGTGAATAACTTTTAATAAATTTAAATATAATCATATTTCATTGATAACAATATTTAACATCTATTTATTTATTAGTTTGTCACTGATCCTTTGACATTGAAGTGAATATAACGCACGGACTTACTTTGTCATTCAATAGTTGCGATAATATTGTTGTTGTAAAACTTGTACTACAAAATGTATGAAATTATATATTGTTAGGAGTTTCTAAATCATTTGTGGGAAACTATTGCTATAAATTGGAAAACAAGTGTCAAGTTTACGACTTATGGTACGGGATCCCTCGCCGATTTTCCCCATTTATTACTAACAAGCTGATTTTTCGTTAGCAGTTTCATTTTGACTGGATGCCCAACTTTTTTGCTTACAACAAGTTGGTAAATGGTAGCTATTTGGGGCAGCAAGGACGAATTATGTTGATTTGATAAATTGCAAATATTTATTGATAACTGAATATTTCTTTCCTAATTCACAAGATAATACTAAAGGAACCGAGAAAATACTTGTCCTAAAAAGTGCTAGGTACTATCAAAGTGTTCTCCCAGTCCAAAATGTATTATTAAAACGGTTATGAGAAAGAATGACTATCCAGCTGATTTTTTTTCTATTGGTTAATTAATATTTATATTATTTAACGGTAATTTTAACATAATTAATTTAGTAGTTTTTGCATCATCAGTAACCAAAATCTAAAACTATTATTTATTGATCTTTATGATAAATTAAATACGTGGAAATAACTTCTATGAAACATATTTTAAATACAAATTTGATCCCCTTAAGTAATACTATTTTTAATTCATAATAAATAAAAGGCTAAAAACATTTAATTAAAATAATTCTGTTTAATATATATTTTTACTTTAATACTTAATAAGGTAATTTTACATATTTTATGTACCCATACTTTATAACATAAAATTCATAATTACATATATATTTTCACTTATTTTAATAAAAGAGTGTATGAAACTTCTATTGAAGTGTTATACTAAAATTATGAAAAAGAATTAAGCAAATACTTCTGTATTGGTTATGCTACGCTATGACTAAGCTATTTATAATATTTACTGAAACAACGTTCCTGTTATAAATTCATGAAGCTCAAATATACAATAATAAGAACAAACAATCTGTATATAAGAACTTCTGGTTGAGATATCAGAGCTTTGATTATGTTTAGCTTCTCGCTTTGGCAATCATCTATATTAATGTATATTATAAAATATATTGTATTTTTTTTTTAATTTTTTTTGTATGTAATACATAGTTCATAGCCTTTTTGTTCAAAACATACTAGTGTATCTGTGGAAATATTTTTAAAATACATTTTATTTAATAATAATTATAAATCAATAACGTCTACAAAATTAAGATGGTTTATAATATTGTTTGTTAAATTTTCCCCAAACTATCAAAATGGGCCAAAACAATGAATGCCCTTTGTTTCGTGGGAGTCTTTAATCACTTCAGCATTGTTTAATAATATCACGCGTTCAATAGTTTTAATAGCTGTCACATGCAACATGTCACATTTATTTATAACATTCATTACGTATAAATATTATTTTTTATAAATAATGTCAATATATTATTAACCTTTTTTATAATTGTTAGAAAATAATGCTATAGAAAGTATAATATAATAATACTATAATATAATTTATCACATTTGTTTACGTTTAAGCAAAACAAACTGAACAATATAAAATTAATGATTGATGGTTTATTTTCAATCAACGAGTAAAGCCATTAACCTTAAAAGACATTTAATGTATAATACTATGACATAATTACATATCCTGTTTTTCTTTATTTTTAAAGATTTTTAGATTGAAGATCAATGTAATGGTTGACGCCGCTCACTAGTTATTGGAACTTCTCTTAATATATCACGCTTGTAATTAATTATTTATTTTATTTATTTATTTAACTTTTATGTACAAACAGAATACTTATAAGATAAACATATTATAACATGGATTTGTAAAAAGCCACTACTTATTTCAAAATGAAATCCCTTCCAGCAGACTTGTGAAAGGAGAGTACAAAAGTGAGTCGCAGTATATGAAAACATCATATGAAAAACAAGAGAAATTAATTTAAAAAGTAAACTAAAGCTATTACATATAATTACAATATTCTTAACTAAAATAATGTTAATATACAAACTTTAAATTTCATTCTACATGTATAGATACTGATCGATTACTCGTTTTTTTTAAATATAGATATCGATAAGGATGTGCGTATTGTTTACGGTTTGTGTTCCACAACCTCACTGTTAGAACCGTATAAGAATGAGAGTAGGTCTTACTTTTATATATAGGGAATTAGAGGTTTATATGAAGGTGCGGCCTACGAGAAGATTCAGGACCATGTAAGAAAGAGAAGGGATAGCGCAAATAACCTGGAAAGGTAGAATTGTAAAGAATATTGTAAAGAAGACATAAAATGCGAATATTTCTGCGAAAGCTAATTTGGAGCCACTCGAGCTCTCTACGAAAGTTAAAAACATGGTCGTATTTCCTTAATCCGAAAATAAATCGGATACAGAGATTTTGCAAATATTCAAATTTATAAATGAGCGCCTCCGTGGCGTCCAAGTAACAGGTATATATTCATATTTCTAATTCAAATTCAAATTCAAAATATCTTTATTCAAGTAGGCATTTACACGCACTTTTGAATCGTCAATTACATTAAATTGGTCAGTATAGTCAGTCTGTGAGTAAGCTACCACCAGCTCGGAATGCTGTTCTGCTGAGAAGAGCTGGCTCTGGCCAACTCTTCTCAGAAACTCAACAGTTGCTCTTTTTATATGAAATTAAACAATGTTTGACTTATACATTATAACATCAACCCTACAAATGAGTCAATCACCCAAGTTCCATACATTTCGATCATCCAAAAATTCTTGAATTTTATAATAAGATTTATTTAATAATATACTTTTAATTTTAGATTTAAAACTAAGAAAAGGAAGATCTAAAATATCTTGTGGAACCTTATTTATAATTTATAAGAAAGTTTTAAGAAACTTCTTATTTTTTTTTAATAAATGTATATTTGTATCGCCATCAAACTACTAGACAAGTTATTATAGTTTTTCGGATAATAAATAAAATATGGGTAGAAATAATGTTTTATTTTCAAAGTAAATTGTTAACATTACCATGGAAATGTTAGAAATTATCAGTGAAAAGGTGTTCTCCTTAATTAATTTGTTTTAGCTCCCAAACCACAAGCTTAACTAACAGTGTCGTAATTGGACGTTTGCTGTCAGCTGATGTCGTTTTTGATAGACTAGTCACCTAAAAAACAAATAATGCTGACTTTTTTTTATTTGTTTAAAAATATATATTTTTTAATATTAAAGCGTGGAAATTAGTTTTATAATACTTTTATAATAAAATTTTCGAAAAAATATTATTAAGGAGCATTTTTAAATAAAGCTAGTTTTTTATAATTATGTTAAACTATGTCTACCAAAAATCCGTACATCCGTATGTGCACTTAGCACTTAGCAACAAAAATATATTAGAACAACATTATGTAGAGGGTGGGTCAAAAAGTTCGCGGAATGAGGTGTATGGAGGGGGAAAAGGTAACTTTTTACTACCTGCACTAGTTGTGACACTCATTAAGAGTATAAATACTAAGTTTCAAAACAATTAGGTCATAATTCACTGAGCTACACGTCAATCAACAAGTCAATCCGGAAGAATTTTTGAAACATGGAGAAAATTGAGTTTCGCGCCGTCATCAAATTTCTAACCAAGCAAGGAAAACCTTCCCAGACTATTTTGGAAGAGATGTCTTCTGTTTACGGGGACCCTTCCCCTGGTAAAACCATGGTTTACAAGTGGCACAACCTGTTTAAGCAAGGCAGGGATTCGATTGAAGATGATCCGAGGCCGGGGCGGCCCGTCGAGGCAACTACGGCAGAAAACGTCGAAAAACTTGAAAAAATCATATTAGAAGATGCCCGTTTAAAGAAGAAGCAGCTTGCAGAAATGATTGGAGTATCGGCTTCAACCATTTTGAACATCCTACACGACCATCTTGGCATGTCAAAGGTGTGTGCAAGGTGGGTGCCGAGAATGCTCACGCCACACCAGAAGCAGCGGCGAGTTGAGTGTTGTCGCGAGTTTTTGGCGCTCTGTGGTGATCAAAAGGATGAAGTTTTGAACCGAATTGTGACTGGCGATGAAACTTGGGTTCATCATTATGAGCCTGAGTCTAAACAAGACTCCATGCAGTGGCACAAAAAGGGCACGCCACCCCCGAAAAAATTTAAAGTGTCTCCGTCGGCTGGAAAACTCATGGCTTCTGTTTTCTGGGATTCAGAAGGAATTCTCCTTATTGATTATAAAGAAAAGGGTGTTTCTATAACTGGGAAGTACAACGCTACATTATTAGAACGTCTGCAAGTTGCTGTGAGGGATTTCTCCCTCGGGGACGGGAAAAATTGACCCAAGGTGTGCTCCTTTTGCACGACAACGCACCTGTGCACAAGGCGCAAGTTGCGATGGCTGCTGTTCAAAGAATGGGCTTCAAAATCTTAGAACATCCTCCCTATAGCCCAGATAGATCTGAGCTAAAATCACTAGGAGCTAGAGCCCCTAGTGATTTTTATTTGTTCCCAAAAATGAAAAAAGAGCTTCAAGGTAAGAAATTTTCCAGTGATGAAGAAGTGAAGAGCGCTATTTCGGCCTATTTTGACGACAAAGAGAAATCATTTTTTTTCGATGGTATTAATAAATTAATTGATAGGTCTAATAAATGTATTAGAGTTAAGGGGAAATACATCGAGAAGGAAAAATAATTTTGTGTTTTATTTCTTACTTTTTACCCTCCATTCCGCGAACTTTTTGGCCCACCTGCGTATTACTGAATGCAGTCACATCCTCGTAACAAAATAAATAGCGTTATTGGTTTACCATTAAAACTTAAATTTTACAATAATTTCTATTTATCGTTTTTTTTCTATCTATGACACGATTTTAAAGATTTATAAAGAATCTATTATTTTTCAATAAAGTTCGATAAAATGTGTAGGTACTAGAACAATAAAGTAGGTAATATTACTGTATTTAGCATTACAATTAGCGATACATATTTTAATAATTTTCATAATTAAACCAATGAGGCCAAACATTTGAAATGATCAAAACGGCGCAATCAAAAAAAATGTTACCAATGCACACCAATCAATTCGGTGTTTTACGTGTAGGCATAAAAGTAGTGACTATTTATATAAAATTTTTGTATATAAAATTCTTCCCTCATTTCATTTACCAGCGCACGAGAATACTAAACTTGCATTGCTTGTTATACACCCATAATAATATACGATTCTTTAATACTATCCAGAAAGCAAAATACTAATTAAAACGTTAATATAAAGCCCTAATAAATATAACATATTAAAATATTTTCCATGAGGTATTCATTATTATTTATGATGGAAATGTTTGATCTATAACATGTTTATAAAATCTCCATATCTTTTCATCGCGTACATCAAAGGGTTCCAATATATTTGTTTACAAGTTGGTATGCTATGTATATTTTGATGAAAATTAGTAAAGTCTCAAATAAATTGGTACATTGGGGGTTATTGTTTACACAAAACAAATAACTTGACATGACAGTCTATTTCCAATTCCGATTATTTTTATTATACTATTGTTGTGTAATTGAAGTTCGTATCCAAAATTTTATCCTTAGCTTTGTTTTTCTATTGTTTCCAACACGTTAGTTTGGCACTATGCCAAATTGCTATAAGTAGTGTACAAAACATTTTATATCTCATTTCCGTTAACTTAGAAAACAGCGTCTGAAAATCTAGATTTGGATTACTGAAGTACTTGGCATCAAATATAATTCCTTATCATAATTATATTAAAAGCAATAACATATTCTTTTGTTATTTGCTTTTGCTTCCCGTGTGAAAAATAAGAAGATTGATAAAAACAAAGATTTAACTATCGGAGTTAAATTTAAGTTTAAGTCTTTTTACCTAAGTTAATTAAAATATATATAACCATGATTCTAGACGATAATCTATCCTGGAAGTCATTTAGAGAACGTAATAAAACGATGCTTAACTAATGCACTGAGAGGTGATCTTCATAACCTTGTACGATATCTCCCAAAGCACGTGCTTTATATAATTTATTCCTTGGTTACTCTTATATATGTAGATTATTTCGTTAAAGTATGGGGAAATATTTTAAATCTAAAATAAAAACAAAATGAAATAAAATTGGAAATTAAATAGAACAATATTATTTTATTATTATTATTATCATTTATTTCATATTAATCTTATTATTTACATTTATACATATAACATTAAAAAAAACAACATTATAAATATAAATATAAAAAACAGTATCCCGCCGACGTGGGCCTTACGACCAGTCCGTCGGTGGTTAGGGCGACAGCGAAAGAAACTTCCTCACAATGCGTGCCGTACCCAAAACTGCTGCTCTTTGCATCCGACCCTTGATCCAGTTTTTTAGTGAGAGCCTCTTGAGATGATGATCGAGACTCTTCGCTATAAGACCATTGACGGAAACTACCATCGGGACAATTATTGTTGAGTCAACATCCCACATGTCGGTAATCTCGTGAGCTAAGTCCAAGTATTTTGACAGTTTGTCCTTCTCAGCTTTCACAAGATTAGCGTCACACGGGACACTGATATCAACAAGAAATGCCCGGCGCTCTAACCGATCTACCAGCACGATATCAGGCTTATTGGCTACAATAGTCCTGTCCGTTATGATAGATCGGTCCCAATAGAGCTTAGCATGACCATTTTCCAAAACTGGCTCCGGTGAGTACTTATAATACGGCACTTCAAAAGGTACAAGACCGTATCGAAGAGCAAGTTCTTGGTGGATAATCTTGGCTACTTGGTTGTGCCTGTGCAAATACTCTCCATTGGCAAGATGACAACAACCGGAAATAACATGTCTGATGGATTCTCCAGGTTGGTGGCACGCACGACATATATCAACAGTGCCATCCTTTATTATGTATTTCCGATAGTTGTTCGTCTTGACAACTTCGTCAGCAAAACCTTCGGTTTCTCCAAAGAGATCACCAAATCGTAGCCAAGCCACGGACGCCAGAAGGTCTACATCAGGCCCATAGAGTGCCTGGTGGAACCGTCCATGAAGCTCCTTACTCTTCCATATATTTATACGGTCGTCAGTGCTAAGTACTACCGGTTTATGCCAGTTATCTTTGGCTAAGGAGAGCGGTGTGAGGCCATTATCTACTGCAACAATGTCCCGATGCATTCCACACTCAGCATGAAGGAAATATTCTCTAAAATTGCATACCTCACGGTTGTGTAAGTTTTTGGCATTAAGGAAGCCGCGACCCCCACACTTCCGTGGAATATACAATCTCATCACTGATGAGCGCGGATGATGCATGCGATACATTGTCAATAGTTTTCGGGCCTTTCGGTCCAGGGCATCTAATTCAGTCTGAGTCCACCTTAATATGCCGAAAGTATACATCAGCAGGGGCATTACCCAACTGTTGAATGCACGCACTTTGATACCTCCTGACAAAAGACTTTTTAGGACTTTTGTCAAGCGGTTAAAGAAGCGTTCCTTCACTAGCTGTTTAATGTCCCCACTTAGTATGCCTAAGCATTCCGACATACCAAGGTATTTGTAGGATTCGGTTTCAGAGAGAGATCTGAGGGACATTGTCTCCGAGAGTTGTAAATATTCGCTATTTACAACTCGGCCATTCTGCACATGTGCAACCGCACATTTATCTACACCAAACTCCTTCCTAATGTCATTACTAAACGTTTGCGTAACGCTTAGTAATGATACCAGATCTGCTTTATTTGGTGCAAATAATTTGAGATCGTCCATGTACAAAAGATGTAAAATGATCTCACCCCCTCTGCGAAAGCGAAATCCCAGTTTTGAATCCCTAAGCAACGTACTTAAGGGGTTCAAAGCCAGGCAAAACCACAAAGGACTCAAGCTATCACCCTGGAAAATACCTCGCTCAATCCTTACAGGTTCGGAAGTAAGAAGACTTCCTCCGCCCCCTGGAAGACAAAGGACCGTTGTCCATTGCCTCATACATGAATTAAGAAAAGCGCAGAAATCTGTGTCAATCTTATACACTTCTAGTACTCGTCTTAACCATGTATGAGGCACCGAATCATAGGCCTTTTTATAATCAATCCAGGCGGCGGAGAGACCTTTCTTACCTCGGCGAACCTTTTCATTAATGGCCATGTCAATAAGGAGGAGCTCCTTAGTACCACGAGACCCAATCTTACATCCATTTTGAGCGGGATCTAAAATGCTATTTGCATACAAATGTGTGTTTAATTTTGAAGTCAAAATGGATGTAAGAAGCTTATAAATTGTTGGTAAGCACGTGATAGGTCGAAAATTCTTTGGATCCGTGATACTACCAGACTTGTGGAGCAGAAAGGTGATTCCTGTTGTCATAAAAGATGGTAGGGATCCGGACACGATGGCTTCCTGGAATTGCCCAGCCAAACGTTCGTGTGAAGACCGCAGCCATTTGAGCCAAAAGTTATGTAATCCGTCCGGCCCAGGACTTTTCCAGTTATGGGTCGAACGGATCGCATCCCTGACATTGTCTGGGCTTATAAATATAGTCCCCATTGGCTGCAGGTGTTCACACGCGCGCTCAACAACACGCATCCAGCCACCATCGTTGTGGTTAATAGGCACCGACCAAATATTTTTCCAAAATGTGAACATTTCTTCCATATTTGGTAACTGCCCATCAATCACACTCGTAGCAGATTCCTCCCAGCTTCTATAAACCTTTCTTTGGTCACTTTGGAATATGCGATTATGCTTATACCTATTTACACGTTGTTTATAACGACGGATACGATTTGCCCACGCACAAACTTTCTGCTTCAGGTAGTCTATACGTTCTGTTACATAGGCCATGTAATCCTGAGGTCTAATGCCAGTACCGGCAAAGGCCTGTGTAACATAACGCATGACTCTCGGCCGGATGTTTCCCGATCTGAAGCAGATTAACTTGCCAATAATGACCCTAGCTGCGCTGATACGCCGCTCAATCCTCATCTGCCATGCGGGTGTGTCCTCAGTGGACCGCACCACCCTATCAGGCTCAGGAAATCTGACACGGGCGGAGCGGCACGCTGCAACAGCTGCACAATAAAGAATTGATTGGGTATCAGTGAGACTATTGCTAGAACGAAGATAAGAGTCTAGCATGCAGTCTAGAGCCATTACTAGCGACATATTACGTCTATGCGTGGGAAAACGGGGTAACCGTGGCCTGTCGCGGGCTGGTATGTCTTTAATTTCCAAAATCGCATCCTCCAAAGTCATCCTTAATTGCTCATTATCTTGGGTACTTACGGTTGTAATCTCAACGCCCCCCACATCAGCATCTCCAACCACTAACCCTGCCACCGAAGGAGGGGACGATAACTGGGCTCGCGAATGGATGCTTTCGGTGGTGGATGCAGAGACTGTCACCTCGGAGTGAAGCCGGTCAAGTGCGGAGTCATCCAACGTACGATTACGTTGAATAAACCGCACCTGATCCGATAATCGTTGGGCCGAAACGGTCAACTCTGGTTCAAGGACCTGAAACAAAGACAGCAAACGGGTTCGCCACGCAGTGAGGTTAGTGCCACCCTCTGTCGCCCTATAGTACGCTCGCATGACATTTTCGTTCATATTTTGCGTCCATTTCATGCGGCGCACTGCACCACCGACGGCGGGGTCCGAACGTGGGGCGGATGCCCCAGTAGGCCCCAAGCGCGGCGGCGGTGGCCTCCCACGGCGCGGCGCTGGTGCTCGGCGCGGCGCTGGAGGCGGCAGTTCGTCGTCACTGCTCGACACGATTTCCTCAGGAGGAGTTGCGTACTCCTCCTCTGAAGACGTGGAGCTGTTCGGTGCGACGGGCTGCGGTGGTGGGCGTGCGTTTATGTTTCTACTCCTTGTGATCATTATTTAAGAGTATTTATTTTCACATTGTCACAGTTCACTTTTTTCCAGTTACTTTACAAAAAGTAGTTCACAGTTTTGTATATTGTATTGTTTTTTTTTCCGTTTATTTTGCATTTTGTATAACTGTATGAAATGATTTAAATATGATAAAAACTGGATTTTGAAAATAAATATTTTAAACAAAAATTGACATTTAAAAACGTGACCATTCCGTGTCACTTACCAAGGAGTATTCTTATTATTATTATTATTACAATATGCAAATTTTCTAATAATAAGTGTAAAAATACGTGTAATTACAAATTCAACACAAAAGTATTTATACTACATATACAATTTAAAACTCTTAACCTTAGGAGCAAAGAAAGTGTTAAATTTAAATTTTCGCACATTTTTTTGGGCTACCGCAGTAGTTACCATCAGGTGGCCTGTGTATTTGTACATCATTCTATATCGAAGATAGAAAACATTAAAAAAATATTTAACTGATGTTAAAGTGTATCCTCATGTCTCTTTTGGTTTCCTTTTGGAAATTGGATATTGGTCTTGGAAATTGGATATTGGTCTTTTGGATAAGTATCCAGGAACATCTGTTATTGATAAATAAGTGAAGTGGCTGATTAAAGTTAGCAATAAACATTATTTACATTCAAAGAGGACCGCACACTGCCTATGTGTTTTCTCATGCGTGATACGCAGCGGTAACTATTATAAGTGTATACAGACTAAAATTATTACAAATAAGAAAATTCATTATTATATATTCGAGGGGGTATGTGGGACTACCCGGCAGCATAGAAGACGCTGCCATTTTTAAGGCTACCCACTAAAAAACCAACGGTTGACCTCATCGCCTTAGTGGGGCGCCACGGGATCGCTTTCGCACTCACCGTGACGTCCCGGCGGAACCCCCTGCGAGGGGCCCCGATCAACTTAGGGAAACCCTCACCTCGTAGGCCTATAACGGGCGGGAGAGGTCACCCTCCTCTCCCGTCCAGGCACTACAGCTGGGGAAGGAGGCTGCGGGCGTAATCCCGCCTCGTTCGACCCAGCCTACCCCTACGTAGCGGTTCAGAGGAGGCTGCCTCTCTGTCCCGCTCCGCGGCCTCCTTCGCGGCAATGACTTGCTCGCAGAAGGAGGCCCTCGACAGCCATTTCCCGATCCAGCCTCTGGACAGCCCAGCGGGGAAACCGACTCCCCCCCCCGCGGTGGCCTGGCCAGATCCGGTCGGTCGGGATCTCAAATCGGACGTATAAGTGGTCCGATAGAGTCTCCACCTCCGTCTCGACTCTCCAGTCGTCGACCATACGCGCGACAGCTGGGGTGGCGAACGAAACGTCCACCACTGAACTCCCTTGCTGCCACACGCAGGTCGGTTCGGTCCCCCTGTTAAAGAGGGACAGACCGGAGAGGAGCGACCAGATCTGGACAGCCTTACCCCTAGCATCCGTGGCGCGGTTCCCCCAGGCCGCGGATTTGGCGTTCAAGTCGCCGAGGTAGATGACCTTCCCCGACGCCTGTCTGCGAATCGCAGCACTGACGGAGTCGAGAAAATCCTCGAACTCCGCCAGGCTACGATTGGGGGAGAAGTACGCGCCTACGACGACGTATTCCCCCCACCGCGCCACTACCAAACCCGGGCCAGTCTCCAGAGTGGAGAAAGGGGGACCAGGATCAAGTCCTACAACCACCGCCACGGAGCCGTTTACGTCCCCCGACCAACTGGAATTAGGGGGGACATAGTAGGTCTCGCAGGCCACCGCAACACTAATGTTCCACTCCACCATGGCCTGGACGAAAAGATCCTGGGCCCTGGCGCAGTGATTTAAATTCGCCATGTCGCCGTCTGGTCATTGCGACATGGCTTCCACAGGCCTTTCCCGCCACCGACGGCCCTGGGAGCAGGAGAAGGGGCGACTACCTTCCCTCGCTTTCGAGGAGCTCGGCACGCTCCACTCCCGAATTCATGGCCTGCTTGGAGTCCCAGGTCTGCGCAGAAAGCGCACCTTAGGACCCCGGTGCAACCTGCACGGGTGTGCCCTGCTAGGCCGCACCGGTAGCAGACCATGCTCCTGTCTACACCGGAGGGGCAAACCGCACGCGTGTGGCCAGGCTCAAGGCACCCGAAGCACCGCATGGGCCTCTCCTCCAGTAACTCCACCCGAGCCGAGCTCCACCCGACTAATAGCCGACCCATGTCGAGGAGGGATTTTGCCGCACCTACAGGACACCGGGCAAAGGCAACGCCCGTGTGTCCGTTGCCCCAGCGAATCTCTCCAACGTGGAGTGAGACGCCAGAGCATTTAGTGGTGCGGCATATCGCCGCCGCGATCTTCTCGCGCGTGGCAGAGTCGTCCAAGCCTTTAATCTTGATACCAACCCGTTTAACGGGTTGGACGACGTCGGCCACTCCCTCAAGGTTTTGCGGAGGCACGCCGCTAGCCTTTCGGCTTTCTCCGGGGCCGCCTTAGGGAGCTCGAGAATGTTACGTAGAATGAGAATTGTTACGTAGAAATGTTAAGTTTATATTGAATAACGCATGTAATGTTGCTTTTAACGAAGTAAAAAAGGCACTCGTTTCGAGTGACGTTTTGGTACATTATTCGTTGAAGTTGCCGTTGGTACTAACAGCGGATGCTAGCGCCTTCGGGGTAGGAGCCATAATATCGCACATAACTGCGGCGGGTGAGCGGCCGGTCGCGTTTGCGTCGCGTTCGCTGTGTACGGCGGAGCGTTCGTATTCACAGATTGAGCGCGAAGCGTTAGCTATTGTATTTGGTATTCGAAAATATCATCAATATTTTTATGGACGTGAATTTATTCTTTGAACGGACCACAAACCGTTAACATATATATTTGGGGATAAAGTGGGTATACCAGTTATGGCTGCGTCGCGTTTACAACGTTGGGCTATTTTGTTATCGGGCTATAATTACAAAATTGAATACGTACCGTCTGCGGCCAATTGCGCTGATTCTTTATCTAGGCTACCCCTGCCGGTAAAGGAGGTTGAGTCAATGGAGGAGAGAACTTATTTGAATTTCGTTGAAACTTTTTTACCGGTAACCAAAAGTCAAGTGAAATGTGAAACGTTAAAAGATCCTGAGTTCTGTAAACTATTATCTTTTATACAGTCAGGTTGACCATTAAAGTGTAATGATAACGACCTTAAACCATATTTTTGTAGGCGAAATGAAATTTATATAGATGGTGGATGTATAATGTGGGGTTATAAGATTATTATTCCCATTGCTTTACGTACTAGTGTACTAAAAAAAAAACATATTAGCCATATGGGTATTGTGAAAACGAAAGCGCTTGCCCGTAGTTACGTGTGGTGGCCCAACATAGTTCAAGACGTAGAACAAATATGTCGGCAGTGCGAAACGTGTGCGGCAGAGGCAGTGGCGCCGCCTCGGGGGGCTCCGGAGCCCTGGCAGTACATTGCTACACCGTGAAGGCGGCTACACTTTAGTAATCGTTTACAAAAACTGCCATAGTTTTCGATGTTGAAAACTGCGATAGTATTCGTTTACGAAAACAATGACAATTTATGTTGCTAATAATTAAGCATCAATAATTAAGCGTCAATAATTAAGCGTTAATAATTAAGCATTAAGCATCAAGCATCAATCAATAAGCGTCAGTAATCAATCAATGAGTGAAAATGATTTTTCCAGTTATTTATTTAAGTATATTAATAAAGCAAAATATAAAAGTTCCTGGGTTATTCAATATTTGAAATTTTACTTTAAGCATAATGCTTGAAGCTTAATGCTTTTTTAAAAATACATAATGATTCATGCTTAATGCTATATGCATACTGCTTGACGTTTTATGTTTGACACTTAATGCTTAACGTTTAATGCTTAACGCTTAATGCTTATTGATTGATATATGATGCTTAATGCTGGACGCTTAATTATTAACGATTATATATTGACGTTTAAAATGCTTAATTCTTGACGCTTAATGCTCTACGCTTAATTATTGACGCTTATTGATTGATGTTTAATCCTTAATGCTTAACACTCAATACTTGACGATCAATTATTGACGCTTAATTAAAGACGCTTAATAATTGACGCTTAATTATTGACGCTATATTATAATAATTAAGCATGAAGCATTAAACATCAAGCATCAATCAATAAGCGTCAGTAATCAATCAATGAGTGAAAATGATTTTTCCAGTTATTTATTTAAGTATATTAATAAAGCAAAATAAAAAAGTTCCTGGGTTATTCAATATTTGAAATTTTACTTTGAGCATAATGCTTGAAGCTTAATGCTTTATCCAAAATACATAATGTTTCATGCTTAATGCTATATGCATACTGCTTGACGTTTTATGTTTGACACTTAATGCTTAACGTTTAATGCTTAACGCTTAACGCTTAATGCTTATTGATTGATATATGATGCTTAATGCTGGACGCTTAATTATTAACGATTATATATTGACGTTTAAAATGCTTTATTCTTGACGTTTAATGCTCTACGCATAATTATTGACGATTATTGATTGATGTTTGATGCTAAATGCTTGACGCTTAATGCTAAACACTTCATACTTGACCATCAATTATTGACGCTTAATTATTGACGCTTAATTATTGACACTATATTATAATAATTAAGCATGTAGCATTAAGCATCAAGCATCAATCAATAAACGTCAGTAATCAATCAATAAGTGAAAATGATTTTTTTAGTTATTTATTTAAGTATATTAATAAAGCAAAATAAAAAAGTTCCTGGGTTATTCAATATTTTAAATTTTACTTTAAGCATAATGCTTGAAGCTTAATGCTTTATCCAAAATACATAATGATTCATGCTTAATGCTACATGCATACTGCTTGACATTCTATGTTTGACACTTAATGCCTAACGTTTAATGCTTAACGCTTAATGCTTATTGATTGATATATGATGCTTAATGCTGGACGCTTAATTATTAACGATTATATATTGACGTTTAAAATGCTTTATTCTTGACGCTTAATGCTCTACGCTTAATTATTGACGCTTATTGATTGATGTTTAATGCTTAATGCTTAACACTTAATACTTGACGATCAATTATTGACGCTTAATTATTGACGCTTTATTATTGACGCTTTATTATTGACGCTTAATTATTGATGCTTAATTATTAGCAACATAAATTGTCATTGTTTGCATGCATGAAGCATGCAGCATGAAGCATTAAGCACCAACCATCAATCAATAAGCGTCAGTAATCAATCAATGAGTAAAAATGATTTTTCCAGTTATTTATTTAAGTATATTTATAAAGCAAAATATAAAAGTTCCTGGGTTATTCAATATTTGAAATTTTACTTTAAGCATAATGCTTGAAACTAAATAGTTTATCCAAAATACATAATGATTCATGCTTAATGCTATATGCATACTGCTTGACGTTTTATGTTTGACACTTAATGCTTAACGTTTAATGCTTAACGCTTAATGCTTATTGATTGATATATGATGCTTAATGCTGGACGCTTAATTATTAACGATTATATATTGACGTTTAAAATGCTTTATTCTTGACGTTTAATGCTCTACGCTTAATAATTGACGATTATTGATTGATGTTTGATGCTAAATGCTTGACGCTTAATGCTTAACACTTCATACTTGACCATCAATTATTGACGCTTAATTATAGACGCTTAATTATAGACGCTTAATTATTGACGCTTAATTATTGATGCTTAATAATTAGCAACATAAATTGTCATTGTTTTCGTAAACGAATACTATATCAGTTTTCGACATCGAAAACTATGGAAGTTTTCGTAAACGAATACTATGACAATTTTCGTAAACGAATAATATGACAGTTTTCGACATCGAAAACTTTGACAGTTTTTGTAATCAAAAACTATAACAGTTTTCGTAATCGAAAACTATAACAGTTTTTCACATGAGTTGTGTATGTTTATAAAGCAAAATTTATACAAACACATCAAAACTGTACTAAAGGAGGTAATATTACAAAATATTCTCAGCGCTATTTTTTATTTTAGTAACCTTTATTTATCCACCAGAATGAGGTAGGCTGACCTTTCAAATAATAATTAAGCATCAATAATATAGCGTCAATAATTAAGCGTCAATCAATAAGCGTCAATAATTAAGCGTCAATAATTAAGAGTCAATAATTGAGCGTCAATAATTAAGCGTCAATCAATAAGCGTCAATAATTAAGCGTCAATCAATAAGCGTAAATAATTAAGCGTCAATAATTGATCGTCAAGTATGAATTGTAAAGCATTAAGCGTCAATAATTTTCGATTACGAAAACTGCAATAGTTTTTGATGTCAAAAACTGCCATAGTTTTTGGTTACGAAGACTGTCATAGTTTTTAGATAACGCAATTTGCCATTGTTTTCGATGTCGAAAACTGCTATAGTATTCGTTTACGAAAACAATGACAATTTATGTTGCTAATAATTAAGCGTCAACAATTAAGCGTCTATAATTAAGCGTCAATAATTGATGGTCAAGTATGAAGTGTTAAGCATTAAGCGTCAAGCATTTAGCATCAAACATCAATCAATAATCGTCAATTATTAAGCGTAGAGCATTAAACGTCAAGAATAAAGCATTTTAAACGTCAATATATAATCGTTAATAATTAAGCGTCCAGCATTAAGCATCATATATCAATCAATAAGCATTAAGCGTTAAGCATTAAACGTTAAGCATTAAGTGTCAAACATAAAACGTCAAGCAGTATGCATATAGCATTAAGCATGAATCATTATGTATTTTGGATAAACTATTTAGTTTCAAGCATTATGCTTAAAGTAAAATTTCAAATATTGAATAACCCAGGAACTTTTATATTTTGCTTTATAAATATACTTAAATAAATAACTGGAAAAATCATTTTTACTCATTGATTGATTACTGACGCTTATTGATTGATGGTTGGTGCTTAATGCTTCATGCTGCATGCTTCATGCATGCAAACAATGACAATTTATGTTGCTAATAATTAAGCATCAATAATCAAGCGTCAATAATAAAGCGTCAATAATTAAGCGTCAATAATTAAGCGTCAATAATTAAACGTCAATAATTAAGCGTCAATAATTAAGCGTCAATAATTAAGCGTCAATAATTAAGCGTCAATAATTAAGCGTCAATAATTAAGCGTTAAAAATTAAGCATGAAGCATTAAGCATCAAGCATCAATCAATAAGCGTCAGTAATCAATTAATAAGTGAAAATGATTTTTCCAGTTATTTATTTAAGTATATTAATAAAGTAAAATATAAAAGTTCCTGGGTTATTCAATATTTGAAATTTTACTTTAAGCATAATGCTTGAAGCTTAATGCTTTATCCAAAATACATAATGATTCATGCCTAATGCTATATGCATACTGCTTGACGTTTTATGTTTGACACTTAATGCTTAACGTTTAATGCTTAACTTTTAATGCTTAACGCTTAATGCTTATTGATTGATATATGATGCCTAATGCTGGACGCTTAATTATAAACGATTATATATTGACGTTTAAAATGCTTAATTCTTGACGCTTAATGCTCTACGCTTAATTATTGACGCTTATTGATTGATGTTTAATGCTTAATGATTAACACTTAATACTTGACGATCAATTATTGACGCTTAATTAAAGACGCTTAATAATTGACGCTTAATTATTAGCAACATAAATTGTCATTTTTTTCGTAAACGAATACTATAGCAGTTTTCGACATCGAAAACTTTGGCAGTTTTCGTAAACGACTACTATGACAGTTTTTGTAAACGAATACTTTGACAGATTTGTCCAGTTATTTATTTTAGTATGTTAATAAAGCAAAATTAATACAAACACATCAAAACTGTACTAAAGGAGGTAATATTAGAAAATATTCTCAGCACTATTTTTTATTTTAGTAACTCTTATTTATTCACCAGAATGAGGTAGGCTGACCTTTCAAATAATAATAAAGCATCAATAATAAAGCGACAATAATTAAGCGTCAATCAATAAGCGTCAATAATTAAGCATCAATCAATAAGTGTCAATAATTAAGCGTCAATCAATAAGCGTCAATAATTAAGCGTCAATAATTAAACGTCAAGTATTAATTGTAAAGCAATAAGCGTCAATAATTTTCGATTACCAAAACTGCCATAGTTTTTCGATGTCGAAAACTGCTATAGTATTCGTTTACGAAAACAATGACAATTTATGTTGCTAATAATTAGGCATCAATAATTAAGCGTCAATAATAAAGCGTCAATAATTTAGCGTCAATAATTAAGCATCAATCAATAAGTGTCAATAATTAAGCGTCAATCAATAAGCGTCAATAATTAAGCGTCAATAATTGATCGTCAAGTATTAATTGTAAAGCAATAAGCGTCAATAATTTTCGATTACGAAAACTGCCATAGTTTTTCGATGTCGAAAACTGCTATAGTATTCGTTTACGAAAACAATGACAATTTATGTTGCTAATAATATAGCATCAATATTATAGCGTCAATAATAAAGGGTCAATAATTGATCGTTAAGTATTAATTGTAAAGCATTAAGCGTCAATAATTTTTGATTACGAAAAAGCCATAGTTTTTGATGTCGAAAACTGCCATAGTTTTTGGTTACGAATACTGTCATAGTTTTCGATAACGCAATTTTTCATAATTTTCGATGTCGAAAACTGCTATAGTATTCGTTTACGAAAACAATGACAATTTATGTTGCTTATAATTAAGCGTCAATAATTAAGCGTCAATTATTAAGCGTCAATAATTAAGCGTCTATAATTAAGCGTCAATAATTGATCGTCAAGTATTAAGTGTTAAGCATTAAATATCAATCAATAAGCGTCAATAATTAAGCGTAGAGCATTAAGCGTCAAGAAAAAAGCATTTTAAACGTCAATATATAATCGTTAATAATTAACCGTCCAGCATTAAGCATCATATATCAATCAATAACCATTAAGCATTAAACGTTAAGCATTAAGTGTCAAACATAAAACGTCAAGCAGTATGCATATAGCATTAAGCATGAATCATTATGTATTTTGGATAAAGCATTAAGCTTCAAGCATTATGCTTAAAGTAAAATTTCAAATATTGAATAACTCAGGAACTTTTATATTTTGCTTTATTAATATACTTAAATAAATAACCGGAAAAATCATTTTTTACTCATTGATTGATTACTGACGCTTATTGATTGATGCTTGATGCTAAATGCTTCATGCTTAATTATTAACGATTATATATTGACGTTTAAAATGCTTTATTCTTGTCGCTTAATGCTCTACGCTTAATTATTGACGCTTATTGATTGATGTTTAATGCTTAATGCTTAACACTTAATACTTGACGATCAATTATTGACGCTTAATTATTGACGCTATATTATTATAATTAAGCATGAAGCATTAAGATCCAAGCATCAATCAATAAGCGTCAGTAATCAATCAATGAGTAAAAATGATTTTTCTAGTTATTTATTTAAGTATATTAATAAAGCAAAATATAAAAGATCCTGGGTTATTCAATATTTGAAATTTTACTTTAAGCATAATGCTTGAAACTAAATAGTTTATCCAAAATACATAATGATTCATGCTTAATGCTATATGCATACTGCTTGACGTTTTATGTTTGACACTTAATGCTTAACTTTTAATGCTTAACGCTTAATGCTTATTGATTGATATATGATGCTTAATGCTGGACGCTTAATTATTAACGATTATATATTGACGTTTAAAATGCTTTATTCTTGACGTTTAATGCTCTACGCTTAATTATTGACGATTATTGATTGATGTTCAATGCTTAATGCTTAACACTTAATGCTTAACACTTCATACTTGACCATCAATTATTGGCGCTTAATTATTGACGCTTAATAATTGACGCTTAATTATTGACGCTTAATTATTAGCAACATAAATTGTCATTGTTTTCGTAAACGAATACTATAGCAGTTTTCGACATCGAAAATTATGAAAAATTGCGTTATCGAAAACAATGACAGTATTCGTAACCAAAAACTATGGCAGTTTTCGACATCAAAAACTATGGCTTTTTCGTAATCGAAAATTATTGACGATCAATTATTGACGCTTAATTATTGACGCTTATTGATTGACGCTTAATTATTTACGCTTATTGATTGACGCTTAATTATTGACACTTATTGATTGATGCTTAATTATTGACGCTTAATTATTGATGCTTCATTATTAACGCTTTACTACGATTATATATTGACGTTTAAAATGCTTTATTCTTGATGTTTAATGCTCGACGCTTAATTATTGACGCTTATTGATTGATGTTTAATGCTTAATGCTTAACACTTAATATTTGACGATCAATTATTGACGCTTAATTATTGATGCTTAATAATTGACGCTTAATTATTGACCCTTAATTATTGATGCTTAATAATTAGCAACATAAATTGTCATTGTTTTCGTAAACGAATACTGTTTAGCACCAACACTATACACTTTGAACTTTGATGTGGAAATTAGTAGGGTCGCAAATAAAACCACTGGCTAACTCCTGGACTATAATCGTGTATCTGGTACTTATTAATGGAACTGGATCACATGACACTGACCACAGTCTTCACCGAAACATATGCCTTAATAACTATATAAATGCTAATGACAAAATCTTATCACCGTGATCTACAAATTCTATGATTTAGAAAGCGCCATCTGTTATCATCTTTCTAAATCAATCATCATGAACATACCGCCCACCAAGGGCATTTAGTCTTAGAATGCCCTTTTACATAGATATTACATACAAGGGTGACACCTTTTGGTTTACAATTGTACCTTTTATTTAAATTAAACTACAGTATCGGGCTTACAATTATCAAGATACTTAATCTTAGCAACCTATAAACCTTATTCTAAAAAAAAACAAGTAGAATATGAACATTGATAAAAAACAATATAACCTTTAATGAAGAACAATGTAACTTAAAAAAAAATATATACTACAAAAATCAATATAATTATCTATTGTTTGCGACAGCTCTATATGACCTATATAAGCTTTAAAATACTACATTAAAATCAATCAATAATTGGTAAAATGCATACTTTAGAGGTTGGTCTCTTAATTGTTGCAGATTTTGTGCGTAATGTGATTACACGGGATACGTTATCATCACCAGGGTGTTTTTGTATTACACGACCTAACAACCATCGACTTGGTGGCAAATCGTCTTCTTTTATTAATACTATATCTCCAATTTTGGGTTCGGGAACTTGAGATGACCATTTATAACGATTCATAAGGTTGCATAAGTAATCTTGAGACCAACGTCTCCAAAACGATTGCAGCATCCTTTGTATAAATTGCCAACGCGTTAAGTTATTAATGTTCGAAACTTCATAATTATGATCTGGAACGCTAACTAAAGGTTCTCCGATTAAAAAATGGCCTGGAGTTAAAGGCAAAGGTTCACCAGGGTCAGTAGTGTTAATAGCGCTTAAGGGTCGTGAATTTAAACACGACTCGACTTGACTGAGGAGTGTCGCCATTTCCTCATATGTTAAGGTAGACTCTCCAATAACGCGTTTGAGGTGAAACTTCGTAGATTTCACACCTGCTTCCCAAAGTCCACCAAAATTGGGACTGTGAGGAGGGATGAAGTGCCATTCTGTGCCATTGGTTTCTAGATGTTCTGCTATGGACTGCTGTATAGACGCTAATTGCTGTAACTCTCTGGAAGCACCTACAAAGGTGGTTCCGTTATCACTCCATATCTTAGCACAATGACCTCGTCTCGACACAAACCGTCTAAAGGCGGCTAAAAACGATTCAGTGCTCATATCACTAACGAGTTCTAGGTGAATAGCACGCGTTGACATACACACAAATAACGAAATGTAACCCTTATGAGAACGATGTCCTCTACCCTTCGTTGTTCTTATGTTAATAGGGCCAGCGTAATCAACTCCGCTGTGTAAAAATGGCCTAGTTGGAGTACAACGAGCTGAAGGAAGCGTTCCCATCCTTTGATTTTGGAAGGTTGCTTTGTATCTGACACATGTGACACATTTTCGAACATAGTGTTTCACAACATTTCTAACTCCAAGAATCCAATAAGCTGTTCTTAAATAATTTCTCATTAATTGGGGACCTCCGTGGAGTGTCTTATAATGGGCATCGGCTACTATAAGGTTGGTAAGATGTGAAGAGCTAGGTAAAATAATCGGATGTTTCGTTTGAAGATCCAATAGAGACTTGTCAAGCCTGCCTTGAACTCTAATAATACCCTTGTCATCAATGAAAGGGGTGAGTGATTTAAGTTTGCTTGATCTTGAATGTAAATAACCTTTTTCATTTAATTGTTTAAATTCCATTGTAAATGACGTTTGTTGTGTTTTTTTTATACATAATTCTAATGCTGTTTCTATTTCATTATTATTTAAATATGTCGTTTTATGTTTCCGTTTATTTAAAAATCTGCGACAATAGGCTATTACTCTTAATAGCTTAGATAGAGATGAAAACCTTTCCAAAATATTTTCGTCCGATACGATGGCAAAATTAGCTTTTAATGAATCCTCTACATTAATTGGTAAATCTTTTGGTCTTTTGTAAATAATAATTCTTTCTTTTAAAAATTGGGGACCTGAGAACCATAGTACATTTTCAACTAACTGACTTGGAAGTACTCCTCTTGACGCGCAATCTGCTGGATTTTCTTTAGTTGAGACGTGGAACCATTGTGACGCCCGCATTGTTGTCAAGATTTCTGACGTACGGTTAGCCACAAATGTCTTCCACCTACTAGGATGACTATTTAACCATGCTAGTACTACGGTAGAATCAGTCCATGCTCTGATATCTTCTTGCGAGATGTTTAAAACTTCTCTCGTTTCAGCTAATAGTTTTGACAGTAATAAAGCTCCGCACAACTCTAATCGAGGAATACTAACTTGTTTAATAGGAGCTACTCTTGTTTTGGAAACTAGCAATGAAAGTTGAACATTACCGATTATATCTACTATTCGAGCGTAAATTACAGCTGAATAAGCAGCCTTTGATGCGTCACAGAAACCATGTAGTTCCACATGATTATTGGTTTTTGTACCTAACCAGCGGGGTATACGAATTTGAGTAAGAAGTGATAATTCATTACGGTAAGTACACCATTCCTTTATCAAATCTTTAGTGAGCTCTTCGTCCCATCCAATGTTTGCTAACCACAATTTCTGTATGAATATTTTAGCCAACACTACACTAGGAGCTAACCAACCTAAAGGATCGAATAGACGTGCTATGTCAGAAATTACAGTTCTTTTTGTTACAGGTTTTGAAGTCACTGAAGGGAGATTCACCAAATACTGGAAGAGATCTTCGCTGCGGTTCCAGGTAAGTCCTAAAATTTTCATAGTATTATCTAATTTAATTTCTACTTCCTTTCCCTTTATTTTTGGCGTGTCCTTTAAATTTTCTTGTATTATACAATTTTCTTGATCCTCTATCATATTAGATTTATACTGATTGCTATTTTTATTACTATAATTGGGATCTGTTTGTCCCTTTTTTTTACTTGTTTCCAAGGAATGCATTATTTCAAATAATTCCGAATTGTTACTGACCCATTTTTGAAGTACAAATCCACCCTTTCCTAATAATTCTGATATTTGTTTATATATGTTTACCCCTTCTTCCACGCTCTGACAGCCTGTCATCAGATCATCCATGTAAAAACTATTTAATATTCTTTCCGCTGCAAGTGGGTATTTCTCACCTTCATCGAATACGATTTGGTGAAGAGTTCTAACAGCTTGATATGGCGCAGAAGCTGTTCCGAACGTCACTGTCATTAATTCATAATCTTTTATCTCTTTATCTACACTATCTCGCCAGAGTATGCGTTGAAATATTGCATCTTCATCGTGTATTCTTATTTGACGGTACATTTTTATTATATCTGCCGCCATGGCAATAGGATAAACTCGCCATTTTAAGACAGTATGTCGCAAATCTGCCTGTATTGTCGGTCCAACCATAAGTGTATCATTTAAAGATACTCCTTTACTGTTCTTTTCGGACGCATTAAACACCACACGAATCTTCGTGGTAAGTTTATCGTTTCTAATTATCGCATGATGAGGTAAATAGACAGCTTCTCCTTTTTTATTATCATTTTCCTTCACAGGTCTCATATGTCCTAAGTGTAAGTACTCATTTATGACATCAGTATACCCTTTTTTTAAATCTGAGTTCCTATTTAATCTTTTTTCTAATGATATAAATCTATTTTCAGCTATGGCGCGTGAACTACCAGATTTACAAAGTGGATTTTGTTCTCTAAACGGTAACCTAATTATATATCTTCCATCTTCACTTCTTGTTGTAGTTGTCTTATATAGATCTTCACATTTTTGTTCTTCTACTGTAAGTATTTTTTTATTGTTTATTAACTCTTCAATCTCCCAAAACTTCTTAAGAATATCATCTTCCTTAAACTGTGCATGCATAACACATATATTATTTGTTATATAGTTAGATGTTTTTTCAGTATTATTTAAAATAATCGCACCTGACAGTATCCAACCTAAAGTAGTACACTGTGCTATAAGTGTTCCAGTGGGATTCTTAATTATCCCTTCTTTTATTATAAAGCCATATGCTTCCGCACCTAATAAAACATCAATCTTGTTAGAAGTATTAAACTCTGGATCGGCTAACTGAAGACCTTTGGTTTCGATCCAGTCCAAGGAACCTCCAGTAATGCTTCGTTCAGGCAAATACGATGTTATTTTCCTTAATACATAAGCAGTCACTTCAAATTTGTCATCCGAAGATATGCGTGATCGTATTTTTAAATTTACCATGTACTTCGCTATAGTGGCTCTGTTATCTCCTATTCCGGAAATAGTTCCTGCAATAGGAATCTTTTTCAAATTGAGATACTGCACAGTAGCTTCTGTGATAAAACAAGCCTGCGATCCTTGGTCAAGCAAAGCTCTTATAACTTGATAGTCACCAGTTTTTGACTTTGCTTCTATTAGAGCCGTGGCTAGTAGAATCTGTCGAGGTTGGCGAACATTACCTGTACTTACACATGATACTACAGGGTCAACCTTAATTCCAGAAGTAAAGGCATTACCTATTAGAGGTTTGACAGGTTTGTCATGATTGTCTTCGGTTGCTTCACTGGGGTGGAGTAGTGAATGGTGACGTCTTTGGCAAATCCTACACTTAGTTTGCTTTTTACAATTATACGCAGTGTGATTGCTGCCTAAGCAATTGAAGCATATTTTATTTTGAACAACGAACTGACGTCTGGTCTCTGTGTCCTGATTAGCAAACTTTTTACAGAAACAGAGCTTATGACCGTCGGAACAATATTCACATTGCATTTTTACAGTACTTGCAGCAAACATTGCCCTTGCCTTATGACCTTGTGAACTACTGACCTGATGAACTAATCCCTTTTTCGGCTCTATACATTCCAACGCCCTAAATCGATTTTCTATAAAAAACTTAAATTGTTCAAACGAAGGCAACTCGTTGGAGTCGTTTGTACTGACACTTAACTCCCATTCTTTGCGCGTTTCAGAATCTAATTTGTACATAACAATGTGAATGATAATGACATCCCATGTACTCACATCAATCTTTAAGTTTTTTAAAGCATTTAAGCAATCATTTGTTATATCCAGAAGTTCTTTTAATGATGAAGCTGATTCTGAATACATTTTTTTCTGACCAAATAATCTTTTTAAAATACAGTTGGCTAAATACTTTTTATTGCTATATCTCTTTTCTAACTGTAGCCAACACTGGTTATAGTTAGAATCAGTAACAGGTGTGTGTCTTATCAGCTGTTCTGCTTCACCGCTAAGGTGACTCTTTAAGTAGTGCAGTTTTTGCACGTTGTCTAAACTATCATTTTTATGTACAAGAGAAATGAAAAGATCACAGAATGTGGTCCATTCTGCATATTTTCCTGAAAACATGGGAATAGAAATTTTTGGTAACCTTACAAATGAATTACCTGTCTTAGATGGACTACTATTATTCTCTATTAAATCTTTTGAAACACTTATTTTATTGAGCATGGTTTTCAAAAGACACTTGTATGTGACATAAGTATCTTCTGTAGTGTCATAAATTTCAATAACATCGTGTTCAAGTTCTTTCAACTGATAATTTTCGTAAAGTTTACTGTTACTTTCTCTAAATTTTACCCAATCATTTTCTAATAACTCTTGCCGAGATTCAATATATTCCACTGTTATTCTATCTTTTGGACTTTTTTTTAAATTATTTAAACCTTTCTGAATACGATGTTGATAATTTTTTAATACATTAAGTAAACCTTCCATTATTTAACAAGAAATTATTAAACAATCAGAAACAAGACAATAAGAAATATTTTTTAACTTTAATTAAAATTCAACTCTCATAAATTTTACAAGTGTTTGAAACTTATAAATTCTAGCGGAAATCGGGCATAGGTTCCCCGTTCCTACGTTTTTTTTTTGAAAATTATTTTAAGTACGGAACTACCATATAAGCAAATTAATAATTAGCAAACTAAAATAGAAAGTTTATAAAAATTTTACAAGTGTTTGAAACTTATAAATTCTAGTGGAAATCGGGCATAGGTTCCCCGTTCCTTCGTTTTTTGTAAAATTATTCTAAGTACTAGACTACCACAAGCAATCATATAATTAATATAAATCACAAAACTTTATAAGTCTTAATACAAATTTTAGAGTCTTAATCAATATTACAAATCTTAATCAATATTACAACTAATTAAACTGAAGTTCAAATTTGTTTGAGTCTAATTGTCCTTACGTATATATTTAAATAAAATTGTACTCACAGTTGTCTCTACACTTATCCCACTCACACAATTTTCGAACTGTTGACTGTTGACTCCTTCCTCCTGTTGTTGGCGCCTCCTGTGGCGTCACAGTAATCGAGATGTTGTTGATTGCCTGATCGCGTGGTCACCGCTGAACTGGCTGATAACTTCCTGGTTGAACTGGTTGCAAGTAGCGCCCTCTATATTGGCACTCAATCTTCCGCTATGGCTGAACTAGCACCACCACACTGGACGATGCAGATGCGGGGGAAACGTGTACTTTAGCTGCAGCGATCCACTGCAAGTACACGGGCGAAGCGAAAAATCGAATCCGGCTCGAAGGACCAATGTTTAGCACCAACACTATACACTTTGAACTTTGATGTGGAAATTAGTAGGGTCGCAAATAAAACCACTGGCTAACTCCTGGACTATAATCGTGTATCTGGTACTTATTAATGGAACTGGATCACATGACACTGACCACAGTCTTCACCGAAACATATGCCTTAATAACTATATAAATGCTAATGACAAAATCTTATCACCGTGATCTACAAATTCTATGATTTAGAAAGCGCCATCTGTTATCATCTTTCTAAATCAATCATCATGAACAAATACTATAGCAGTTTTCGACATCGAAAACTATGGAAGTTTTCGTAAACGAATACTATGACAGTTTTCGTAAACGAATACTATGACACATTTCGACATCGAAAACTTTGACAGTTTTTGTAATCGAAAACTATAACAGTTTTCGTAATCGAAAACTATAACAGTTTTTCACATGAGTTGTGTATGTTTATAAAGCAAAATTTATACAAACACATCAAAACTGTACTAAAGGAGGTAATATTACAAAATATTCTCAGCGCTATTTTTTATTTTAGTAACCTTTATTTATCCACCAGAATGAGGTAGGCTGACCTTTCAAATAATAATTAAGCATCAATAATATAGCGTCAATAATTAAGCGTCAATAATTAAGCGTCAATAAATAAGCGTCAATAATTAAGCGTCAATAATTGAGCGTCAATAATTAAGCGTCAATCAATAAGCGTCAATCAATAAGCGTCAATCAATAAGCGTCAATAATTAAGCGTCAATCAATAAGCGTAAATAATTAAGCGTCAATAATTGATCGTCAAGTATTAATTGTAAAGCATTAAGCGTCAATAATTTTCGATTACGAAAACTGCAATAGTTTTTGATGTCAAAAACTGCCATAGTTTTTGGTTGCGAAGACTGTCATAGTTTTTAGATAACGCAATTTGCCATTGTTTTCGATGTCGAAAACTGCTATAGTATTCGTTTACGAAAACAATGACAATTTATGTTGCTAATAATTAAGCATCAATAATTAAGCGTCAATAATTAAGCGTCAATAATTAAGCGTTAAAAATTAAGCATGAAGCATTAAGCATCAAGCATCAATCAATAAGCGTCAGTAATCAATCAATAAGTGAAAATGATTTTTCCAGTTATTTATTTAAGTATATTAATAAAGCAAAATATAAAAGTTCCTGGGTTATTCAATATTTGAAATTTTACTTTAAGCATAATGCTTGAAGCTTAATGCTTTATCCAAAATACATAATGATTCATGCTTAATGCCATATGCATACTGCTTGACGTTTTATGTTTGACACTTAATGCTTAACGTTTAATGCTTAACGCTTAATGCTTATTGATTGATATATGATGCCTAAAGCTGGACGCTTAATTATAAACGATTATATATTGACGTTTAAAATGCTTAATTCTTGACGCTTAATGCTCTACGCTTAATTATTGATGCTTATTGATTGATGTTTAATGCTTAATGATTAACACTTAATACTTCACGATCAATTATTGACGCTTAATTAAAGACGCTTAATAATTGACGCTTAATTATTAGCAACATAAATTGTCATTGTTTTCGTAAACGAATACTATAGCAGTTTTCGACATCGAAAACTTTGGCAGTTTTCGTAAACGACTACTATGACAGTTTTCGTAAACGAATACTTTGACGGATTTGTCCAGTTATTTATTATAGTATGTTAATAAAGCAAAATTAATACAAACACATCAAAACTGTACTAAAGGTGGTAATATTAGAAAATATTCTCAGCACTATTTTTTATTTTAGTAACCTTTATTTATTCACCAGAATGAGGTAGGCTGACCTTTCAAATAATTATAAAGCATCAATAATAAAGCGTCAATAATTAAGCGTCAATCAATAAGCGTCAATAATTAAGCGTCAATAATTAAGCATCAATCAATAAGTGTCAATAATTAAGCGTCAATCAATAAGCGTCAATAATTAAGCGTCAATAATTGATCGTCAAGTATTAATTGTAAAGCAATAAGCGTCAATAATTTTCGATTACGAAAACTGCCATAGTTTTTCGATGTCGAAAACTGCTATAGTATTCGTTTACGAAAACAATGACAATTTATGTTGCTAATAATATAGCATCAATATTATAGCGCCAATAATAAAGCGTCAATAATTAAGCGTCAATAATTAAGCGTCAATAATTAAGCATCAATCAATAAGTGTCAATAATTAAGCGTCAATCAATAAGCGTCAATAATTAAGCGTCAATAATTGATCGTCAAGTATTAATTGTAAAGCAATAAGCGTCAATAGTTTTTGATGTCGAAAACTGCCATAGTTTTTGGTTACGAATACTGTCATAGTTTTCAATAACGCAATTTTTCATAATTTTCGATGTCGAAAACTGCTATAGTATTCGTTTACGAAAACAATGACAATTTATGTTGCTAATAATTAAGCGTCAATAATTAAGCGTCAATTATTAAGCGACAATAATTAAGCGTCTATAATTAAGCGTCAATAATTGATCGTCAAGTATTAAGTGTTAAGCATTAAGCATTAAACATCAATTAATAAGCGTCAATAATTAAGCGTAGAGCATTAAGCGTCAAGAATAAAGCATTTTAAATGTCAATATATAATCGTTAATAATTAACCGTCCAGCATTAAGCATCATATATCAATCAATAAGCATTAAGCATTAAACGTTAAGCATTAAGTGTCAAACATAAAACGTCAAGCAGTATGCATATAGCATTAAGCATGAATCATTATGTATTTTTAAAAAAGCATTAAGCTTCAAGCATTATGCTTAAAGTAAAATTTCAAATATTGAATAACCCAGGAACTTTTATATTTTGCTTTATTAATATACTTAAATAAATAACTGAAAAAATCATTTTCACTCATTGATTGATTACTGACGGTTATTGATTGATGCTTGATGCTTAATGCTTCATGCTTAATTATTAACGCTTAATTATTGACGCTTAATTATTGACGCTATATTATTGATGCTTAATTATTAGCAACATAAATTGTCATTGTTTTCGTAAACGAATACTATAGCAGTTTTCGACATCGAAAACTATGGCAGTTTTTGTAAACGAATACTATGACAGTTTTCGTAATCTAAAACTATGAAAGTTTTCGTAAACGAATACTATGACAGTTTTCGACATCGAAAACTATGGCAGTTTTCGTAAACGACTACTAAAGTGTAGCCGCCTCCACGGTGTAGCAATGTATTGCCAGGGCTCCGGAGCCGCCCGCGGCGGCGCCACTGCCTCTGATGCACACGTTTCGCACTGCCGACATATTTGTTCTACGTCTTGAACTATGTTGGGCCACCACATGTAACTACGGGCAAGCGCTTTCGTTTTCACAATGCCCATATGGCTAATATGAATTTGTTTTAGTACACTAGTACGTAAAGCAACGGGAATAATAATCCTATAACCCCACATTATACATCCACCATCTATATAAATTTCATTTCGCCTACAAAAATATGGTTTAAGGTCGTTATCATTACACTTTAATGGCCAACCTGACTGTATAAAAGATAATAGTTTACAGAACTCAGGATCTTTTAACGTTTCACATTTCACTTGACTTTTGGTTACCGGTAAAAAAGTTTCAACGAAATTCAAATAAGTTCTCTCCTCCATTGACTCAACCTCCATTACCGGCAGGGATAGCCTAGATAAAGAATCAGCGCAATTGGCCGCAGACGGTACGTATTCAATTTTGTAATTATAGCCCGATAACAAAATAGCCCAACGTTGTAAACGCGACGCAGCCATAACTGGTATACCCACTTTATCCCCAAATATATATGTTAACGGTTTGTGGTCCGTTCTAAGAATAAATTCACGTCCATATAAATATTGATGATATTTTCGAATACCAAATACAATAGCTAACGCTTCGCGCTCAATCTGTGAATACGAACGCTCCGCCGTGCACAGCTAATAAAAGACGTACGTTACTTAGGACACGTATAATACGACTGACGGCATACAGTTGTACTTAAACTAAGGAATTTACTTACTACCTACATTACACTTATCTCGGAGGCGCCTCCTACGCCAGATCCGGCTACCTTGAGCACGGATTAGTTGCGAGCCATAGCTGGCCAGCTCGCTGGGACGATTGTCGAGGTGAGCCGTAAGCCGTAAGTTAAGGGCACGTAGTGTGGCCTTCGCACGAGCAAGCCCGCTACCTCGCGACTTGGGGTTGGGGCGTCCGCGACAAGCAGTATTACATTTTGGTGCAACATTAAACTCAGTTGTGCTCTTACGAGTAACCGGGACAATCCCGGTGCGCAGCGCTCAAAGATATCCTTTGTATATGTGTCTCCGGTTGGTGGTAGACAGGTAAGATATTAGAATGCAAGCCTCTGATATTAGTGAGGTACACTTTGTATGAAGAGGAGTGCAACTGCTGTGGAAACTTGTTTATTTTTTTGTACCTTTTCATAAAACAAATATATATAAAAAGTGAATATGATGGGAAATAACACTTGAACAAGGCGGTACGTATCGATCCCGATGTTGAAATTGGTGATATTATGCCATTGAGAGGCTACTCTGGAGACTGCGAGGACGTCCAAATCCCCCCAGCGATCGCCATCGGGCCTCCTCATCTGGTTGCCAACCAGCACAATGGAGTCACCCTGGGATTTTTCGCAGCTGGCGAGGCAACTTTTCATGGGTGGCTGACCCACTAATTGGTCCCCCAACTATCTACGGGTGGCCACCGCCCTCGCCTCCTTCAGACCTAATACTTATGTTTATAGCATCTCAACCCCACCAACCCTCCGTTTATAAAGGTTGAGCCGATATTCATGTGGTCAAGGTTTACCCCTGTCACATGAACCCTTTTACGGCAGGTCTGACCTCCGAAGTCGTCCGACAACGGCACTATAAGACTAGTAAGCTCGCAAGGCTATCGGTCATAGACAAGTCCAATCGCGACCACCAAGCTACCTTTTCTCCATGAAAGGTTCCGGAGCTGTAAGGCACGCTCACTTCCCGTGTGATTTCTCACACTTGCAATTCACTTGCTGAGAACGTCAGAAAGGCTAACTACCAGTTTCCAGCTGGCGCCGGAGCTGTATGGCACGCTCACTTCCCGACAGGCAGTCAGGCCGCAAGCCTACCCTACGATACAGTCGGGTGACCGGATAGATGCTAGCGCATCCATCTAACCTATAAGCAGGGGGCTACCCGAACTGCAGTGACCCCTGAAAGGATCTCTGCTTAAGGGCCGTTCCAAGCCCCGAAGTAAAAGACCGCAGCAGCCCTTCGCCTTAGGCAGGTCAATCACCTCTCGCTGCACACAAGTTCCGACGAGCCCCCGACAACTGTGGGGACCCAGACGAACAGCGCAGAATCTCTGCAGCTAACCACATTACCACTACGAATCCAACACCAAAACCGGTAACCCGGCAGTTTACACACGCAAGCGCATGCATCGCTGCCGGAGGGCTTAGGTACCGGGGAGGGCTTAGTACCCTGATCTTAGCAGCTGACCCGTAGTTCAGCTGCAAACTATCTACCGCCGGGTGTCTCAGTAGATAGGGGATAGGGGCGGCCCAGCGAAAAGCCGTTGCTTCGGATCCCGCTACCCTCCTCGATTAGGCAGCCGACACATCAAACAACAACGTGACGACAAACCGATTCGCCAACGCACAACGCAGCTGTTCAGACCTATTTCCCATATACGGATTCATCGACCAATGTGAACTCGACTGGGTCGCTTTGCGGCACGACTTTGCCCGATGGGCGGTAACCAGAGTATAATTTTCATATCGTGGAGCCTTGATAAGATCAACGATAAACCAACAGGCAGAGTTCGCAAACAATTTTTTTCTAAAAATACTTAATTTTCTATAACAGCATTAAAATCAGTTAAATTATATTTACAATTATATTATAACAAAGCTTAATTGATTTTTCTATTAAATGTATTTCCTTCTAAAACCTAAAGAATTTATATTGTTGAAGAAACAGTACTAATAAATTAAGTTAAAGTTCTTCTTAAATCAAATAACAATAAAAATAAACTTTACATTAATCATATTTGTATAGCATATACGCTATTGTAGGTACTAGTATATACAGTTAGTTTCCAAATTAATTGCAACGAATCTATTAGCTGGTGTTGACTCCGCTTCAAAACAATAACATTGTAGTGCCATTTACTAAATTTGGTATTATACTATATACCATATTTGAGTATCATAAACATACATACAATGCATCTAATATATATACGACAGTTTATTTACAAAGTGGATATAATTACTCTGTATTACGTTTATTTGAAAATTTAAACAACGCTTCTAATATACAAGCAATTGTTTATTGTGTGTGCGTGTGTGTATTGATATACCTTTTTTGTACAAACTCCTAAGAAGGATAAGACTTTCGAGCCGAATAACTCAATTAGTCGACATCTGGGCGATCTAACGTATAATAAATGTCCTTATCTAAGGAAAAACAGAAAATAATAATATTGTTTTTCCCTTCTCCTTACTTTTACTTGAATTTTTAACCATATCGGTGATGTAGAATATTCAATTCGTAGTAAAACAATTCTTCCCTTTTTTTGTATTGGCTTCTATATGACTTATTTTAAGTGATACAATCTAAATTACGACATCGGCAGACATCGCTCACTGTCAAAAGTATATTTAAAGTTTTTAATAAGGATACAATATTAGGTACTGTAATTATTTTATACCTGTCTTGTTTTTACTTAAACGTCCATTTATATACTTCTTAAACAGACTACTTAATAACCAATTCTAACCATATATCACACTTACAGATTTTCATTGAACATAATCAAAATATTACTATATACCTAAGCTTGAGGAATTCTGAGCTACACAATCGTTATTTTCAAGGTTATTTTCACCTTCAAATTGCAGGCCTAATTAAAAAAAATCTATTTTAAATGATAAACATTCAGTTAGCTATATGCATTAACAAAATGTTCAATACTGAACATTCACACAAGACACATTTGAGACGGTTTGCACGGTTCCATACTAGAGTGCGCCGGTAGACCGTACCGCCGCAAACGAGAAGATTAATTTAAATCTGTAATATCTTAGTAAATATTTATTAAATTAAATGCTTTAAAGGGCTATATTATTCCATATTAAATGTAAAATGTATTTAAGTTACTTAATTAGATAAGGATTAAAGCTGTATTTCTTAAAATCGCTTCGTAAATAAACTATTATTTTTCGTAAAAAGGATAAAAATTTGCTATTGTGGGTTATTCCAAGAGATAAATATATACCATCGCAGACTTTCTTGTAAAACGTTTTAAGGTATATAATACTTAGTACATTATTTTGATCTATCTCGTAAAGTTCAGCCAGCATTTGCAATGTAAGCGCAAAACAATGTGTTTGTTTACGACCTCGCATTAGAAATCTTGAAATTATCAGTAGTTCTCTAATATATTAAGCTTGTTATTATACATAATATAAACCGTAGTTTTAAAGATCTAAGCATACATACATACAGATATAGGGAAAGACGCGAAAAGCTACTTTGCTTTATAGCATGTAACTTGCTATGCGTGCGACATGCGTGCGACTTTTGATTTTGATAAAAAGTTACCCTAAAAACTATAAACCTTCAAACTGGTAAGAAGCAATGGTACGACCGTAAGAGATTATTAACTTCTATATTTGTTAACCGATTGTTAAAAAAAAACAAAATATAAAGTGAATCCCATGACTATATATTCCCGAAAACTGCATCCAAATCGACTAATCCGTTTCTGAGATTAGCGTGCACAAACATACAAACATTCAGACTAACAGAGAAAATGACAAAACATTATTTTGGGTTCTCTTGCTTATATAAGGGTTAATGCTGTATGAATTTTTGAAAATATTTTTTTTTCGTGTTCTTTGTACAACTAAAAGACAAACAAATAAACAGACAATGATTTAAAAAATGCTGAAAATGGATTGTGTTAGTTATTACTTCACATTCTGGTATATTTTTATATATATTTTCAAAGAATAAAGACTACTCCTCTATAGATTTATTACATATATAGAATAAGATTTTCAAAGTACCTATTACGTCATTGACATAAATTGTCATAACTTTTTCATTTCTTAACCAATTTAGATGAAATAAACATTAAATGTTAAATGTGATAATATATTCCTGAAGTTTATTATTAATTACATATTTCTATGTAACATTGAGTATGTACGTATGATAATTTGATTCACTTCTTGTAATTGTCGTTTGTATGAGACTTTCATAAGCAGTTAGGAGTATAAAATACTTTTTGGTTTTAAAAAAAAACATGTACTAGAATTTCGAAAAAGATGGTAGGACTTCTGAGCTGTCCATCTAAATGCAACATCTGTACTCGTGTTGGTAAGACGGACATACCTTTTTTTATTTCTTTTAAAACCTGATTCTTAAATGGATTGAAAATTTTACTAGATTCTCTTAGTGGAAAAAGATAACGCTGGCTGTAGATCAAGCGTTATCTGAAGTCTTCAACTTTATTTTTGTTTTAACTATTTGGAACATATTGTTTATTTGTTTAATAGCCACATATCGTTGGTTTATGTTCTACGCATTTATCTTACTTGACTTATTTCATCTCGAATCACCAATCCAGCATCATGAGCTAGTTTACCCGATCTTATATATTATTTTCAATGTTACAAATGCTTATAAAATTTTCAAGTCGCCTTGATGTCATTCCATTTTATAATTATATTTCACAAATGGTCGTATTTTCATATAGGACGATCTGGTTATAAATTAAATTAAATTATCATATAAGTGATACATCTAATTAAAAACACAAATACATATGTTTATAAGTTCAAACTATAGGTATTGACGAAAGCGGGACCGGATAAATAAACTCCTAAAGCCGGAAACATGTACATTAACCACATAGTTATCAAAGGCTTTTTAAAAGGTACCTTTTTAATTAGTAAGTGTTTTCATAATATATTTATTTGATAACAAGCTTTCTGACAATCCTTTTTATAATAAGCAATCTAAATAATTCTTCTAAACAGCGTTGCCTGGAAAGTCTGTTTTGTATACCTTTTAATTTAAACATAAATTATTCTTAAATATTAATAATATTAAGCTTAATAAGACTTACTTAAGTTTAATTAAGCTTGAAAAAATATAATGAGGTAGGAGAGAAGAATATTTGTATTTAATATTTTATCTGTATTCTAGTACTATTACTTGGCCTATGTTCCTCAAAGACGCATGGAAATATCCCGGTCTGGTGTTGATTACGAAATTAAGAATATGTTGGTCTTTTATGTATAATAAATATGTATTAAAAACAATACATATTATACACAGGTATTGTGTTTAATTTACAAAATGTTTACGTCTATATATTACTTTTTACTGTATTTTATTTCTTAATTACATTTGATGAGTTAATTTTTTTTTGCATGTCATGGTCTATCCTATCTTAATAAAGAAATTAATTAATTAATTAATTAATATCAATGTAGATATTTTAGTGATTCAATATATTTAAAAAAAAGATATATTATCAACTGTATTAAATTAAACTGTAAGTAGGTACGTTTGATTGAGAAATATTGAATTATTTTAACAACATTTTGTATGTGCCTACAATTACAAACAAATACAATAAAAGAAATTTAAAATGTGTGTACACATTCCCTAATAAATAAAAAAAATGTTATATAAAGTAAGGTATTTAGTAATAATACATTTGTGAAGTCTTTATACATTATCAGATAAAAATTTTAACCCTAAAATTCGGCCCTTTGTACCGGTGATAATATAAATATAATATCAAAATGCAACAGTATTTATTTTCCTAACTAACTAACTACTTCCTAACGATAGTTGCTGATATAACGCAAAATTCTTTGTCTTAGTCTACGAAAGAGGTAATTTAAAACTATTTTAAATTATATAAAAAATTACTCAAAAAAAGCATGTTAAATAGAAAAATTAACCTAAATAAAAATATAAATCACATGAAATCTTTTTTCAATATCTTACTTTGATTGTTTGCGCACCTTGAAAAATGGAAAACTATTGAAATCGTTTTATTTTATATTTTTAATCTCAATTCAATAAGTAGCTATAGATCAATTTAAGAAAACAAAAATCCTTAAAGACTCTAAACTTTTACTTATTAAATTTATTTTTTTTGTATTAACTTAATAAGAGTTGTATTTATTTCATAAAATATATTAGACATCTATTGATTTCGTAACATTAATAACAAAATAACATAACATATGTATATTATAATTAATAATTATTTAGAATTACATTTGCATTAACCTACATAGCAGCCTTAATTAATTTTATTTTTAATGGCATACTGAGTGTCTTTGGGGAACCGCGACCAAATAATCACGGCGAAGCACACATATACGACAGGTACATAATTAAGGAAATATCATAAACTGATAATTAAATGTCTATAATAATTTATTGAATAATATATTAAATAGAATGCTAAATTCATTATGGTCGCACAATGGTAGAGCGACAGTGCGGTTTTCCAAATGTGGCGGGTTCAAATACCTTACCGTTTTAGTTTATTTTTCATTCTATATTTATTTAAAACTTGAAATGATAATATCACCTTTTTTCATAAAAGTGTTTTACATATAATTAAAAATAAATCATAATAATATTTTGAAAATAAGCATTTTTAAAAACATGTCTGTTTCATTGTTTATAAAGCGAATTATTTTCGTTGAAAGTTGTTTGAAATGTGTTACAATTTGTCTTCGAAATTTTTGTTCAAAAAATATAAGAAAATATGAGACATTTGTAAATATATTCATTTTGAAACAGGTCCGTGGGGGGTCCGCGTTCGTGACGAAAATTGATGAAACGACTGAAGAAGAGTTGTAACGTTCAGTATTCTACAAGCGTGAAGATTGTTGTAGTTGTCTATGAATATATTAAAACTTGTTTCGTTAACCTTTAAAGTTAACGTATACCTATATAGCTTATAAAATTATGTATTGAAAATATTTACCGATTACAAAATTCCATTATAATACCGAACTAAACTTAAATGTATTTATTTGTAGGTTCTTTACGAATATAAATTAATCTAGTATACTATTTATTTTACAAATAACTTTACCAAGCCTTTTTCCAAATAACAGACATATAAATATGTATAGTTTGGTAAGTATTCATTTATTCATAATATTTTTGTCATAAATTTAATAATAAAAATTTAACATTAACATCAGCTTTCATATTAATTACGAGTTATATTAGTGGTAATAACGCAATTCACAAAAGTATGCCATTTATTTAAAGTGGATATAACTTTATAATATGGAAACGAAAACTTTTTAAAATGGTAAGTACTAGCTCTAGTGCCTTAGGTGTTTAGTTTTACGAGTAGAATACTCGAGTCTCAACTACACTCTACATGGATACTATTTAAATGTGTAACGAAATTATTCCTTAAAAACTTTTATAGTTAAATCAAAGCGATGGTAATGTGGATTATTTGATAAAAAAAGATTGTCTCATGACTTACTTATTTATAATCAATCGGAGTAAAAACCAACGCTTTCAATTTAAGTATTATTTTTATGACATATATATTTATATACAAAAAACTTGGATAAGAAATTATAAAATAACAAAACCAAAATTTATTATCAATTTGTATTTTTAGATAATAATAAAACTAAAACAAATAAAATAAAAGAAAGAAACAAAGAATAAAATTTATAGAAGGCGAAAGATATTCTTTAATAAAAAGTAAGTATTTTAAGAAAAAGTTGCACTTTTGCTTCTTTTGACTTGTTAAAAGAAATTCTGTTATTTAACAAACGTAAACGAGATATTTTAATTGCAGGAACTTGTATTTCGAAATACTTGTATTTCGAAAGTAATCAAATAAACAAAATATGATACCTAGGAAAATTAAAATTGCTTGTATTTTTTCATAATGAATAATTATTAATTAAGAATACTAATAAGAAAATTGAAAAAGGGATTACTTTGATCACATCATATTACTCCACCGACCTAAGTGAAAGTAGACGCTAACAAAAACTAATAAGATCCTCTGACATAAATAAATATTAATTATCTTATACATGAACCAACGAGGTATTCCGAATATATCTTGTTCAACGTTTTTAATAAACAGTCTTCATATACCTAAATTCAGATGTTTGTATACAAAGAGGAATATATCAAAATTGGAGTTACTTTGATGTAGCATATTTAGAATATTTGATTAGAATATGAAAACAGAAAATATTATCAAAGACACTAGAAGTAATTTCATTTTCTTTGGACGTATTTTAGATGCGCGTAATACTGACAGGTAATATTCAAATTTCAATCTAACTGACCTTAATGTTTGAAGCTTTTTTATTATTTTTTAATGCAGATTAAATCACAAATTTGCGTAATGATGGCCCTAATATGTTCAAATGGGATAAAAGCTTCCAATAGGTTCAAATAGGATAAAAGTGGTAAAAAACTTTCTAAACCTAATATTTAATACTAACTACGTCACCCAAAGGGATATACATTTTTGATACAATTCTAAATGAGTTTTTTAAACTGAGCTCTGAATCCAACTCGTATTTTGTAATTTTTTAGATATATTATTTTTATTGCTTAATGATAGTTTAATTTTGAATTATAAAAACAAATTAATTTGATTCATTAGCCAACATGTAACATATTTTAAAATATTTCGTTTACCAACATCGAGGAACACAAAGTAAAAATTAACTAAACAATAATTTATCACCTGAATATACTCAATATAGACCTAAAATTAGTAAGTTACAATGAAGAAGCAAAAAATGTATTGCAAAGAATGAGTAACGTAGAGGTCTAACACCTTCAGGTTTTTAGATAAATATCAGTGAAATGTCAGACAATTTATTGATATTCCTTAATTGGACAAATGGTCTATAGTAGATTGTCTTAGATATTACTTTTAGTTCACGATATATTGAGCTTAATATTTAACTACTACAAAGTAATTATAATAAGGTAAGAATAAAAACTTTTAGTTTGAGCCACATTACTTTTGCAGATACAAAAGGCGAAATTGCAATGCACGAGAGTACATTTGAGTAAAACGTTTTTCCATTGTACTATATACGCGATGTAACATACCTCACCTAAGTATTCTGGGGAACTACATCTTGTAATCTTTTCGTAAACATTTTTGCTGCAAAGCATTCAAAATGTTGGGTATAATTATTATGTTTCTCTTTGAATGTTTATTTCCATTTTATTCTGTTAAATCTGCTCTTCCAATTTTCAAGTCATTAGTTATGTCATTAGCGGAATAGCATTTGACAGTGAATGTAAATTTTAAATGAAAAAAATAATCTGGTTATTCTTTAAGCAAATACAATTTAATACTGGCAAGTCTAATAATATAAATAAACGTATCAGTTAAACTAAAATGTTAATGCCTTTAAGTTTAACAAGTTTTAATTATCAGTTTTAAATTTTTTACTAGGCTGTTCTGTTGAGACAAGGACCACATAAACATCATAAAAAAGTCACATAGATTAATCACTTAGATTAGATGGGATTATTTTCTATAAGTTAGTTATTTAATTTAAGGCTTTATTAGAATGTACGGTATTATGTACAATTAAATTACATACAAATTAAATATTTATTCTTCGTAACTGTTACGCATCGCTTTGACAGGTCTTTGGTGTGTGCTTTTTTATAATATTTATTGTTTTTTTACCAATTTAGTAACTTAATAATAATATCTAAGATATTTAAAGACATAATCAGATCTTTATTTTCTCTTTAAATAGCTTGCTAGCTATTTAAAGAGAAAGTAACTAGCTGCTAACTCTTTAAATAAATTATAGCATCTATCTGTAATTAAATTTATGTTCGTCTCTGTTCCCCGGAGATGGTTGGAAACAGGCACTCAATATGGCGTTGATTACGTAGTTAAAGCTATGTAGGTTAAGGCAGCTGTAATTTTACATAGATAATACGTCTATAAAAAATCTTCAATAATCGTTATCGTTATAAAACGTCTACATCTTTATTGAAGTTATCGGTTTATTTATCATTTTATATTTTATATTAAGTTAGTCTTTGGTTTGATAAATCTATATTTAAGAAATATATATTCTAGTCTACACTGTTGAGAAATTACATCTCATAAATTACAAGAGCTAAGACCGTAACAATCAAGCTTTTTACTTTCCGCCGTGAATACGTTATAATAATCATGCTATTACATACTTACATACCTTAACGTAAATGTTTGCTTCGAGCATCCTTTAAAATTCAAAACTTATTTATTGAGCATAATATCATATTTAAAAACATTCTTCCCGTTTGACAAATTTGCTTTAGTAATAATTTACGTATAACTGTTAAATATACTTTACAAAGTGCGGGGACGCGTTTATTCTTTAACCTTCGACCTTTCGATTCTAAAAGCTTAGAACTTTTATATTTACAGTTTTTTGATATAAGACATACCACAATAAAGATTATGTTATAGAAATTAATTTATATACTTTAGTATGGAATCCATTATTATGAAAATCGAGTGGTACAAAATTAATTTCTAATTTTGTCAAAATCAAACCTAATTAATATCTACTTATCTCATATCAGATTTTAAGTTTAATCGTTTACCACTGGATACAGTTGATATTTTATTACTTTGAAAATATTTTGTTTATATTTCAACAATTTATACTTACATTTCTATGTAAAGTGACGCGACTCAAACTGCCTTAACAAAAAGTTTGTGTTCTTAAAGCAATTCTTGTTATTTTTTAATTAATGCCATTGCTAAATAATAAAATGCTAAAATTAAAATGTTGATTGTTCGTTAAATTGAATCAGTTTTTTATGTGACATAAAAATTATTTGTGTAATCAATCCAGCATACAATTTTAAATATATCATTAACGTGTACTTGGTTAGAACAGGTAGTATTTATAATACTAGAGTTAGTCTAATCTCTCATTTTTAAGCGTTTTCGTAGTGTACTAAATCGTTGAGTTTCTCAAAGTTCGCTCAGCTCTGTACCAACATATTTCATAAAAGCTTTGTCTTAAAAAAAGGATTGAGGAATTAGAGAGGAAATTGGTTTTAGTTAAAATCTTGTAGAAAACTATATGGTTTTAATCTTGTAAATTATTTTCAACTAAAAATAATAAATGTTTTATACAATATATATTTACTTTTATTATTATACATAACTAAATAAAACAATCAATAATGGTTGTTACAAATAAATATATAAGTTTTCTCCTCATGATGCAATAATTCTTAATGTAAATTGAAATTTCGATAAATAAATCTTAATACATAGTTAACCAATAATATGATTTTTTAAATTTTCCGAATCTTGTCTATTTTGAAAACAAGAAAGGTTTAAAAATGAAATCATCAGAACGGGTGAGGAAGTATGTGAATGGTTTGATGAATAATTGGAGGAATAACAATGTAAGACTGTTTTATAGAGTTGTTTAAACGCAGTAACTCCGTTGTCGAAATAGAGGCGCAAGAATCCAATTATAAGCAAGAAATTATATGAGCGATAAAAAGTTTGAAAAAAAACAACGTAGCGGGGTATGACAAAGTGAGTGTGAAAATACTTAAAACAAAAAAAGGACTGTTAGCTTTCTGGTTGTGTATATTGTTTAATAAATGTTGGTCTGACAATTTTGTACTAGATGACTGCTGCCACGGCATCATTGCTCTGATATGTATGGACAAGGGCTTACACCAAGAATCTAAAAATTATCGCATCAGCCTACTGAGCGTTAAAAAGGGTATGCAAAGATCTTGATAGATAGAGGTGTGAAAATATATGGGATGTACAAGCGCCATTAAAAAAGATTACTGAGTTGTATGACAGAAAAGTTACGGGCCAAATACCAAATACCAAAGATGTATCTAGAGAAGGCTTATGTCTGGTTGGAGATGAATGTGTTATGGAAGGTGTTGTCGTCGCACCGTCAGTAAGTTAACTCATGATGAGATAGCTTACTGACTGACTGAATGAATCGTTTGTGAAAAGAGGTATAAAAACGAACGCGTAAAAAACTAAAGTAACGATGTTTCAAGGAGATAAAAATGTGACTCCTTGTAAGATTATGATACAAAATGTAAATGTTTAGTAAGTTGAGAAAAATTAGCAAACATGTTAGTTTGGCGTGTTGAGTGGGAGTTGGAATACCTAGGTAGTGTTTTTACCACAGATGGAAGGTTTGATAAGGAAATAGAGATAAGAGTACGGAAGGGCAAACCTGTGAATGGAATAGTGAGCAGGTTTATTAGCTTTAGCTTTAGCCTATTATATTCTGTTCCAAAAGCTCTATTGTCTAGCCACAACGCCGTTTTGGTTCTTACACGAAGTATGGTAGTGATAGTTAGGTGTGGCAGAATAAGCATGAAAGTAAAATTAATACAGTGGGGTTGAAATCTTTGAGGAGGTGAAATGTGTGAGATAAAACTGAGCGACAGAGTAAGAAATACGCTAGTAACTCAGACATATAACAAAACTTTCCAAGCTAGAGCTCGGAAAGTTATTTGCATCTGGCACAGCTTATCTAATGTATTTTCTTTATCTATGGTACCCGTTACACAAACATTCCTTAAATTTATTAAAAAAATATTAAAGGGTAGAGCTTGTTAAAAAGTTTAAATATTGCTCCATATAAGAATAAAAAGGTAAATGAGAACAGTATGTATTTACGCCTTATATTTTTATTGTACATTTAACTGTACTTAATAAAATTAGCAATATTCTTATGAATAAATTTATTATTGTTTGTTGGTCCTAGTTTGTATCTAATGTACTTAATATACGGTGCTTTGTTTTATAGGATGAAAATAGATGTTACATTTGTAGCACAATGATAATGTGTATACATGTTCATAATATCTACGAACATTCATTTCAGTAGTAGCATCTTTTCAATGTTTATCTGTACTGCAAAGTTAGAAAAAGTGGTAAGGATTTTCGAAAGAAGCATAATAGATGTTAGAACCGTCCTGAAAAAGACGATCATATATACAATGCTCAATTCAGCGAAACGGACATCGCTACGGTAGCTCAATTAGTAGAGCGGCAGGACGGTTTCCCAGAGGTCGCAGGTTCGAATCCCTGCCAATTTCAGTTAATATTCTATTCTTTTTTTATATAAATTCAAATAATCTTAGCTTGGCTATAAATATTTATAGATATTTTCAAACAGCGAGAATGGTTTTTTTTCAAAAATATTTTTTTAATGAAGGCAAAACCGATATTAGTATGTAGTTAAAGGGGTTTAAAGCATTACCAGAATGTTAATAGTAATTACCAGAATGTAATAATTTAGTTTCACTCGTTTCATTTCCTGGCCCAAAATTAATTAAAAATGGCTTCTTAGTAAGATTCAACGAGATTTACTATTGAACAAACATCTTTACAAATATCTCCATCTCCATTAAAAATATTAATAAAGTATGAGAAGCTAGAATTTTCTCAATATATTATTTTAAAAGCTGAGGTAACTTTCTTATCTGATTTTATTATTTTATTTTCTATGTGAAGAGTAAAATTGAAGTTGCGAGCTTTGCTTTTAGCTGATTCGCATTTTATGAAATTTCAGTACAATTTAGTAACGTTCAGTATTATTAATTAAATTTCTTATATATGACCAGACCTATGAAAAACTTTACTAAATATATTTGTATTTATATAACATTTATATACTGAATCGCTCCGGTAGCTCAATTGATAGAGCAATAGGACAGTTTCCCAGAGGTCGCGGGTTCGAATCCCTGCCCGTACATGTTTATTTTTCATTCTATATTGATATAAATTTAAATGAGCTTAACACTTCTATACATGTTTATAAATATTTTCAAACAATATGTTTTGTGTTAAAAAACTAATAATAATAATAATAATAATAATATCGTGCTGGTAGATCGGTTAGAGCGCCGGGCATTTCTTGTTGATATTAGTGTCCCGTGTGACGTTAATCTTGTGAAAGCTGAGAAGGACAAACTGTCAAAATACTTGGACTTAGCTCACGAGATTACCGACATGTGGGATGTTGACTCAACAATAATTGTCCCGATGGTAGTTTCCGTCAATGGTCTTATAGCGAAGAGTCTCGATCATCATCTCAAGAGGCTCTCACTAAAAAACTGGATCAAGGGTCGGATGCAAAGAGCAGCAGTTTTGGGTACGGCACGCATTGTGAGGAAGTTTCTTTCGCTGTCGCCCTAACCACCGACGGACTGGTTGTAAGGCCCACGTCGGCGGGATACTGTTTTTTATATTTATATTTATAATGTTGTTTTTTTTTAAATGTTATATGTATAAATGTAAATAATAAGATTAATATGAAATAAATGACAATAATAATAATAATATGTTTCTAACTTTGCAGTATAGATAAACATTGAAAAGATGCCACTACCGAAATTAATGTTTGAAAATATCTTTAAACATGTATAGCCATGTTAAGCTTATTTAAATTTATATAAATATAGAATGAAAAAACATTGAAACATATAGAAACATTGGTTAGGATTTTTGAAAGAAACCTGAATAGATGTCACCACCGTCCCGATAAAGACGATCACATATAGAATGCTTAATTCACCGAGACGGACAGCGATACGGTAGCTCAGTTGGTAGAGCGACGGGACGGTTTCCCAGTAGTCGCGGGTTTGAATCCCTGCCCGTATCGGTTTATTTTTCATTCTATATTTATATAAATTTAAAATATTGCATGTTTGAAACTTGCTACAAGTACAGTTAATACTTCAAAAATAAAATGAATTACATAATACTGTATTTTAATTTCATTTAAATTGTTTCAGAAATTTAATAAAGTGCCAAAATTACAAAATTCAAAAGATGCCACATTCTAGTTCAGTTACAGTAATAATAAATGCCAGCATATTTGAGAATGTTTTTAGCCTTCTTTAAATTATCACCATCTCCAGCATTACCGTAGTCGATGAAAAGCGATCGCCTGAGGTAATATTTATGACACAATTTTATAGCGCAGATTTTACCCATTTATATCAACCTTCTATTATAATTTAGGCTATACATTATATCGTACATTCATTTTTGTAGATAAAATGAGCATAATATCATTGCCATGTAATATATTAATAGAATCAAAGCTTTTTAAACGTCGCGGTGAAAATAAAATCTATAATATTAATCCGATACACGTAAGTTAAATACGTTAACATTTTTACGCTTTAGTAATGTTTAATGTAATGCCTGACTCTTTTGCAAATAATAAACTCTATTGCTCGCCAATTTAGACAAACTCTGTAAAAACCTGACTACATTCACTTCAACGGGAGTATTATAAAGGTAATTGTACAAGTAGCCTTTAACTTTGTTAGAAATTCATGTAGTCAACTGCAAAACACAGTCGTTATTGCGTGTTAAGTGTTAAGGAATTACTATTTAAGTACTGTTATAGTAGTACTTGCACAACTTTCTAAAAGGACTTTGGGAAATTACTATCCTTGACGAGACTCTTGTGCAGCATTGAAAGTTCAGAGAAATATTTGATTATAAGATAGTATATTTAGATACATCAAAACTAATAAGATAACTTCCTTCTTTGTTAGTTCTCCTATGCAATGACTTCAATAATTACATAATAATATTAAATTGTCTTTTTTAATTTTTTTTTGTATTCGGGGTATGTTATTTTTTTTTGTAAATTTCTTATACGTGTCTTGAAAATAATTATTAAAAATATATATATAACCACAGTCCTAGTCACATAAACTAGACTAGAAAACTATTAAAATTGAGGTAAAAAGCAAATAATATAATATTTAAAACAATCTTTACGTAAATATACTATGTTCAACGCAAGTGGTTTATTTTACAAACCCACTTTAATTAAACGGAGTTTTATTAATTCTATAAATTATTTTTGTAATTAAACTTTTGTGAACCATGATTATAAAATGTATATTTACCTTGCTGTATTTATATAAATTAATGGGATTTTCCCTACGCCAGTTTCAAACTGTTTTCGGAGTTCCTATTCACGAACTATCGGCGTAAACATAAAGGTATGATATATATTAGACATAATATGAATCCATGGTTCGGTTAACTATTGGGTATACATAGTAGTATAGTATGGTACCTACTACGTACTAGTATATTATTTGGTGACAAACCTTAATTAAAATAAAAGATATTTAGGAAATATACTAAGAATAATAATAATAATAATACTAAGAATAAGAATTTTAGAATAACGTTCTAAAATTCTTTGAAATGTAAACACTCGGCTTTTGTTTACATTTCGAGGATATTAAATGTCACTTTAAAACCTGACAGTTATTATTAAACAAATTTTATCAATCGTGAATTATATTAGTTATTAGCATTATCTGCCCGCTCGAGCGGAAAGTGACAATTTTAGTCCCGCTGCGCAAAACGAAGTAGCCGCTTACCGCCTTTGTCGAACAGATACCTAAATAGCATATTCCCCTCAAGTAGTAAAAAAAGAAAGCCTCAGATGACATGTTAGTCAACCTCGGTTCCACCCCGGTCGACAATTACATGCGATCTGAGACATTTCTTATTTTTTCTCCCTAGGTGTGTAATATACTATTACTTAGTCTCCACGTGTTGTTTGTTGGATTTATTTTATTACTATTAATTTATTGATTTTTCACAGATTTTTCACCTTTTTTCTTTAGTTTGTTTAGTCAATATTGTATTTTAAATATAAACGCATCATGTGCCAAAAAGTCAACTAATGAGCAGAATTACGTTTTTAAATAAATAATTATTAACTATTTCGCACTTAAATCAATTAAAATCTTTATCAGTAGGTATGAAACCAGCTTGAAATTCATTGAGCTTCATGATAAGAGTTGCATTCTTCAGTTAATAAATTCCATGTCAAATGCGTTTTTATTACAACAAACGTGGAAGACCACGTTTTACGGGAACGCTGTCGAACGGGACAAAAAGTATCCTATGACTGTCTCCTGGTTATAAACTACCTCCCAACCAATTATCTACGAAATCGGTTCAGTCTTTCTTGAGTTATAAATAGTGTAACGGACACGACTTTTTTATGTTTAGGATATATTTTTATAAGTCTCTAAAAATCATAGCTCTGTAAGTAAGGATTTACTAAAACTTAACCATAATATTAACTCTATAAACTTTGTGGAAATACATGTTCGAAATACAAAACGGGGTGAATATTAATAGCTACTGCAAATAACAGCTTCGCGAGTATTCGCCGAGTGCAATATAATGCCAATGTCTTCGCGAAAATATTTAATTTTATCTTCCACTGTACTTTTCAAAGAATATTGAACAATAATAAATTAATTTTACTATTATAAAATGTACAGCGTATTAAAAATTATATATTTTACAGACTGCAATATAAAGTTATTATCTAGCTTCTGTAATAAAGTCATGAGTTTAAAACAAAAAATTCAGGGTATCAATAGCATCTTCTACATTGATACTAGGAAATGGTTAAAATTTGTTAAAACTTCTGCGGTAAACTTTGTCGGATGTTTTTAAGTACAAATCATTTCACCTGTATTTTGTGGGATTTTTATAATGACTTTTGCTGCTCTTCATCACTTCTTTTCGGTACAGTTAGTTACTTTGAATTACATCTAAAATACACTACGATATCTTTAACATACAGCAATGATTTATTTAATTAGTTATTTAGAATTTGGTTTCATACCATATCATGTTTGGCAGGTTATTACTATTACTTGGCGGCGGGTTTTCATTTTACTTACGTTTTTAGAGTTTTATAGCATCGTTCGTAAGTTAGCTGTTTAAAGGTTTAAGTTAGCTGTCAAAATATTACTTATATCATTATCGTTCTACTCTTATATTAGAAAACGGATTCATTACTTTTTATTTTATGAACACATACAATATAATTTTTGAATCCCTTTTTTGTCAAATGTTTTTTAGATTCCTTTACCATTTTCCATTAGAGTTTATTGTGATAACAATATTTTAAATTTTTACTTAGTATGTATTAATACTAGCTAAAAATGTAAAAATGTTAGTATGTGGTTATATACAGTAGGTATCGATTAAAAATTTTATAAATATATTTTACACTCATTTAATCGTAACCAAATAACACATTACGTTATGTTGAAATATTATACTGAGACTAATTGTGCCTGCGACTTCGTACGCATAGATTCCTATTTCGATAAAGATACCTGTTTAAAGTTTCATCAAATTCCGGCAAGTAGTTTTTGCGTGTTTTGCGTGTAGTTGGAGTTTATAATCACAGATATTTTTTTCGTGAGTAGATCTGTTTAAGAACTGAGTACTGAGTCGTTCAATTATGTATTTTTTTATTGAAAAGAATATTATTTTTTCCCTGATGGGAGGACTATGCATATGGACTATGAATATGTACTATCAATACGTACTATCAATATGTATTATCAATGCGTACTATCAATACGTAACTTCTGTTCTTACCTGAAATATAAAAAAAATAAAATAGTTTCAAAAAATATCTTACCGCAATAGTAGGAAAATAAGTGATTATAAACTATATTCCCGAAAACTGCATCCAAATCGATTAATCCGTTTTTGAGATTAGCGTGCATAAACATACAGACATACAGACAAAATGAAAAACCATTGTTTTGGGTTCTCTTGCTCTTATAAAAGCCCCATCATGATTTTTTAAACATTTTTCATGTATAGTTTTCGATCAGTGACCATTTTATTTTATGTATATATTCAGTAATATTTGACTCTAAGTGTTCAAAGTATACGTCAACGAAACATCCATGTAACAGAAAGTTTTTGAATTTGAAAGATGCAAAAATTGAGGATGTTTCTCTGCATTTGAAGGTTTTTTATCCGTTAATAGACTTTCAAAGTTGTTACTCTACAAACGTACTCACTTGCCTTTATTTTAAACTACTTACGAAGTTATTTAATTTTAAACTTTTTACTACATGCTTTCCGCCATAAGAAGCTCTATTACATTTCATGTAATACTCTATTTTAAGATGTAAACTTTAAAGATTTAATATTTTCTTAATCCATGCCTCTTTTCTAATTTACTCCTATTATAAGTTTCAAATAAACCAACCAGCTAAGTAATTATAGTAATTTTGTTAGATAAATTAAAATATTATTAAAGATGTTCATGTAAGTTTGTGTATTTTTAAGCTATTGCATAGCTTCTATCGCGAGCCTTGAGCGTGGAGACCGAATCCAGAAATTCCGTAACGAAAAAAAAACTAACACCCCCCACTCCGCATACTACGAAGCTTGGCCAAGTATTGTGTACATATCATTTCAAAATAGCGTAAGCGCTAAGTTTTTAATATGTATTATGAACTTATTGCTTACTGGTTAAGGTTGAGTTTAGGATAAATGTTTTACTTGTACAGAGGTAATTTTTTCAACTAGCCTTTTCATTTCAAAGACTTTCTGTTATTTTGTTACAAAGACCCTAACTTACTTAACAATAGTAAATGAACCATATTTGTGAGGTACAAGGTTGAAAATATTTTTAGCTGTTGATATTATTAACCTTTATTTATATATATAACAAGCGGACCCGACAGACGTTGTCTTGTAAACGCGTTTTTTATTAAAAACATCAAACTTAAAAAAAATATTGATTAAAAAGTCACAATATCTAACGTCATTACATGTACATTTATCATAATTCAACCAATCGATACCGTATGAATATGTAAATAAAGATTTTTTGTTTGAATAAATGTATTTGATGTTCCAATATATTTTATTAAATTTCACTTTTTACGTAGTGAAATTAATAACGCAGATCGTAGACAAAAAACAACAAATAGTGATAAAAAATTAAAAGAAATATAATTACTTCGATCCGTAATAAATTCGCAAAATCTCTCTCAGTACCTCTTGATTTAATATTTAATTCAGCACGTGGATACAATAATAAAATATTTTTCTCAGTTCTATCGCAACGCAACTGTTAGGGCAGACTATAATTAAAATATAATATTATTTAATATTTGACATTGCCGTAGTAACGCAGTCCGTCGGAACCAATGTGAAACATTCCAAAATCACCACCTACTTACACATTAAAAATTATTGAAAAACCCATTTTCCAGTGGACCAAATTATAAATCTAAACAATTCTCAAGTCCCCTTGAACACACACAGAAAATTTCATAAAAATCGGTCCAGTCGTTTGGGAGGAGTTTAGTGACAAACACACGCACACAAGAAATATATATATAAAGATGAGATTATGTGACGATTTTTTTTTTTAGGTCTGGACATGAAATAATAAATCACTACATCTCCTGTATCTCTATTCCTCTAAGTAATTTGTTGCCTGGAAGAGATTGCTCTTTAGCGATAAGGCCGCCTTTGTACATTTTTTTTGTTTATTTTATTTTTGTGTTATTATTTTATCTAGGTGGACAATAAAGAAAATTTATTATTATTATAAAGTAACCCTCCATAGATTAGTACCTGTCAAATAGTTACCTTTTTTAACATAGATACTATTTTTGAGAATTCCATATAATTTATTAATAGTTCACAAAAAAATATTCTTCCGACTTATTTTGACTATTAATCATAAAATTTATGTTTTCTTAATATTGGATTAAATAAAAAATATACAAGAAGTTGGGAATTCCGACGAACGTTGCCGAATCTCTGCAGATAACCACATTGCCACCGCGAATTCAACACCAAAACCGGTAATTCGACGGTTTGCGACATGCAAGCGGTTTACGACATGCAAGCGCATGCATCGCCGCCGGAGGGCTTAGTTACCGGAATCCCGTGATACCCTGATCTTGACAGACGACCGTAGTTCAGCTGTAAACAATCTATCGCCGGATATCACAGTAAATAGGAGTGGTGGGACCAATAAAAAATATAGTTATCTCGCTAGCGAAGAGAGAGAAACAAAGAATATTATATGGATAGATATGGATAGAAAACTTTGTTTGAATAATATAAAATATCGCCAACCTCCAAAAATGTATCTGTGAAGCACTAACCCTGATCAATGTATAATAAAATCATTAAGTTTTACCATAATTATATGAATTAAAAATGTACTTACTAATTACGATGTATTCCAGAAATCAACATCTTTACTACTATTATAAAAAATCATTAAAAATTCGCAATAATAATCAACATAAGGAACATCGCAGCACAAGGTATTATTTAAATTTTTAGTGTGAATAAATCTGTAATATTGTAAACGATATATTCAAACGCAAATTAATTATAAACAAAGTTGCTTGTTATGTAGCAATAGGTCTGTTTTATCAAGATATTAAGAACTAGCTGTTGCTCGCGGCTCCGCTCGCGTGTAGGTCGATTTTCGCGTAAACTGTGCAATACCTTATACGAAAACATAAACATAGCCAGTTCTAAGAAATGTCAGCGTAATCTATTGAGTTTTTATGTAACTAAATTTAAAATGGGCACATGCTTATATTCATTTTGTTATTTGATTAAAATTCAGATAAAACAAAGTAGAAATTCTAACTTTAACTAAATTAAATACGTTTATGTAAAACGCATTCAATTTTGTTTAAAAGTTTTGAAACAGTGCTAGAAGTAAATTTTGAATTAACCATAACTTATTTTTACTTCAACCAATTTTGATAAAACAAAGTTTTGACAATGCTCCAGATTGTATACAATCCACCTATGAAAACCGCGTTCAAATCCGTTGAGTAGATTCGACATTATAACGTATCAGACAGACTACTAAAAGTAGTTTGTAATATTTTTACGTTCTAATTATATTTTACTTGATTCTAAAATAGTTATTATTAAATAAAATATATCATCCTATGAACCCTAGTGAGTTGATACTTGTAATAAAACTATAGCTGTGAAAGTATAATAGAATATTAGATGGTCTCATTTACAACGACTGTGTTAATTTACACTAATGAAATATAGTACTATATCATTCTGTATGTTTTTGTCTCCACTACTTAACGTAGCTTGCAGAATCTTCTAGTTAAGAAAATAAATTGCGTTCAGAGTGAAGACTACTTTGTAAGATGATCTTATATTTTAATACAGCTCTCTGTAGATTTATTATCTTTTAAATAATATATGAAACATAATTCGTTACCAAAATAATTTATGTGTTTCGATATTACAACTAAACGTTATTCCCCTCTTGTTTTTTCTATCTAGAAATTTAGTAACGATATTTTATTTCGTACTGAATAAGATTTTGCAATGAAATTTAATAAAACTGAACTATTGAATTTGAACATTAATTTGAACTTAATTTAACACAAACTCCTAAAATATAAAATTGTTAAAATTACTCCTATTAATTCCTCAAGCAATCAATAATTTGTGAAAAAATAAAGAACAGAAAAGAAGATTTAGAATTAAGCACAGTCAGAAATAGGAATATAAACTTTAACATACTCAGTACAATCAAATTGAATTGTATTTTATTTCAGAAATTTAATATACTTCATTGTTTAAAAATTTACACCTACACTCACCCATATGGGTATATTTTTTATACCTATATAAAATATTTATATAATTGTAGACAGATTAATTTATTTTTACGTATAATAAATAAAAATATAATACAATAGAAAGACTTTTTTTATTAAAAAGATTTTGTGCAAAAATATGCTAAAAAAACAAATTTTAAACTTTTTTTATATTACATATTTTTAGTTTTTTTTCGCCAACATAACTATAATAAAGTTCGAGAAAAGGATTTACATAATTAATTTTAATTTTGAATATTTACACTTAGAATCTTTTAACTTGTATGTGTGAGTGCATTATAAAACTAGTAGTGGCATGGTGAGTTATTTTAATCTCATACCACTTCTATACCATGTTTTACTTGAATTTAATACACGTACCATTTATCTAAAATTACAGTGCTGCATTAACCTACTTTAATTATAAGAAGATACACCTTAATCTTAATTATAAGTGAACTAAAACACACATTAGCTTTTTATGTATCTTTTTATAAAGATGACTTTTTATGAAGATATTACAAGATTGACAATATCGCAATTTATTTCTTCTAACAAACATGTTATTATTATTAAAATTTAACAGTCATATTGTGTTTGTTTGTATCGCAATTTCTGATTATTTTCGAACCCACTGGGGTTCTGATTCACAAGGTCGAAGCATGGCGGACTCGCTGTGTAAACTGCGTGTAAATAAATGCTTGCCGACGGCGATTGTGGGGATGGGAAGATGTATTATCGTCTTCACAGTTTTCACGCTGATTTTTGTTGTTCGTCTTTGTAACACTTTATGCTTACACTAATTTATTATAGTTTCGGTTATGGTTATAGTTCTTTATATTGTCGAACACAAGGAACTAATCTAAGAATAAAAGAAATTAGATAAATATTGGTAATAAATTAATTTCAATGTTAAACATGTGAATTACTATTTCCTTGTCGTTTTCGATTTATAATTTACCCTATCGAGGCTAACTGTCACAATTTATTAGGTAAAATACGAATTTCATAGTAAATTTATCAAATAAAAATAATATAATGTACATTATTAAAGTTTTTTCATAATTTTATACTAAATTATACCTGATTCTATAACAAAAAAGTTTTATATTATTCTATATATATTGATAAGGAAATACGTAAAATACACTGATGCTGATCGTCCATCTGAAAAATTCAAGGGTTCCGTAGTAAAACATATATTTACATACATCATGACATTTTTATTAATTCTATGTATTTCAGATGCTACAGAGATCGGGTATAAATATTACAGAAATAATTAAAACTTTACTTAATTAAATAATATATTTCCAATTACAAACTCATTTAGATTTAGAACTATATTTCAATTACAATACAACAGATTAAGATTTATATTTCATTTGCATTATACGTGAAAGCAGGTGACTTACATAAAAATAATACAGTAGTGTTTATTATTTAGTATACATGAAGTGTCTAGAATTATAAAATTAAAAATATAAATGATCATAATTCAAAATATTATATAAAAAATTAAAATTGTTGTGATGAAACAAAACAGTTAAAAAAATCTTTTAATGAAAATGATATTTTTTTAATTTTACTTTATTCAAGTCTTTTATCATGGATGAGATTTAATACTAAAAAAATAATGGTACGTTTGTAACAGTAAATTTCAATCATCGCATTAAATTTTAACATCACAATATAAACATAATATATATATATAAATATATAATATATAAATATATATAATATAATATAAATATATAAAATAGCATTTATCTCCATACATAATTAAGCTTAAAACTTAAACCCATTATTAAAACTACAAATTTCTGAAAATGGCTTATTAAAATTGTAAAACGGGGTGAATATTTAATACCACTGAATTGCGTTCCTTCATCTGCAAACTGTAGCTTCGCAAGTATTCGCGAGTCCAATATCACGGCGATGTCCGGATGTCGGCGAGAAAATATTTAATATTATCATCCAGTGTGCTTCTTCAAATTTCTTAGGTTTATATTTTACATTATTACTGTTATAGGGATATATAAAATAGGGAAATTAAAAATGCTCAAAGGCATGGCTTAGGCATAAATTTTGTTAAATCATTTGTTTTGTTAACTAATTCCTGCCAAATAAAATTAAGCTGCTTCACTATTATAATATATATTTCATATGTAAAATATAGAAAAAATATTTTTTTTATCGTTCTCTCAGGATTTAAAGTATATTATTTTTTAATACACCCGTTTAATCTTATAAAAAATTATGAAGTTATTGTTTCTGTATGTTTTGTGAAATAAAGATTATTATTATTATTACCATTGTAAGACCAAAATAATTGATAAATATAAGAAGGTTAAAAGTGTATTACTTTTAACCTTCTTATATTTATCAATTAATTTCTCAAACCTGTATAGATAAATTATATAAAATAAATAATTATATCATTGTATATATTTAAAAAGCGTCCTGAATTTCATAAATTTGAGTCAATAGACGATAATAATAGGTTATTGTTTTAGAATATGGTGACTAATATAGGTTACTCTGAGCATAACCTGAATTTAAACATACCTAAATTCATATATTTAAGACAGCATAATAAATACCTAATAGATTTATGCCAAATTATTATTATATATCATTTATTTTAGATAATTATTTATTATAATATAGCCCAAATTACAATTAATTTACTGTTGAAATTAAATTTATTTTGCATAATTATTTTTATTAATCATTACTTTTGTTACATTTTATGTTTTTTCTTCTACAAATAATATGGATCGTCATTCTTGCTAACAAATGGGTTTTTCTTAAGAATATTATATCAAGAAAGCTATTTGTAGAATTACATTTTCTTTATTACCAACAACTCACATGGTTTTTTTTTGGTTCTTAAAAAGATGTTGTCTTTGTTATTAATTGATTTTTATTAATAGTAGTTATTATGTGACAAAAGAAATGTTTGTATAAATCTTTTTTTTTTTTTTTTTTACCTAAGTTTTTTCTAGGACATTTACCCATCATTTAGAGTTCATTGGCAAGTTCCACTCAACTATGCATTCATAAGTGGAAATTGAAAATAGATTTTCAAGTTGTTATTCAAATGTAAAACACGTTTTTAATGCTTTAGGGAAAATAAATTTCAAAATCCAAATTTACAAATGAAATATTAATAATTATTTAAACTCCTTTGGCATCGATTATTTAAATCTTACATTAGACCTTTTCTTCCTTTTAAAAACCTAAGAAAACAATTAAGCTAGTACTAGCATACTAACTGCTGGATAGGCACTGCCCACCTAACAATTTTTAAACTAATAAGATACTAACTACTCAGTTCCCAATAATGAGTGATCGTCATGTCTGTATCGAGTACAAAATTCAGTCCAATAATAATATTTTTATTAATAAAAATAGCCTTTTAATCCAACCATAATACTTGTACAAAATAAAAATGTACGTAGAACACGTAAGACTTTTGTTTACATAACACTTTACAATTTGTTAAGTTATAAAAATACGAAGAAAGTACAAAAAGAAAAGACAGATAACGAGTGCATAAAAATGCGATGTCAAGACTTTTAATTTTCCGGATTTTGTTTACTTTATAGTTTTTTTTTGTTCAAGTTAATTTAAATTTTATACCCCATGAACTATTATAAATCTTCTGTATACATGAAGCATTTTTTTAATTTGTATTTTATTCTGGCTTTGAATGACCATTTTTTGAATTATATCTAAAAACATTTTCATTTCATGCAAATTAGCATACTGAGAAATCAATTGATTATATAACTTTTATTCGTTAAATAGTGATCCTACTAAATGATATATTCTTCGGCTGTAGAGTAAACGTGAAGTAATCTGCATCCTGTGAACTTGCAAAGAGTGTATCAGTAGCCGCAGCATTTGCATTAGCGATTGTGAGAACCAGTACTAACTTAAGCTAGTACTATAGAAAATATACTGTTTAATTTCCCGTTTACAATGTTCTTAAAACCAGCCCTTTAACCAACATTCTAGATCGGGTTTTATATTAATATAGTGTATGTTTCATTTTCAATGTAAATATTTAATTAAAATAAAGATTAACGATTAAAAAAATCGTATTTTAAAAAGATAGATAATATTAAAAAAATTGAGGCTGCTGGATGGCCGATAAAAGTAAGAAAAGCTTTTACGTATATGTAAATGAAGCCGTGCGATAATTAAAGAATAATTAAAATTGACGGTTTTTTTACCTTATCCACCAGTATAAGGATTAACTTAATGATTCTTGCTCTAGCAGCCGAACCGTAAGGACCTCTCTGGAAAACTGTTACAACCTGTCAGGCATTGTGACTCAAAGACGCCTGGTAAAAATAATTTGACCAATTATTTGAAATATGTTAAATTTACATATTGTGCCGACCCCCTGTAATAAGTGTGAGGGTAGGCAGATGAAGAAAAATTATTACATATAGATATTTTTATTTTTCTACAAAGATATAAAAAAATAATTATATATTTCATATCTAATGATGAATAGCAAGAAAATTGAATAATATATATCTTGCAATCTTTTTGAAGATGCAATAATATTTCGGCATTACAATATCTATAGAAATCATAAACATAAAAGTGTTCACAAATTTGCAATAATTTATATAAATTTTAGCAATATGCTCTGATAATATTATGTGTAATAAATATTTTGTTTTGGTCAATAGAAATGAGTGGTTATAAAGAAAATTCTAATCATCTTTTTTTTAAATCCAATAACTCCATTAAAACAAATTTAGTAAATATAATTGACAACTTTTACAGACCACGATGAACTTTACTAACATTTGGTAGTTTAAATATTCTATATAATGTTATTTAAAGTTAACCCATGCAATTTTTTCTATGTAACACGCACTGTTGAAAGAAATTACATCCTATTAATCACAAGACCTACAACCATTTCGTTCAAGTCTTGTTACCTGTCGCGGTGAAGACAAAATAATAATCCTGCTAATACACTTCTAAAACATAACAACACTTTGTTATAATATGTTCCTTGTTTAGAGCACATACTTTAGGTAAAATCAAGTTATGGTTAATTTATTTATTCAGCGATCTAAAACGAATTTTTCAAATTTGGAACATTTCTCATACAGAGTGTTGCAAAGATTTTATTTCTGGTACCCAATTTCACTACCGTAGCAAGCTGTCTACAATACCATCTCTACCACCTAAATGCATGGCGTTTCTAAACAATGAGGTTCTCAAAGTACTTTCTACTATGAACCATTTACTATAATTGGTGAAATTATTTTTACTAGTATATTCTATGTATGAACCATAGTTCATAATATCATAAGATACCGTAAACGGCTGTGATCCCTTACTATTATCTGACCCGCAGGATCCTAGAATCCGGTCAGACTTTATTAATGCGGTATCTGTGACTGGAGAATGGTGCCAGGTGTGATTTTTAGTATATTGTTAATTGGTGTAGTTTATTGTGATACTAGTTTTTAACCGCGACTTCTTCCGGAGTAAATAGTGTCTTAAAGACAAATCAAAATAACAAATCAAAAAGAACTAAAAATTGTGAAAACAACTTATACAGGTATTTTCAGTTCCGTTTTTTATCATCATCCTTATCATTAAGTTAATTCCTTCAGCCTTATCAATAAAAGTATAAAAAAAAATTAAGTCCGAATAATTTGTACTTTATTGATGATTACTTATACTTACTTTGTGCGCTAGAAGCAAGTTGTGCAATATGTTAAGTAAAATAAACATTGAATCATAAAAGTGTTACGTTATTTGACTTACATTTAATTATCAATAAGCCCAAAAAAACTTACTTCCCATGATTTGTGATTTTTTTAACATTATTTAATATAATTTTGTTTGATATATTCTACATTTTCTAACGAAGTTGACTGCAAAGTAATAAATACGAAAAAAAAACCTCGCAATCTTAAGTTTTTCCCAAAGTTTCCTACCTCTTTAAGATTAAAGTTCACTAAGTTCTTTACATATTTTATAGGACTTTTACTTTTTAGGTTCAATTTATTACAGTTTTGTTTATAAAAAAGCAAAATACTTGCTATTGTAGAATTAAAAGAGTACAAAGACATATTCACTCAACGGAGGAAAACATCGGGAGCTTTAGAGCTTCTCAATATGTTTATTTGGATGTCTGTCTTCGATACGTTTTATAATTTGGTACTTGATGTACAACAAAAACAGATGTCAAATAATAATAAGATATTTATGAAATCGTAGAAATTTTCGAAGCAAATCATTTTTTATTTTAAAAATTCATTTTAAACTGACATGACTCCGTGGTTTAACATTTTAAATATTGCATTTGGACCTTAGACACTGTCAAAAATAAGTGGAATAATAGTAGTAAATTTTACCTTTAGATGTCAGATGGCTAGGAAATATTTTTTAGATTTAAAGATTGAGACCAATTTAAAGTAAGCATTAAATTGATCTTTTATTTTTTTCATTCAATAGGTACGCTTTGATTACATCGAACACACACACTTTATAGTGCTTCGTATACTGTAATTCATTTATTAGTTTAGTAATTAGTGCCTTAAAAAAGTACCTAAATTCAGTACTTTTAAATTTAAAAATATAAAAAACAAACTTCTACTTATGTTTAGGCAAATAAATATGGTTCATTAGGCTAGCAAAGAAGATCGATTTCGACTATCGTTACGTTTTAAACGAACAATTTCAGATATGGTCAGAAGAGACTTGACATTGGTGTGCCGTTCCACAATTTCATTATTAAAACATATATCAAGAAACTTTTTTATTTTTTGTAATTTAACGCATGTCCTCATTTAAATAATAATATAAAACAAAATTAAAACATATTTTTTAAATCCTTATTACTTTTTTATTTTATCTAGCCAACAGTACGTAATGCTTTTTTGTTGGTCGATAACCTTAGTTACCAAATAATAAAGAGGCTAACCTTTTTTGACCCCTTTGTAGATATTTTTCTATATATTAAATGTTATAATAAAGAAATTTGAAAAGGTCTCCTATAGAAAACCTAGTAACCTATTTTAAAGTAGGTGTAACTCTTTGCAGTATGTATTCGAATATATTTTTTTAAAGAGTAATGGTGTGCGCTAGTCTTATACTGAGTTCTAGTACCTTATGTGTTTAGTTTCTAAAGTAGAACACTTAGCTTCAACTACACTTTATACTGAAAACATATCTGGAAGAAAAAATATATATGTTTTATTACTTATATTTCTTTAAGTTTATAGATTATTTAAAGTGACAGTGGCTGATGCGGATTCAAGACAATTTTGATATTGTAGTTTATCTATCCTCAATTAAGAATATAAGTAATAATTCGTTAAAATCTTAGCTAAGCTTAGATTATAATTTAGTGTTGCCAAGTGGATAAGTATTTTTGATGGATAAGTATTTTTGACGGTCCCCCGACCCTTCAATAAGTATATAATAATATTATTTTTATTCTTTAGAGGTCTTTTTGTATGGGGGGTTTTTTATTTTTTTATTTTTTTATTTCTGCTTTTTAAAGTTATGTTACTGGTTTCTTAATTGTACTAAGTACATGGAAAATACAAAAAAAACATCAAGCGGGGCCTTTATAAGAGCAAGAAAACCTAAAACAATGGTTTTTCAGTTTGTCTGTATGTCTGAATGTTTGTGCGAGCAAATCTCAGAAACGGCTTTATTCATTTGAATTCATTCGGTTTCCAGGAATATATTATAACAGTCTTCAATTAATATTTAGTGTTTATTTCATCTAAATCGGTTGAGAAATAAAAAAGTTATGTCTATTTATGTCAATCCCGTAATAGGTGCTATGCAAATCTTATTCTATACATTTAATAAATTTGTGGAGGAGTAGATTTTGTACATTAAATATATTTACAAAAATATACCAGGATGTGAAGTGATAACTAACGAAATCTATTTTCAGCATTTTAAAAATCTTTGTCTGACAAAAAAGACAAACAGATAAATGTTTGTTTTTTAGTTGTGCACACAGCACAAAAAAAAATATTTTAAATAATTCATACGGGGGGACCTTTATATTAGCAAGAGAACCCAAAAACAATGTTTTTTCATTTTGTCTGTTCGTCTGTATGTCTGTAACTTTGTGCACGCTAATCTAAGAAACAGATTAATCGATTTGGATGCAGTTTTTGGGAATACATTGTCATGGGATTCACTTTATATTTTGTTTTTTTTTAACAATCGGTAAACAAATAAAGAAGTTAATAATCTCTTATTGTCTTACCATTGCTGCCTACCAGTTTGAAGGTTTATAGTTTTTACATACATTGGTAAGTACAAAGGGTATGTTTTATAAAAATCGAAATCTACACGTACGAAGTCGCAGGCACAGATAGTACATGTATTTATTTATTTATTTATGTACCACAAATAGTTACAAAAAAAAACAATAATAGCAAAAACGTATACAAAGGATGAGCTTATCTCTTCAAAGAGATCTCTTCCAGCTACCCATGAGTGTTGGAGATAATGTTAAAGAGGGCAGAGATAGGTACATAGATATTTCTAATATTCTACTAATTAATAAAGAAAGTCTGAAATATTGTACATACTTTATACCTACATAAATACATATATATATATACGTAAACATACATACATATACATATAATTACATCGTCGATTCGAATTACAGCGCCCTGTTGGTCCAGTGGTTAGCGCAGACGCCTAACATAACGACGCAATGGGGCTCGGGTTCGATTCCTGACAGGGACAGGCATGTATGTGATGAGCATAGATGTCTGTATTTCTGGGTTTGGTCGTTTATTAAATATATTCTCAGTATTTATAATGTGTATTTCTATGTATTCGTATCGTTGTCTAACACCCTTAACATAAGCAAATAATTTGCTTACTTAGGGGTTAGTTCAATGTGTGTCATTTGTTCTGTATTATTATTATTATTATCGTATACAAATACATACATAATAATAATAAATACTTATGTTTGTGACAAATAATAACTCTTCAGTCTTTAGTCGTCTTGTATTAAATGTTTCACAAACAACTACATAAAGAGTTAGTTAAATATAATTAATATAAGACTCTTTTGTTTCTCAAAAAATCTTGCAAATAAATTAAGACTAGACTGCAAGGTTGCAAATTGAATTGGTATGTAAATGAAGTTTGCTGTTTGTTTGTTGTCTACTCCAATGTATCTGGAACGTAATCTAACGTATGTTATTTTATATTTTTTTCTATTAATGCAATATAATTCCTCGACATCCATTTAATTAAAAAAATAACCTAGCTAAGATAGAGTTCACATGGCTTCCATGCCTTCTAATATTTCATTTCAGAACGCCATCTATTTTCAAATATGGTATGAGAGCTTATTTAACTGTATGAAATAAACCCATCGATCCCAGAGACACAAAGTGGACTGCTTTGTTATACCGCGTGCTTATTCTAAAAGTATCTTTTTGGAATAATAAAAGAAACATAATTTCTGGAAAATAAAAGAAGACTAAGTCGTCTGAAGGAAAGAACAATAAGTCGTTTAATTTGTTAATAACACTGCTGAAAGAGCTGTTAACTTAATGAAGACTTTAAAGAACTCATTACGGCTGAAGAATAGCAGAAAACTGCACTGTGTTCAGGAATACACTAGATAGAAGTTATAAGGTATATTATACATCTATACTAATATTATAAAGAGGAAATGTTTGATTATTTTTTTGTATGTTTGAAATGAATAGGCTCCGAAACTACTGGACCGATTTCAAAAATTCTTTCACCGTTGGCAAGCTACACTATTCCCGAGTGACATAGGCTATGTTTCATTTTCAAAAAATTAGGGATGATTACTAAAACTTGAATATTCTAACGCAAGGTATAAAAAAGTAAACAAAAAACTGCGTGCACTGCGAAAACGGTGAAAGTTACGCAAAAATGATGTTCTATGAAATTGTTTCTCTTTAAAAGTTTTAAAAAGAAGTCCGCGACAAGATATATCTAGCTTTTAAGGTTGACTCACTATAACGTTTTCTATGGTTATGAAATTAGTTCTAAAATAATAGAAAATAATTCCACGGGAATAGGATACTATAGAATTAACTATAAGTTTATTATAGGTCTGGATAATTGTAGTTTCCACAGATTACGCGAAAAGTGACCTACACGCGGGCGGAGCCGCGGGCAACAGCTAGTTTATAAATAAATATTTAAGTGAATCTATTTTTTTTTCTTACCCACTTAATTTGCAATTGTGCTAGAAAAAATAAATTTCATTATTGAGTATATTTTAGCATTTTAATAAAATAGAGGGAAATATATAGAGTTAGACATGTATAACATTTGATATATACTATAATTATAATCGTCGTGAATAGAAACAGGTGAGAGCCATAAAAGTGAAGAAAGGTGTTAGAAATATTACTAGATTTTGCATTTCTCTACCTAGACAAATTCAAGATGATTTACATCACGACAGTATATTTCAAATTCGTAAGAATTGTGCATAAGGCATGTAATATTATGTAAATTATGTTATTTCATGTATGATATGTACGATAAGTCGTTACCGTTACAATTTAATAATATTGGGCCTTAAATATTTTCGAAAGAACGCATTTAATATTTGTGTATATGTTTTCTTGTAAGAGAAAATATCTCAAAGTATGTTCTAAAATATCTATAAAGGTTAAATTTAATAAAACAATAATAAATATAGACTGAAAAAAAACGATACGAGCATAATTTATCTAAAAAATAAAAATAAACGGACATTTAATAAGCTGTATTGCAATATTAATAATAGATTGTATTATAAATTCATAATAAAGATTGCTTAAGATTAACTAATACTCTTTTTCTATAATTTTAATCCAGGATAAGTGATGAAAACGGTTTTATAAATTTAAATATCTTAATGGTATATTTTATCTGGCACTTTATATCTTTATTTTTATTACTTAAGGCAACTTTTCAACTTTTTTAGATTAAAATATCTGTATTTTGTTTAATAATTTTATATCAGTGTATTTTAAATGAAATATCTACGGATATCTACATAATGTAAAGCGTAATTAGAAAACAATTTCGAGTGAAGAAGAACTTATGTTAAGATCTCGTTTGTTTATTTTAGGGTTTAAATAGTTATCTGCAAAAGTTTTCAGTATATCTTAAAATAAATTGTGATATTCAAGATAAATGATGTAAATATAAAAATATATTTTTTATTAGAATAGAAGATCCTTATTTTTTTTAGCTTAATATACAAGTTTCTTTATATAAACTAAACTTTACTTAAAAAATATACGATGTAGCAATACGTAAATAAAAAACCTTATACCCCTTCAAGAGAAAAATATGTATGTTTTCCGCAATTTTTCTTGCTTCTTTTACATTCTCAGAGGTACCATTCGGTCACTAGTATGATCCTTTTATAATGTTTTTTCATTTGTAATTCCTTCATTTTATTTCATTCATTCATTACATTTCATCTTTCCATTTGTCATCATTCTTGTTTTATCAAGATCAGATTTTAATTCTACTTTTTAAATTATTTTAACGCTTATCATTTTATTCTTAAACTTATTAAACCAGTTTATAAATGTTTTTTTTTTTATCTTTTGCCAATATCAAAGCAAAGAAAATGGGTTTACCAATTGATTATCACTTAAATATACTATAATATAGAATATTTAAAATTGTCAAGTTAAAATGAATAAGCCTTCAATTTGATGATCAAAGTGAGTAATTAAATGTGTCCATTGATTTTTTTTTCTTATTAACACCAATGTTATCTTGAGCTAATTGTTATTTTAATTAAGTTGATTCAGTAGATTTACTTTAGATACAATTTCTAGTTCCAGGTTTAGTATCTAGACTTAAAATTGAAGTATTATAAAAAGTTATTATTTTAAGTATCTGTTGATATGTCTAAATTTTCAAATACTGCAGGATAGAAAGGAAAGTGTCGAATTATGGATTAGCAGAACCAAAACGGGGTACAAAATCTATTCGATGGTACATCCAGCTTTTTCGTAATAGGGAACATGCAAAAAATTTTAAATGGTTCCAAATATTTTTTTTTCGATTACTTATTATCATCTTATTATAATAAAATCATTTTTTTGAAATTTACTCACCATTTAAGGCCATAAAATAAATTAAGGGAGCGAAATTCAAACTTCCAAATCGCGCCACCATTGGTCGAAAGGAAATGTGACGTCATTTGACACGCCATTCAAATTATCGGCGTCGAAGTTCATACTGTGGTATCAGTGTTACTGAGAAAAATAAATAATTTAAACCTATCTTTCGTGCTTAAAGTTTTTATTAAATGATACAATTGTTTAGGTAATTCTAAAAACATTTTTTCAATACTGAAACAACCCTAACAAAACAATTACCTGAAAACTCTTTTTCAATAGCATTTAGCATGCTACTACACATTACATTTTTAAAATGTTTCTTCCTCTGAATCATTTTCCACTTCACTTGACTCAGATAAATAACTTGGTTGATAATCAGCAGATATAGAAGATATAAGATGCTATAGAAGTATTATCAGCTGTGTTTTCGGTAAACAATTTTCTTTTTAAAACAGATAGTTTTACTGGTAAAACTATTGTGTACCAATGTTGTGTGTTGAATGAGGAAATGGTGACAATGCTACATTTTGTTTTTCAGCAGGTACATTTACATTGACACCTTTATTTCCATACTTCGGTTTAATATTAACTTGCACAGATTAGTCACTTGGTAATTTATCTTCAATATGCAAAAAGCAAGGCTCTGCCTTATGATCATCACATTCAATAGGAGAAGTACTGAGTCCTGGCTGATTAATATAACAGACATTTGTATGGGCAGTACTAGGACTTAAAGTATACCACTTCTTTATGAAGGTCATCATTTTTAAACACTACTTTTGATAACTAACTCTGAAAAGGCTTCATTAACCGATGTCAATCTTTGCCTTTGCCTTTGCCTTTTGACTATGCACATTCATGAGAATGTTCTCTCAGCTGGTGTTTTTGCCACAAAAATATATGAGGCACAACTCTTTTCTTCAAACTTGGATTACATTTTTCTCCTTGTTGTTTCGTTATACATATTATATTCAATACAATTGGCTGTATCTTCCTTAACCTGAAATAAATCGACAAAAATAAAAATTTATTAAAACCAAAAAAAAAATACGGTTTTTATAGAAATTTATACTGAACTTTTGTAAGCTAGGTTATGTTAATTTTAAACTCAAATTTTCTAATGTTCTATAATTACTATATATTTAAACTGTTAGATTAAACTTATTATAAATAAAGTATACTTACGTCAAATTGATCTTTACAATAATATAAACACGATTTAGGACATATGTTATCCCTTTTAATTACCATACACCATTGTTTTTGTATTTTCGCATCTCTTGGAATACAATAAACACTTTGTCGGTTGTTTTTCTAATACTATTTTTGCAGTCCGGTACTATACATTACTTGTAAGATGATTTTTATCTTCTTCCATGACTTGTAAAGCCATTAAAACTTAAAATATGTATGAAATAACTAAAATGATCATAGTAAACATTCACTGGACGTATCATTTGACGTCACGCAAAGCGCGCGCAAAATGACGGTATTTGAACGGCTCAAATTTACTACATGTTTTAATTTTGAATTTGAAAAAAAACTAGAATCTTTTCAAACCTATTTATATTGTTTTCTACGATATAGAGAGGTAAATGATTAATTTACGTCAAAAAAAAATTACATGTATGTTCCCTATTGATTTAGATGGTGTATTTCTCTCAGTTTGCTCCGACTTCCAGTATCTTGGAACATTGATTCAAAACGATGTTAATATAGAACAGAGACTAATATAAACTGATATAGATCATAATAATATACTCATATATATTAATGATATGTATGAGTATATTATTATGATCGAACTAATTCATATATATTAATGATATGTATGCAAATAATAACAAAATTCATTGCTATAGAATCACGTGGATAGTAGAGGTACACAGGCATCTAAGATACTTAGCGTGCTAAATGATGCTTATCAGTACTTTATATCAGGTCAGTTGCTAATGTTATGTAAAGTACGGATTTTTTTTATTTACTTAATCAAAATAGTACATACATGTTATTAAATAAAAACTCCGCCAAACTACTGAGTATTTTGAAGGCAAACAAAATTCTCGTTAAAGGATATTATTACAATTAAGTATAGTATTGATTTCTTAGTAACAGTATACAAGCAAATGCCGTATGGTATATTATACAGCATTTACTTATATATATGCACATATATGCACATCTATATATCACATACTATTCCCGGTTAGCTTCTATGCAAGGCCTGCTTCATGCCCCACATGGAGTACTGCTCACTACTATTTGAATGATCAATAACCTAACGATTGACAACTGACAAGCTCGAGCACTTGGGCATTCTCGGTCACCGGATGTTTACGTTTATTCTACTTCCTCTATTACTATGAGTGCTTTGCCGAATTGGAAAATGTGATTATAAATGCACGCTTTCTATTTTTTCCTAAGTACTGCTAGAATTCATATTATAATTTTTACAATTTAGTTTACTGAGTTCATCTATAAAAAGCGATGCAAATTCACAAATTCGCATTGCTTCACCTTTATAGTTAAAACATAAGCTCAGTTTATGAGATTTCATGCGCCGAGTTTATGAGGTACACAATTTCATGACTGATTTTGAATATTGTTTAAACAATTAAATGTCAATAGAGCATAGGCCCTTAGTGGAAACATGTTTTTATTAAGGGTTTATTAAACTTTTCTGTTTAACATTATATATTGAATATGCCCTGTAAATAATTATAAGCAAGAAAACTAAAACCCGGTAATCTAGTGAATTAATCTGTTGGAATTTTCTTTAGTGTTCTTGTTATTTTATTTATTGTTGCATTGGGCTTAGCCAATCTATATAGTTTAATTTTTAGTAAATGAGAATATAATTATTTATATAACGGCTTCAATGCCATGTTTTTAACACCCAAATTCTAAACGAGATTAGTCAGTGCTGATAAATACAGATAAATCAACAGAATTCTCAAGATTTTGTGATCCATACGTAATAAATCAGTCACATTGTTCATTTCGTTTCGTTTATTATAAACTGTTTGATAATTCTAATAAAATATTAATATTTATTGAGTAAATCTGCCCTGTCTTATATTGTTTAATGATCTCACAAACAAAAGTCACAACTCACGTTTTTTTTAATATTTTTAAAACATTTGTTTCATCTATTTCGGATAAAAGTGTAAATATTTCGGCAAGAAGAAGATACTTTACAAGTCCTTTACAAGTTTTAATAGTACCTACGTTTTATAAACTACGAGAAGAAACAAAGATGGACATTTTTTAACGTGATAATTTCCTAAAAAAAATAGCCATCTTTACCAATCAAATCAAATCACAAATATTTATTGATAATCAAGTCACCAAAAAATATTGATTTATTGTCCAAGCTCAAAGCTACTAGCTCATAAGTACCATCAACCCGGAAAAAATAGTTGCCATTATTTGATAAATCTGATAACAGAAACTCAACTGGATTGTCCTGTATAATTCCATTAATAAGATTATCGGACAATCTATCTATTATTCATTCATAAAACTTATATTTTTTAAAACGTCGAAGTTCTGATAGTAAATCTCAATGTTATGGAATGTTTTTAAAATTCGAAATTAACTATAATAATAGAAAACCAAATTCACCGATCGAGACGATCATAAAAGCATTAACGAGTAACATAAACAGAAACCGTAACATTTGCATAAGTTATACCTACGATGCTAAAGTACTTGAGTAATGAGTATGCTGTAAACTTTTAAGAAGGTAGCGATTGTGAAAGCAAAATTATACGGATATTTTATGCTAAGGTGAGTTTCTACCGGTTCAAAAAATCAGTAATGCAAATGCTTCTTTTGAACTGATTCAATATAAATATCAATTTCATTAGCAGACAGATAATACCCAGCGCAAAAGTTAATTAACTTATGTTACGTGTACCTTATAGTTTTTAATATTCAAAGAGAATCACTATTCACGGAAGAAAAATATAGCAATCGATTTATATCAGTCTGCCTTACTTTTCTTTAATTCATGTAGTTTCCTAGCCAGAATATATAAAAAAAAATATATAAAAAAGGTTTGTATGGATACAAAGCAGTTTTTTTAAAGTTATAAAATTCTACGACAGTCCAAAAAAAACCATTGAAGTTAGCATACGAAAATTGTAATATCTAAAAACTATGTATAATATTTCACTACTAGCATTTCTGGTAGTTCTATTTAATTAGCATTTTTTTTTAAATAAACTTAACAAGGTCAAGACACAAGAAGTTGTATTGGAATTTAAAAGAAGTACGTACTTAGTGCACTTTGTAAACTAAATATACAACTAATTTTGATCGCATAACTTCCCATGTTTCTTAACTTCGCTAACTATTTATAAAAAATATATTTTAAAACTAAATCATGTAACTAACATTTTGTTATTGCAATAAAATAAAACAGAATAATGTAAAAAAATAACTACGTTTAAAAAAACAACTTTAAAACTAAAAAGTAAAAAATAATGAAGATTTAATATATATTATATACTACCTATTATTTACATGTCCTATTTACTAATAGGTTTAAAGTCGGTGCCAAGTCCTTTAGTATAGGAATTCGGTTGAAAACATTTTCGTAATTATTTATTTTTTTTGTTTTTTTTCGTAACGATTCAAGCTATTAATCATATCAAGATTTAATTGTTCTTTTATAGCTTTATTTACGTATTTTAATTTTTGAAGTAGCAATAGAATAGTTGAAGCATTTTATATTTCACATGTCCATTTTGTTTAAAAATTCTGTTGAATATATTTTTAATAATTTTGTTTTTTTTTTTCACCATTCTTCTTATTGATTGAGCTGGTTATAATAATAACATTTAATTGCTTTTGCTTTTGTTATGTTTATTTAAGTATCTTAATCATTAAAGTAGGCATTTCATTAAACAAAAAAAGAATTACCTACATCGGTTCAGAAACCTCGGAGAAATCGGTGTAGGTACATATATAAAATTTATATATATATATATATATATATATATATATATATATATATATATATATATATATATATATATATATATATATAATATATATATATATATATATATATATATATATATATATATATATATATATATCGACCAAATTGAGAACCTCCTCCTTTTTGAAGAAGTCGGTTAAAAAAAATATACTAATTAAAAAACCGTTTTTGTGGAGATAATAAATTTACAGAGAACTGCCACAGTACAAAGATACAGATATTTCTTACAAAGTAGTCTTCAGCCTGCAAGCAATTTCTTTTGTTAATTGGTAGGTCTGCAAGCTCCGTTAAACAGTACAGACAAAACATACAGAAAGAAACATAAAGAAAGTCCTTAGGTCATGCACAATATTTATTAAGTGTAAATTAACTAACTTGCTGTAGTCTCATCGAATGTAGTAAACTCGTGTTTAATATTTACTTAAAATATTATCACTTATTAGTTTTTCTAAATAATAAAGCTCAAATTTTATAACTAGTAATAACTTTGTAATATAATTTGTATAACAATAGTTATGATTGTAATATACTAATTCCGCAACATTCAAAATGCAATGTCGCAGTTGTCTTAACATAACTTTAGCGGTTCACTTTACTAATATAATTTCCCACAAAGTTAAGGCAACTTGTTAAATTTCCTTTATAATCCGCCCGTAGAAGTGAATACACTCAGGCTTTAACTAAGTTTATTGTGATTGGCGAGTAATAAACTTTAATATTTTGCAAAATTATCTGGCACTTAATGCCAAAAGAAAAATATATAAAATCACATCAGCTAAGGAAGATATACATTTTTCTGTATTTTATGATTGATCTATGACAGGAACGAATATATTGTGGAGCTATGAAGATTGGCTTTCATCGGAAAGTAGTTTAAGTGGCGGTGATAGTATTTTCAAAACATTTATGAATTCTATATTAATAACGTTGCGACATTTTCTTTAAATAATTAAACGATGTTTCATTATTAAGTAATTTTTACCAAAAAATGCATCTTACATGCAATTCCATGCATGCAAAATATACAATTTTCCCAATAAAATCTTGATTTTATGAATCTCTTGAGATTAACGTATGTATTTAATTTATTTGTAATAAATAGATTAAAATATATAAATATGCCACAACTAATATTTTTTCTATTTTTATACTAATAAATTTGTAAGAAATATATAAGAACTTATAAGTGGAGGCAAAATAATGTCTAGGAAAAATCCAAGTCATGTAATTTGTTTTTCATGCAAGTTGGTATTTTCGGTAACTTTAAGTAGGTGAAAGAAATACTTTTGTGTATAAAACTAAGAAAATAATTTAAAACTATAATAAAACTAACCTATAAATATACAAACAAAAAAAAATAAGCTAACAATAATAAAACTTTAATAAAACTAAGAAAATAATTTAATTTTAGAGTAATTTCTAGTATTTCTAAAGAAATAAAGTTATGGTTGTCTAACTAAATCTAAATAAAACTAAAGAAATCCCTGAAAATAGAGTCAGTATTAAATTTTAAGAATACTTAAGTATATCTCTGAAAATTCCAACTATTAAAACAATTTAAAATTTATTAAACTAAATATAAAAAACTGTTAAAGGTAATTAAATACCCAAGTATTTAATTAGAACACAATATATTAATCTCACAACTCTATTGAAAGTAGAGACCTTCAAAAAGTAATATCATCGTATTAGGAAAGTAGAACTTTTGTCAAGGATCTCAGAAAGTTCTACTATATTAATATTATGAGTTAACTTCTGATTACTTGAAATTATTAATATCTTAATTACACAATTAGCACTTTTGTTACATAAACATTTATCATTTTATAATAGTCATGAAGTATGGGATGCCGAATGGGTTCGAAACTAGTCGGGCAATACTAAAGGTATTAAATTAATATAAATCTATTCCTTTTTTGTACTTGTATTGTCAATTATTATGATTATTATCTAACAATAAATAAATAAAGTTATTGAAACCACGATTACAATTTCACCAGAAGTTAGTTATTTTCGTTTTATTAAAATGACTAACAAAATAAAGACAAAATATAAATTATTTTATATTTTGTTTTACAAACAAGACGGGCGACCGGATCATGAGTTGTCTTCGTCGCTTATATATCGTACATTTACAGTACTTTTACAATACTTTTCCCGCTTCTTAAAGATCCGTGTTTTAAAGATCCCTATATTGTAAACCAATACAAACACCTCCCAGGAAAACATTGTTCCAGAGATAACACGTTCGTGACTAGAACCAACCAGAAGAAGGAGCGGTTGAGGGCTGCAACGTGTCCTGGTGAGAGCGATACTGCTCAGACACAGAAGAAAGAAGTTCATTGGTTGTATGATAGAGGAATGGTGAAGTTATATAGAGAGTCATAGAGGCGGAAGGAAACACCTTAAAGAATTTAGTTCTTCTTACCGAGAGCTAGCACAGGGGCTGTATAGTATGCATTCCTTATTCTATTATCTCTATAGCAATGAAGAGCAATAAAATGTCGTCATTATTTGTATACATATCATTGATATGCAAATTTCAGCTAAAATGAGTATATATTATTTTTAAAAGAAAATAAAGCCTTTAAAGCTATAATAAATCAAACAATAAGAATAACTTTGGCTGGGTTGGTAATTGATATGGATTTAGGAGATTTAATAATAACATGGGAAAACAACTTTAACTTTAAAGAGGACGTCTTTGATGTCTTACGAGAGAAATTTTAAATTAAAGATATGGCGACAAAAGAAAATTTTGATTAAAATATTGTATTGTTTTAATAAGACGATATATAAATAAAATTACTAAGAGTAAGACAATTTAATGAAATGCGACTGAAATATCTTGATTTATTCAAAACATAATTTGATTTTTTTCTGACTACAATAACTAATAATTATTAATATTCATGCTTCAAATGCTAGACTATAAATAAAATAATAGAACTATAGTCTTTATTGTACCAGACCAACTTTATTGTACTTTATTGTACTGACTAGAAAAAGTTATATGCTTGAAAATATTAAAATAAATAATGATGTTATGTTAAATTATTTAAAAGTGAAATATTAAGGCCTTACATATGAAATTGGCGTTTTGTATGGTAGGAACAAAAATTCGAATATTTTTTAAAATAATGTATTTAATTAAGTATAAACCATTGTTTTCTATGCATTTTTGCATTGCAGGAAGTTCATTGATCCCTTTACTAAAAAAAATGCTTACAAATAATTTTTTTGGGTCAATTTTCGCTTGTAGCAGGATTTAGAAGACCGATCAGAATCCAACCATTGCGATGAGCGCTTCCTATTATCGTAGAAAATCTATTTTTCATCACAGGTAATGATTCAATTTAAAATGCCTTTCCGTATTGTGCGGGTTCAGTCATGTAACGCAGCAGTCGACGCGCGTTTGCCGGTTTGCTTCAGTCAATTCTTGAGGTTTCGCCTTCGATTCGATTTAGATTAGAATGAATGACCGTCAACGAAACAAAAATATATGTGTAAGAATAGCTGTAAAAAATTTAATTTGTAATTCTTAACCAGAGAGGAGAAATTTTTGATTAAAGTTGCCTGTACGAAAAACGCCAATTTCATATGTAAGGACCTAATAGTTATAGAATAAAAAATAAAAAATATGGTCTATAGTCCGATAAGGACGATGATATATTTTCGAATAATCTTTTTCATGCTATTCTAATCTCTGAAAGCTCATACTCATCCATACTCATCCAACCCTTATATTGGAACATTAACAGGTACTCTAAATGCTTTCTCATTTCCGAGTAGCGTAAATATTAGTTCCGTTAACCTTTCAATTTTAACCATTGAAAGATATCTCAAAAGCCTTGATCCTAACAAAGGGTGTGGCCCTGACGGAATTCCATCTTTTTTTTTAAAGTCCTGTCATAAGTCTCTTTCTAGGCCATTATATATTTTATTTAATTTGTCCCTTCGAAATGGTAAACTACCAAAACTCTGGAAGCAATCGTTCATTGTACCCATTTATAAGTCTGGAGATAAACACGACATCCAAAACTATAGACCTATCTCAAAATTAAATATTATTGCTAAGGTATTTGAAAAAATTATATTCGATAGTATATATCCTACCTTAAGATCTACCATAATAGAACAGCAGCATGGTTTTACTACTGGACGATCAACTGAGTCTAATCTTTGCGAATTTACACAAAGAGTTGCTGTAGAAATGGATAATGGTGGACAGGTTGATGTTGTGTATACGGACTTCTCAAAAGCATTTGACAAAATTAATCACACTTTGCTAATTCAAAAACTTATATCTTGTGGTATACATGGAGATCTTCTGAGATGGCTCATCTCGTATTTGAGAGATCGTAGTCAGGCCGTAACAGTTCGAGGTTTTTGTTCAACTTTTGTACCGGTTGAGTCAGGAGTTCCACAAGGCTCTCATCTTGGACCTTTGCTGTTTAATCTTTTTGAAAACGATGTTATTAGTGTCATTGATAACTGTAAAATCCTGCTGTATGCAGATGATATAAAATTTTTTAAGTCAATAAAATAAATTCAGGATTGTTATTTACTACAAGAAGACTTAGATAAGCTTGCCATTTATTGTCACCAAAATTGTCTCTATTTAAATGTTAAAAAATGTAATATAATAACCTTTACTAGAAAAACGAAATCCATTTTATACACTTATAAAATCAATAATGATAATTTGACTAGAATTAACGAGGTTAAAGATTGAAGGTGTAATTTTAGACAGTAAGCTAACTTTTATTTTACATGTTAATTATATATCGTCGAAGGCTTATTTCTATAAGCCTTCGATGATATATAATTAACGTAACGTTAGGTTTTATTTTAAGGGTGGGGAAGGATTTTAAAAGAGCCTCGACTTTTATACTTTTATTTAATACTTTCGTGAGGTCAGTACTTGAATATGCCTCTACGGTTTGGAATCCACTATATAAAGTTCACATTGATAGAATAGAGAAATTACAAAATAAATTTAAAAAATATCTATCTTATAAGGGTGGTGTTTCTAGTTACAATTCAGAGAGTATCATTCCGGAATTTCAAACACTATTTTCTCGAAGGCAACTGAGGGACCTCTTATTTTTGTATAAAATTATCAATAGTATTGTTGATTGCAATTACCTTCTTGGTGAAGTGAAATTCAAATGTTCTAGATTGAGTTCCAGAAACAATAAGTTATTTTTTATACCTTTTAACAAATGTAAAGCCACAAATAATGTATTTATATCTCGAGCTTGTCGTGACTTTAATAACACTTGTCATAACATCGACATCTTTAATGACAAGATTAGTATTTTTAAAAGAAATTTTCATTAAATATTAACGTTTTTGAAGTGAAACTTCTTTAGAATCGTTGTGATTTCAAACCTGATGCAACGGAAAAAACGACAGGTAAGAGACACAAATACAAAAATGTGTAGAATGAAGCCGGTAAAGAAAGAGACAGAAATATACACACTATTTTTTATTCCTGCTTAGTGACGTAGACGTGACGTAAATGAACGAATGCTTTTCTATTCCTGCAATAGGAGGAAAAGAGACATCACTTTTATTTCGTATAGCTTCATCACTTTTACACTATGTTGCTATGGTAATAATAAATAATTAAAATGACAGGAATGTGGATTTTAAAACAAACAAACCAAAAATAAAATTATCGGATTAGAGTTTTATAATTAAATAATGAATTGTGATTATATACTGGACAATACGATTTTATGGACTTGCTATTGAAACTAATAAATAAATTAAGATTATAACATGAAGAAGAAATTATGAAATATAATTTATAATATTTTTAAAATACATTGATTGTCTGAAATAGAAGAAGTAAGAATGAAAAGAAATAAGAGTTTTTGCTGAGAAATGGAGCATTGGGGTCCTGATCTTTACAAGGTCTGTTTTGCTATATAAGTTTCACAACAGCAGAAACAATTATGAAGAATAATTGTATTTGTGATATAGTGACGATCCGACATGTTAAGAAGTCTAAAGTTATTATTTTTAAAGTGAATTGTGTACATTTTTCTTTTTTTTTATGGTATTTATGTGTTTCTTTTATGAGAATATTATACGTCAGAAACAGTCGATTTACTTCTTACGTTTTAATTAATTAACGAAAATTATCGAAAATTATGACGTTTTTCTGTTACGCACCATCTTTATTTTTAAGTCACATTTTTCCGTTACGCGCCATATTTGAAATGAAACTTTTTTAACGACGGATGTGAGAAATTTTATAGCAATGTCAAAAAATTGTAACGTTATTCTGTTACGCGCCATCTTTATTTTTGCTTAAACTTTATCTAATTTAACTTAATTAGCCATTCCTGTAAAGTTGTAATTAGTGAATCATTTTTCAAAAAAATATTTATTTATTATTTTTGTAATGTGAGTGTGTTCTAATTTCTGGGTTTTTATTATTTTTTTGTTATAAATGTTATTTTGTTTTTTCTTGCAACTTATGCTTTTATTGATGATTTGTTAATTTTATTTTTATTTTTACTTTTTAAGTTCATGTTAAGTTTATTATTCTAACAGTGGAAACTATATTGATATTATGTATTAATTATTAATTTTATTTTTAAGTGTGTGAATATTGTTTGTTTCCCAAATAAATAAATAAATAAATAAATAAGCTGGTTAAAACTGAATCTTAACTCTTCTTCATATTTTTTGCGTGACTATGTCTTAATCCGTTCCGATCGCTGTGGTAAAAGGGGTGGTGGTGATGCTATTTACTTGCGCTCTAATATACCATATAAAATCTTAGGTACCACTAGTACCTACCACCTGTTCAGCTACCGCTGAATACCTATTTCTTCAAATCAACTTGACGGGTACTAAGGCTGTTTTAGGAGTTGTGTACTGTCCTCCCACTACCGACTATTTTTCTGATTTAGAATCAACTCTTGAAAGTCTTACTTCTGAGTATGTAAATCACATAGTTATGGGAGATTTTAATACCAACCTTCTGATTAATTCCACTCCTTCCCGTAAACTCCAGTCAATCCTTCACTCAGTTTCATTAATTGTCCTACCTTTAAATTCAACCCATTTTAATATAGATTCTCCCGACACTTGGATTGATTTGATCCTTGTGTCTTGTAAAGACAAGGTCATCAAACATGGTCAACTATCCGCTCCTTGCTTCTCTAGACATGATCTCTTATTCATATCCTACTCCCTGAAGCCTCCACAGTCTAAGCCTGCAGTGTTGCACTTGCGGAGTTTCTCTAAATTCAACCTAGAGAATTTTCTTACGGATGCTTCTCTCTTAAACTGGTCGAATGTCCTAAATATGAATAATGTAAATGATATGGTTGAATATTTTAATAAAGAGATTTTAAACATTTATAACAGGCACGTTCCAGTAATAGCTGTTAAATTACGACATTCCCCTTCACCGTGGACAACAGAACAGATTAGAGATGCAATGAAAAACGAGATGGTGCTATTGGTAAATTTAAGCGTAATCGCAGCGAGATTAACTGGAATCTCTTTGAAAAGTTAAGGAATCGGTGTAATCAGATGGTAAGAGGTGCTAAACGCCAATATATCCACAATAATATTTCTGATTCTTCGTCAGCACACATATGGAAGTTTTTAAGCAACTTTGGTCTAGTCACATCTACTGACAAACCAAATTTAAAATGATGTTCCCCTGATGTATTAAATCAACACTTTTTAACAGTCCAAACTTTTAATACTAATACTAAACATCAGTGCTCTCGATTAAATCGAATGCTGTTGGTGAGGATGAAATCTCTAGACTTATGATCGTCACTTTGATTGACGTACTTCTACCTACTTTAACCTTTATTATCAATACTTCTCTTTCCACTTGTACATTTCCATTAGTTTGGCGTAAAGTGCATATAATTCCTATCCCAAAAATTCACAATCCTACTACTCCTAGTGAATTTCGAACTATCTCCATTTTACCTTACCTACCAAAAGTCCTGGAAGCAACGGTATATAAACAACTGTCTTCCCATGTTCTTAATAAAAATATTTTGTCTGAGTTCCAGTCTGGGTTTCGTCCTGGCCACAGTACTAACACTGCTCTACTCAAGGTTGTGGAAGATGTCCGAGATGCAATGGAGGGTGGTCAATGTTTATTCATTTATTAATTAATGTTTCTTCCAACGAACTAAATTGGTTCTCATCCTATCTTCGCGGTCGCCAGCAAGCGGTACGCATCTACAGTACTCTGTCTGATTGGTGTGACCTGAATGCTGGTGTACCACAAGGCGGTATACTTTCTCCACTCTTATTTTCTTTATTTATCAACTTTATCACAACATATCTCACTACCTCTTACCATCTTTATGCCGACGACTTGCAAATTTACACACATGCTAAGCCTGAAAACATTAATAATGCCATTGCTTTCTTAAATTCTAACTTGCAACATATTTGTGAGTGGTGCTTAAAGTTTGGTATTAATGTTAACCCATTGAAATGTCAGGCTATAATATTAGGTAGTCAGCGACAGCTACTTAAATTGGAATCTATCGATTTAATGTCACTGTCTTATGACAACATAAACATTGCTTTTTCGTGTGCATTCAAAAATCTAGGCCTAAACATTGACTCTACATTATGCTGGAATGTTCACGTAAGTGAAATCTCTCGCAAAGTTACTAGTTCTCTACGAGCATTGTATCGTCACAAGAACTTTCTACCCAATCGGACTAAAACTCTGCTAGTGCAATCACTTATCCTTCCTCTCTTTGACTATGCTGATGTCTGCTGCTCTAACATCTCTGAATGCCACTTAAACAAATTAGATCGTCTTTTCAACAGCTGTATACGCTTTATTTTTGGTCTTCGCAAATATGACCACATATTTTTATTTATTTATTTATATCTTTTCCACTTAGAATCATAATCAGTGATCACTTGTGTACGTCAACATGGAAATGTCAGGAGGGCTTATTACGATACTAGATTTATCGTAATAAGCCCTTCTGAAAAAGCACTTTCCATCTTAATGTTAAAGCTATGAGGGTTCCAAACGCGTCCTGGTCTGAGAAGAACCACACAACAAACTCAGCCGGATATATTTTTTGTTATTGTGATCACTGTTTCACAAACGTCAAACTTAAATGCAATTTTGGAACAACTAGAACCGTCGCAATCAATCGGAAAAGAAGCCTAATGATTTCAGGCAACGAAAATTAAATAATAATAACAGAAAAAATAAATATATATAAATCTTCGGCCTGCCACACAACCAGTCACCGCAAGCAGCACCCGTTCACGAGCATAACACAAGAGCCAGCCATCACCCCCTTCGCACATATTTGAGGGAGGGAGGCAACCCGACTCCGATGCTACCGCAAGTAGTGACTTCTAAGGAATCGGTGTGATGCAGAAGGTCGATAAAGCAAAATTAATTTACAGCAAAAAACAAATTGCGGAGATTACTAGCTATTCGCAATACAATACAGATTCATTCCCAGGCCATACCGTCGTCGATGTAATCCTTTACACTATAGTAGGATTTTTTTATTAAATTATTTTTAACATATAATTTAAATTTATTTAATGAGAGGCTTAAGGCTTCATTTGGGAGCTTATTATAAAAACGTATACAATTACCCTTAAAGGATTTACCTATTTTATGGAGCCTAGTGCCGGGCATAGCGAGTTTATTTTTATTTCTTGTATTAATTTTATGTAAATCACAATTTTTCTTGAACTTTGAAATATTTTTATGAACGTAAATTAAGTTTTCATAAATATATTGATTATAAACAGTCATAATTTTAAATTCTTTAAATTTGTTTCTTAAAGAGTCTCTTGGTCTCATATTATATATTGCGCGAACAGCTCTCTTCTGCAATGTAAATATGGTATCAATGTCAGCCGCATTGCCCCATAAGAGTATACCGTATGACATTAAGCTATGAAAGTAACTAAAGTAAACTAATCTGTTTTATTCTCAATATCTTACAATTCCTTTGATTTTTAATTCAATTTAATATAACCATATATAAAAACAATGCATTGTGATTTCTATACTATTTCTGTCGGAGAAATGCCAAAATAACGTGTTAGAAGCGATAGATAAACAAAGTTTGAACTTTACCATTTAAACGTTACTCAGTTGGAATGCACACATGTGCAATTTAGCCTGAGGCAGTTGATATATTTAATAAATAAAAACATGTACCCTTCAAATTATAATGGAATAAAAAAATATATATACATAACATAGATTAACAATAATATTAAATAATTATTAGCCGGGTAAGCTATGTTCACTTATTATAATTAATCGTACGTAGTTTTTATCGACTCGTTTCAAACCGGTTTGGGGTATATATATATATATATATATATATATATATATATATATATATATATATATATATTATATGGGGATACCTATTCATGAGCTCGAAGCATGGCGGACTCGCGACATGGTTTGCTTGCAGCAACTCGCTGAACACGTCGCGATGGTAATTATGAGAATGGGGGGGAGATGTGGTGTTGTTTTCAAAGGTCTCATGACGGCCTTCTTTCCTCGTCGTTGTAATAGATTATTAACACTAAACTTACTGATATATGAAGACTGTACGTACATATGAAAATATCAATTTAACAATAAGTTTTAAGACGCTTTTTCTTATACTCACTCTGTCTCACATTTTTCTTTCTACACTTGAAACAAAAAGCAATAGTTGTAATTAACCAAGTTGTTCTTGAAACTTTCACAAGTGTACAACAAGTGCAAGTGTACAATAGTAGTCGCAATTGTTAAATACTAATTCCATTACATTTGAAATGTCATAATGGTTATGTCCTAATATTATTACAGCAGTTTTCTGTACTATCTGAATTTCCAACAAAGTTAACCGCAAATTGTAAATTTGGCTTTAAAATCCGTCTGGTGAAGTAAATGCCTTCCAGTTATTACTCAGTTCATTGTATTTGGCAAGCAATACAGTTTTCCTTTTAAGATATGACAGAATCATTACTATTCTTAACTGATTTTACTTTATTACAGTACAATGGATTTACATTTTAATATTTGAATATTAATCCGACTTTCAAAATGATTTATAGCACCTATGTTTACAAAAAAACAGCAAAAGATGACATATACGTATCAGACTAGTAGTACTTGGATAAATAGATTTACAAAAATGTGTGTTTTTTGTGAAGAAATAAATAATATACATTACTATAATGCAAATTATATAAATAAAAAATATGTATAACTTAGACTATAAGAAGATTTTAAATTATATCTGTATTTTAAATTCCACGTAATATCGAAAATATTATGTGAATCAATATGTTTTTGTAGACATTATATTATAATATTAAAAAGATTGCTTTTATTTAAAAATGAATCAATTAATGTCGCCTTATTTTTTTAAACTAATTTACTAATACTATTACAATGTAAAGATAATAAATGTAAAAATAATAGTGTCTTGAAACAACCAGGGCAGTATTAAGTATTTTAAATAACAAGCGTTTTAATCCAGCACAATTGCTTTTATTTCAGAAACTTGTATTATTCAGAAATTGTATTATTCAGACTCTTGTTTCATTCCGAGAGTAGATTTGATGTACAAGACAGTTATCTTATTAGTTTTTTAATGCATCAGCATGTCTTACAGTACATCAGTACTGTAACACATTGTAAGTGTTATTTCTTTAACATGCATTATTTTATTTAAATATGTGGACTATTAATTTATAAACAGAACTATTTCGTTTTTTTTTTAATCTGTACATTAACTTAAATATTTTGGATCGGAATATTTTAAAGAAATGTAGGTAATAATAAACTCTTATTGCCCAAATATAGCAAAAGTTTTTGAGACTGACTTTAAGATTACTTAATTCCAACGAAAGTAAAAAAAAATAATAAAGTGAACAGAAATCATATTTTTCTTACTATTAATGTATATTATACAGCATGTATATGGGCAGACTAGTTCAGGAATTGGATATTTTTATATCAGTCGTGCTAAGGTTTCATCAATTTTTTCTTTAAATGTTCTCATTATAAAAAGTTTATTCTTATAGTAAAAGATGTTTTATACTTATTGTTAGGACTTGTTTCAGTAATAAACAGTACTTGCACTTCAATTTTTAATATCCAACAACTTGTAATAGAATAATCAAGAGCAGCCCCTACAACTCGTTTTATAATATTTTAACACTATAATACTTAGGTGAGGGTAATTTACAATTTCATAACCAACTTACAGATGCTATTATTTATACCTTATAAATATTTCCTATAATTATTAAGAGATTAAACATTATGTTGAAATAGCCTATGCTTCTAATTCTTAAAACATTTAACAGTAAATACTAAATAACATTCTATAATTAATAACGTGGGTGGAGCTACTGTTGTATACTATTTCGAAACTTATGAACTAATAACATGTATGTAACATTTAAATTATTATAAATAAATATTACTAAATTTATATAAATATATATATTAGTCTTATTTAGAAACGATATTCACCTAAGATTTTCACTGATTTTATACGTTCCGAACAATAATTCCTTAGGAAATTACTTAGTAAACTTTGTGCCAGTATTGAGTGCTTAAGATTAAAAGATTATACTGTACTAGTATTTACTTTATATTCAACTTTATTAAGAAACTTTGAAAACTTTGTAAATTTGTATTTCGCAAAAAGAGAGAAAGTTAATTATTTTATTTAATATATCTGCTGTGTGAGATCTGTGAATTACAATTTCAATGTCCTATTTAATGTACCTTAAATTTAGATAATCTAACATGGTGTAAACAAAAACCTGAATGTAAATTATTGAAAATCTATACAAAACTAAAATGTTAACCTAATTGATTAATCTATCAATATTTAACTTTTACACCTGGACTACAAAGGTCAAATTTTAGGTGTAGATGCCTTTTTAGAAGTGAGAATTCAATAGAACGAGAGTATTTTTTTAATTCATTAATGTAGCTAACGAGGGATATTTAAAAAAAACACACACTGAAAATGCGCGTGATTAAAAAAATCTTAACAAATCAACCAATCTGAAACACTAATTAGTTATAATTTCTTCTAGACCATAACCATTATAAACTGGTCATCAAACTAAAACCTTGATTAAAATAAAACAATTACACTTAGGACGTTATCGTAGCTGCTACAATTAATTAAATCCAAACTAACAAAGATGTACGTAAAATCCCCAGAACAAAAGGACTTTTCTATAATGTCTTCTATTTTAAAATAAAAAATAGAGCTTCTCTTATTTAGTGTGACATTAGTTAACGTCAAATCAAAATGTCAACTAAATGACATCAAATTGTCAATTCAATTATTTTTTTATCATAGATTCTTAAAAAGTTCGGTTCTAATTATTACCAGTGTTATATTTTATTATTATATTTACAGGCGCGGCGTCTTATGTTCGAATGAAGGCTCGTAAAAATTACAACTACGATAAGGCTTCTCATGATTGTATATTTGGAGCGTGTTTGCAATGTTAAAACAAATTTTAATAAACATAATTGAAGATAACATTAGTAAATACTCAAAATTGTTTCGGTAAAATAAAGCTTATATAAAAGGACATTTTATCAATTATTTTATATTAAGCTTATTAATACTATATTTAGTATATCTTAGGGACGCTTTAGGTATTAAATATTCAAGAATATAGTTTATATTTATTCTACCAAAACATTATTTTGAAAAAAATCTTAAGAACACAAATTGGTGAAAATAGCTTGTTAAAATACAAAACGGGGTGAATATTAAGTACAATATTATTGTGTTCCTTCAGCTGTAAATTGTAGCTTCGCGAGTATTCTCCGAGTCCAATATAATCGGTTGTCTTCGAGAAATATTTAATTCTATTTTCCAGTAGAACTTCTTCGCATTTCGCAAGCATTTTCATTTACAATCCCACTGTTATTGACATTTTTAGCATAACAATAGATAACACTTATTTTATTTCATACATCTATACCACAGCTATTTTCATAGTCTAAAATAATTCAGCAAATGTTATCAAAAGAGAAACACTCTTGACAAAAGTTTATATTTTAATCTACCATACACAAGTAGTTCGAATATAAATATAAATTGAAATGTTTTGTAAACCTGATCGAGGCAACAAAAGCTAAATTTAGGCCCATTCTACGTTTTTTAGTATTAATTAGTATTTAATTATTGTTTTTAACAACATATAAGCGAATTATATATTGTAGAGCTTAGGTTTAAGTTCTACAATATATAATTCGCTTATAATATGTTCGCTATTATGATATAATGTTAATTAGTTCTCTGACTTAAAGCAAAAAAATCATTAACTCTTGCTAACAAAAGATTTTCTATCGAGAATCTTAGACTAAGAAAGCATTTTGTATAATCATCTCTTTTAACTACTTGCTTAATTTTTTTGTTATGACCAAGAAGTTACATCGTTTTATATATTTTTTTACATTTATAAGTTGGTAGTTTTGTGATTAAAACTGAAGTTTGAATATACGAGAAAAGGAAAAAAAGAAAATTATTTTATGGAAAAGATTTTATAAATATTATATTAATATTTTATAACAGGAACCTCATTAAAAGATCATTAGAAATCTTTTGATTCATATTTTTTTATAATGGGGCAGTTTTAGTTTATTGAAAAAAATATATAGTTACGTAACCTTATTTAAAAAACCGTCTTTAATTATATTACAGTCTTTTTTAAAAATAAATATTTTAAATAATCAAGCACATTGAACAAAAAACCAATCAAGTATGGAGATGGTTAGTGAAAAAAAAATATGTTGGAAATAAAAGATAAACATAAAAACCTGAGAATATTTAAGTAAATAATGCGGTTTCCTTATTTGTTTATTGCCATAAATATATTTAGTACAAATTAAACAGATTCATAAACTAAATAAGTTAGGCAAAGTAACTTAAAAGTGAATTTACTTGAACCATCGGTGCCAGAGAAAAAAGTGCACGTGTTGCAAAGCCGTGTGTTTGTGTTCTAAGCTCTGAAACTTATTTGTACTTTGTGACCTTGTATAGTTCAATAATATTATAGCAGCTGATTCAATGCAGTGACAAAACTTGGATTTTTTAAAGCAAAAAAAAGGTCCAGAAATGCTAGTAAAAATAATAATTTCATTTTTCATCTTCATTGTTTGAATTTTATGAAAAAACTGTTTTCCCGTGCAAGTCACTGAAATACAAATTAATTCTCGATTTTTTGCTGGATAGTAATTCTTTTTTAATTTTAAGATATAATAGTCTGTTTGTGAAAGTGCACCTTATACTGAATCACTAAGAATAGCAATTTGCATTACTAATTGTGGGAATGCGCACCAAATTACTTACCAAAGATAGAGCTCATTTGAAGATGTGTAGTAATCAAAGACAATGGTGAAGTCCCCCTCACCGTTTTTTACGCTCTATTATATACTAATGTAACAGAAGTGGTTCTTCAGATGTTCACTTTTTCTTTATAATAGACTCAGTTCATCTTTTTAGTGTACTATAAAATTACAAACGCCTGTAAGTTTCCATCTTTCTTGAGACTGTCGTAATAAAATGAAAGAAACATAAAAGTAATATAAACTATTTTTATGACTACAATTTGTCTAGAATATGAAGTATTCTATTTTCGAATGGAAAATTTTGTCTGCAAAAGCTGCTGTAATCAAGCTTTGTACATTCATCCTTATACTAGAGTTAAGTTATCAAGAACTTACATAGAATATGGACAGCTAATCTTGGGAAATGGGTTTTCTCCCGAATAAATTGGGTTATAAAATAATAAAAAAGTATTTTTCGCAGGCATGCAATAATTCAACACTATTTAAGACTATTGAATGGATGTAAAATAGTAAAATATATTAATATATAAATCGTGGACTTGTTATTTTTTTAGATAGTATTAATGGGTATCGTTATGTGTATTGTATCTGAATTAAAGGCAAGGAATAATCAAATATGAATACCTTAACTGTTTATTGACTGCTATTTGAATTAGTATTTAAATATAATGCAAATAATAGTTCTATTAATATCAGCTTTTATAAACCGCTAATTCATGATCTCCATAAATTGGTTGAAAATTCTAAATGTTATAAGACTCTTTTGTTTGATATAAAGGTAAAGGTATGGAGTATTTATTAACTTTTTTTTATAACAAAATATATTTTTTTTATATTTTACTTATGAAGGTTTCTGCTTTGAAAGTAGATAAAAATAATTTTGTTATTTGTATGTATATATTTAGTTTTGGAATTACTTAGTTGAATGTTTGTGTTCCAAGATATTTATAAGTACAATGAACTCTCCTCTGTTTGTGACGGCAACGTAGTACTCGTACGAAAAATGCTTTTAAGCAGTTTAGGAAAGAATTCAAGGAAATCCTATAAAAGAGACGGAATCACTATTTATCGATAATTTTAAAAGAAATAGGGTGGTAAATTTTATTTATTGATTGCACGTTTTTTATCACTGAGCAATGTTTTAATAAACAGAACAATCGAGTTTATGATCAAAACTCTATTAAAGCTTCTCAATTAGTCAGCAGAGAACAACGTTCATATCACTCGACTTCAGTAGTGATTTGGTCGAGCTATTGGTCGAGCTATTGAGTTAAATATGTTCCAAAAGATTTTTTGAGAACTTTTGAGAATTTAGTTAAGCATCTTGAGAACATCATGTCATGTCCCATAATAACCAACCTTTCGGACTTTATCAGAGCTGAGGACTGACTGTAATTTGGTCTCAATCTTAATCCACTGCATTATGGTCAGTTTTAGAAAGTATGGCATGATCTAAACGTCATGATAATTTAGATTTCCTCATTATTCTGAATGAGTTTTATATATATTATACATTATTTTATTAATGTAATAATTAAACCACATAACAAAATAAAGCATTTTATTGAATAGAACAAAAAATGTTTTTTTAGATAGTCCTGTAAAAAGGTACATTTAAAAATTAATTTATTTTTGTAATAAAATGTTGGTTACAACTATAATAAAAATATATCGATCTTAAATTATGCATTATAATAATTAAATATTAAAAAAATATATTATTTCTGTCTCTATTTATTTTGAACTTTTTTTTGTGTATGTATGTATAATATGTTTCGTTACAATATTTCAACACCTTAATTTCAAGTATTATGCATTTTTTCTGTTTTTCAGTAATTTATAATTTTATTCTGTTAATTACTGGAACTATATCAAATAACTTACAATATAGTTCCTGTGATTCACAGAGGGTAAAATTTTAAAATATGCTAAAAAATGTTGAAATATGTGGGTTTCTCGAATTATGTTCAATTAAACGTTTTTTTTATTAAGCGAACTTATAATAAGGCATTCAGTACTCAGCTAAAATTCCTATATACTGTACTACTATTATATTACTTATTCTAAATACAGCTTCATATGAATAAATATAATAATGCTTAATGTAATTTAAATGTTTAGACTTTAGACTTTCAATCAGTCACATTATATTAGATGAGTTATTTAACTTGTTTTTCTTTATTTGGCTTCCGCTTTAGGGGTAAATGGTTTCTCAGATACTACCGTTATGTTTATTTAATACAGTCTAATTACAAAAATAATAATACAATACAATCTTCTTTATCTCTTTCAATTGAGTTATTTCCTTACTACTTTGCTTTACTTAGTTTTATTACTTCTCGTTCTTGTAGGCCGATTATTTAAAGTTAAGAGATCTATGAATTCTTTAAGTATTATATCCTTTCGTATCTTTGTTTACTACAAATAATAAGCAAACATATAGTCTCAGCTTGGAATAACAAATCTTAAAGAGCTGTACGTTATATTATAGCAAAAGTTAAAGAATAGTTTCAGAATTAAAGAAATACATTGGATATATGTTCAGAACAATATAATTGCTATTATTAACAGTTAAAATATTTCTTATATTTTTATACACTTTTTGTTCGTTGAATGAATATGTAAATGAAAAAGGCCATAAAGACGTTTATGTTAATATAAATTTTTTCTTCTTTATTTTTGATATAAGAGTAATCTTGATGTTTTTATTAAGTACGTTGTGTGGACTCTTTATCTGTTGTTTCAATATTTTCTCGTGAAACCAATTGTTTTTTCCTTGGAAATATTGAGATAAAACGTTCAAGAGTACATGTTCTGTTTTTGTTTGTTATATTTTTATTAATATGGTTTTGACATTTTTTGCTTTTTTTTGTGATTTGTCTCTAACTATTATACATTTTACTGATGTTTATCTAACAGTTTAAGTTTATTAAACTTTTGGTCGTTATACTATAAAAAGGTTGAAAAAAAATATATAGACATTTTATCTTTCACTAAAATGTGGATTATGTTTCCTCTATTATTATGAGAGATTTGTTTGTTATCTCCTGGTGGCTTGTTTGAAGGATCGCAACAATGTGATCCAGTAATGTATCATGAATGAATAAAAGTACTATGCATCATTATTTTTACTAATAAAAGGCAGAGAAGCAATGGTAGTTTCAAGGCAACGTAAGTAAAGGAAGTTAGAAATTTATTAAGGCACGAAATATAATTTATGCCTAATCATATAAAACGAGATAAGTTTACATGGTTATCCCAAAAATACATGTGATATAGATTTGTCTGAAAGGCAATTTTCAGATGAGTCACGTACATATCTTTGGATATATTTTCAAAATACACGTTTCTATGTAAATGTTTCTATGGAAGCCTTATTCAATATTAGGAGCGGCTCCTGATTGGATTCTCATGATGGACACGTATGAAAAGCATTACAAAATCCCTGGGGATGTTGGTGTTTCGTCATCCAGACTGGACTTATTCCTGTATTCGAAACATCTGAGGCGCGTGATACTTGTGGAGCTTACTGTTCCTTGGGAAACAAACATCCCAAGGGATCACACATTCAAGCTCAATAAGTATTACGAACTAAACAACGAACTGATCAGGAATAAATTTATAGTTAGTTCAGGAATAAATTTATAGTACGCGGTAGAAGTGGGAGCGAGAGGTATAACAGCGAAATCTCTCTATAGCCTACTTAAAGACCTTGGCCTTTCTAGAACAAGCATCGGTTCATTTCTAGAACGTATTTCAAAGGCGGCATTAGTAGGTTCTTTCCAAATTTGGTTAGGTAGGGAGAGGAGTGTGGAGGGTGAAGGTGAGCGTTTTTGCGCACAATAAAGGGGCCCCTTAAACCTACTCCTGGGTCGCAAGTCCCAGGTACTGCTTGCACTCCTCTCCTTGCAACGCGATGGGCTCGGCACCCGCACGGTGAATCCATGGATTGCTAAGAAGCTTCGTCGTCTATGTTTCCCGTTTGCTTTTGTCAATATTTAGTTTTTAAGATATTTTTTTTATCAAGTGACAATGACGAATGAGAAAAAGTTTTTTTTTTAGCTAACCTTTAATCATTGGTGCTTTAGGTTATAAACAAGTATTTTAAATTGCATCTGATGTCTCGAGTCAAATTATAGTCTCATTATAATCAGCTTAAAAAAATTGATTAATCTTCTGCTTATTAGCCGCTATTAATATAAAAATCGTTAGCAATATAATATTTTATATTAGTATTTGAAAATAGTAGGAAATTGCTTTTAAGAATTTCTGTGCAGATGGTAAAATTTTATTCAACTCAGATTTTCATTTTTATATAGTCAATGTGTTCGTTTTGCAAAAGGTTATAATATTTTACAAGGATTTTCTTTGAACGTAAGCTACTAAAAGCATACTTCAAGTAAAAGGGAATTTTACCTCTTTTCTTCCTCATATTCCTACTTACCGAAGCATTTGTTTTTTGTACTTTATTAACATATTATATATAACGTACGTGTACTTTATTTGTTTTATTAAAAAAATTCTTGCTATTAATATTCTTTTTTACAATTTAGTTCTTCTTTCTATCTAGATTCTTTTAAATTCAAATTATGGTTCCGTTTTCCTACACATTTTATAACAATGTGCTGGAGCAATAGATTTTGGCAAACAAAATTATTTTTTAGGTAGGAATGCATATCAAAAATCGAAAGATATGAAGAGATTTCACATAGACTATCAAACAACAAAACTCGAATTGAACGATAAAATAAATTTTAATGTAAGTTAATATTTAACTAGTAGTAAGTACGTAATTAATGCCTATGACGGTTTGTTGATATATTCTGTTAAAAATATGGTATTACAATGATATTGTATGGTATTACAATTACAAATGTATAATAATGTACTTTTATTAAACAGTAAAAATTGTGTACATCTCTTTGTTTTCAAAATGTATCATGTAACATTGAACACGTGCACACAACTTATTTAGTTTTAGGTATAACCATGCTTTCTTTAGAAATACAGGAAATTTAATTATGTCGTTACATTTCACTGTTTAAAGTAACCGAAACTACAACTTCTCATACATAGATAACCTGACCTAGCCACCCGAACAATTGTTTTTTTACAGTTTTTTCCTTCCTTTTATTTTATCCCTTCCTTTTACTATTAGTCCCCTTTTAAATTAACCATGCGCAGGTAGTGCACTGAAAATATTATATCGATTCTTTCTATCTATATCGCATTTTAAATCTTTCCATTATAAAAAATGCTAGATTCTTATTATATATTTCTTTATTATATAGATGCGAAGTGCGTAGCTACAAGGTAGTGTAATTTGAACAGAACAGAACGGCTTCCAAGAGGTTAGGGTCTTGGCCGTATTAATGTTTGTTAATCATAGATTCAAAATAAGATTCAAAATAAAATCTTGTTGAATTATTAAACATTAAAAGGTCACAAATTTATGGAAATATATAAAAATATCTGATAAAAGTACAGAAATATTTTGTAAATCCTCCAGCCGCCGTTCCATTGAGGATCACACTTCATTCCACGATTTATTCGTTCCTGTCATAGACCTGTCATAAAAACTACTAAAATATTTTTCTCCCTTTTGCTGATGTTGAGATATTTTTGTCTGTTTATCTTATTGTTATTATTAAAATTAAATATAAATTGACTATACATTACATTGCATTAACTATGCATTTCTCCGAATATACTTAATATAATGTTTATATAAAATATCATTCTTGATGTCATTTAAAAAAACGTTTAGGTATAAAATAAATTTCGGAAATATAATTTTATTCTAAAATATAATTCCTATTTCTGAAAAACTATTTACTATTGTATATAATAGTTATGTAACCATCGGTTTTTTTCACACTAAACAAACAAACAGATAAAGATAAATATATATTTTATTAACAAAATATATATATATATATATATATATATATATATATATATATATATATATATATATATATAGATTTGTTTATAGAGACAAAGAAGAACTTTTCGTTTATTAGTATATTTATCATTATTGAAATCATAGTAATAAATTCAGTAGCTTTGATTCAAGTAACATAAACAAATGTTAAGAAAATAATTTACAATATCATACCACTTATATCATAATCATAATAACCTTCTTCTTTTACCCAAGACTAAATATTAGAAACAAATTATATTAAGTCAACTAACTTTTTTGATGTTAATATATCTAATATAAAATGTATTGAAATCACTGGACATTTCTAATTCTGTTTTATTTATAATACTTCAACGTAGCGGAAAATACTCTCTAGTGCACATACTGCATTCTGTAATTAGTGCAAGATACAATTTAATTCAAAATGTCTGTGAATTTACTAACCGTTAAGCAATTTATTGAAGTACAGCATAATTTTCTAAATTATTATATGTACGTTTCCATATCCTTAAGGAAAAACTACAGTCACCTGGTATCGTTAAATGGAAATCTGAATTTAAACGCAGATTTTGAAGACACCATTGGAATTTAACACGATTTAAAGTAAAGAGAAAAATATTGGCATAGTATATCCGGGCTATAATTTTTTCAACATAGAACCCGTTAGTTTCGACTATTAACTTAATCATGGGTATATTTTTTTAATGACATTAAAATTGAATTAGTTATAATCAATGTATTTAGTAATTTGTAATTAGTTGTATCAAAAGTAGGGTTAGAAAAATGGTTTGAATACAAAACAGTTAACTAAAATAATAATATTCTAACAAGAGTAAGGTAAGAGTAAATTAAATTAAAAGACACGGTCAAAAATCTGAATGTGGAATTAAAAAGACACGTTTGATGATACAAGGGTTTAAGATAAGCTTTATTTATTATACAAATTATTTATTTTAAAAATATTGAAAATCTTTAATTACTTCGTGACTCACTAAATGTTACCAAATTATCATGATCTAAACTAAAAACGGTTGCTGGTATACACAGAAGAAGTCTAATTTTTTAATCTTTTTTCATACATTATAAGTAACCTAGTTTCCCAAAGGTTCATAATACATTTTAACACATAGTATATACTACTACAGTTTAATCTTTCAATCTTAGGTACTCAATCTTGCGACAAAATAAATTCTTATGGCTCCATACATTTAGAGTTAATTAAAAAGAAATTCATTTTTTTTTTATAATACTTTTATGGAAGGTACTCATTAAAGATACAATAAATAAGAGCTTTACACTACTCTACGCCTGAATGGCATCGCAAGTGCCTCGTGTAACGCAATACTTAATATCAATATCTATTTAATGTTATATTTATTGAGTTTTTCAATATATACATTAGTTTGAAAATTTAATAAAGTCTATACAAATTATAAAGTTTATGCACAAATAATTTGTCTATATATTAGTATTAAGTAATCTTAATGTTATTATTGCTTATCTCAAAATCATAGATATATTTATATTTTTAATATAATCATTAAATTATAAGTCGTAATATGGATTTCTTATTTTGTTTGTTAAAAGGGTTTTGAATATATTATTTACATATTTGATTAAATTAATCTGACGCTTTAATGCGAACGTAGAAATAATTACGTGTATATTTTAATAGTCTCATATTCTCATAACAAAATAAAAAAACTATGGCATATAGTACATTATCAGAAAGAAAAGCTAGCTTAAAAGTTTTACATACACACCCTGAACAATGCAAAATTATCAAACAAAGGCGACTTAGACAAAAATAGTACACTGTTATTTTTTTTATTAAAGTTTCGAACATCTTAAAAAAAGACTTCAGGGAAACATTAAACTCTATGACCTATAACAGATCATACATTATTGGTGAAAAAATAAGCATAGTTGAAAAAATAAGTTTTAACGGTTAATCGACGATAGAATTAAAAGACAGTACACCCAACACCAACTCAAATCACAACTGAACCAATCAAAATGGATTGAGCATAAGCTCCAGTACCGGATATTGTCGAAAAACTCATCGCCTAAAGAAATTATAGATTGTGGCAAAAAGGATACTATATTTAGGAACTCAACTTATGTCGAACATACAAAATGCTTATGACAGAACATAATCGCGTTATTACGTAAGTCAAAACCACCTAAGTACAATATACACAAACAGAATAGTGTTGCTTTGTCGAAACTGCACAATAATAGGGATATTGTAATGTTACTGTGGGTAAAGAAAATGCTGCAGTTGTCAATACAGAGATATATGAAAACAAAATCACACATTCTCAAATATCCTCAAATATCTCAAATATCCTACAAGAAAGTAAAATATAATCCCACCATTAAATAACATCGAATAAAAGTTAAATTAGTTTGTTACTCTAATATACGTGAGATAAAACCGTTAAAATTAGCAATTTTTCGTCACAAGTTAAATATTCCGAATAAATTGTATATTTCCAGGCGGTTGCAAAATAGTAAACTATATTGCTCTCCAACTACAATAAACTGAGTAATAGCTTGAGTGCATCTACTTCAACGGACGGATTATAAAGGCTATTTTACAACTTTATCTTTGTTGAAAGTTCAGATAGTAGAGTGAACTGCTATAGTAATATTAAGACACAACTGTTATTGCGTGTTAAATGTTACGGAATTAGTACTTGGCTGCGATAACTACCGTTATAGTAGCAATTGCAAAAGTTTCGAAAAGTACTTCGCAAAATTACCATCTTTTACGAGACTCTAGTGTAATATGGAAAGTATAAAGAAATATAGCAATTAAAAATAGAGTGGTCGTAGTTTGTAATTAATGATGAGTATTATAAATATATATTTATCAGACAGTTAAGGTCTGCCACAATATAGAGCTTATAAGCTCTGAAGTAAGAACCAAGAATGGGTTTGAAACTAATCGGTAATAAATACAACTTAACGTGAATATTGCCGGGAAAATATTTATTTGTGTATAAAAATATCACATTATTTATGATTTATCGTATGTATTAGAATGTTTATACAAACATAATTTTACAAGATATTTTATTTTATCATAGTGTTTATTATATTTTAATATATTTATAAATTTAAATATAATCATAGTAACAAGTTACAAACGCATCTTTTTTGTTTTTCTAACTTACCTAGCTTACCCCAACTTCTATTTTATTATATCTCTGAAAATTCTATCCTATTTAGATATATGTAAAATATTAAGGTAATGTTATTTAAAAAAAATGTTAACAATAAACACCTACAGCATTTTTTGAAAAAAAAAAGTATAAAAAAATATACATAATATTTATAAAACTAATATATTTTATGATTTTATTTACAATACTTCAATTTTCTTAAGCTAGCTATGAATGGTTTTTATTTACTACAACCCCTGTTTAATTTTTGTTCATAGTTCATTCATGTTTATTCTGACACGTCATATGTGTCTATATTAGTGTTAACTACCGTGATTTTATAAGAAAAAATATATAAAGTATTAGTACTTAAATTTATAAACATATAAATAAGCTTAACATGGTTAAATATGTTTTTAAATATTTACAAACATTAGTAGTATTTAGTTTTACATACAAATTTATTCGAAGACATATGAATTAAAAATTGGATTTAAATTTTGATACTCTCAACATATGAACATTAATCCACTAATTTCTAAACTGAAACCTTTATATTAAACATTTGTTTTGCAGCGGCTTCGGGCTCGTTGTTTAAATCAAAAATCAAAAATTTTAAGAAGTCAACCCGTCACTGAATCGTTTATTAATTGACCGGGAAAATGTTGATTCGGGAAGATTACTGAGACAAATGATCGGTGGAGATTTTTGAGTGATAGAACAATCATTTAACCAGGCTATCGGAATGGAAAATAATATACTGCGATTATCTCAATAAAAATATAATACATAAATAAGTCAACGGCTGGTTCAATGCGCGAGTATATTATATTTTTTTAAACTTTGTAAGGATTTTTTTTAACACATAAAGGGATAAAAAAGAATTAACCAGAATTATTCAGATAAAAAGTATCAGATATATTGTTTCTAGTTATAAACTATCCGTGTTTCAAATTGAATCCAAATCCGTTCATTGCGTTTTGGGTGATTGAGGAAAAAACATACAAACTTACACATTTATACTATGGTCCACTTTTACATTTAAAATATTAGATTAAATTAGGTCAATCAAAACTTTTAAAAATCCCAACAAATCTACAGCTTTTAATATACCTGAGAATAAGAATATGGTAAATTACATTCGAAGCAGAACAGTCCCACGAGTGTTTCTCGTACATTCCGGTTTGGTTTAACTGGAAAAAAATATGTATAGCAACATCTCATATTTTCCTTTTATGAGCTAAATTAAAATTCTCTCGCGTTTCAATCAGGTCAATAAGCTTTTCAACTAAGAGGTATTAGAAATGTTTATATTTTATTTTCAGATTTAAAGAAACTTTCACCTAAATCGTCCAAGTCCAATGCAGTTCTATAATACCGGCAATTTACTTTCGTATATATTTTTTTTGTGGTTATTAAATGTTATATTTTATCGTGATTATTATAGAACAATACTTTTTATTTGTGTAAAGCTTTGTATGTCTTGAATCGTCATGTATAAAGTTAAATTTAAGTTTTATAAATGCATAGAGGATGTTGCAAGCCTAAGTAAGTAAGTATGTAAGTTTATATAACTCGACAGGTAATTCATACTTTTCAAATATCCAAATACATAATTGTTTTTTTCTATATCTGCTTGACAACACTGAAAAACGCGATCGGAGTATCCTTCTAAAGTTTTCTTATTAAAATTATCACCAGAGTTTTCTGATTTCAATTATTACAACAATTGTTTACAATCCTTCACGCTATAACGCATGTATTCAAGACACTTTTCCATACATCTTTGTGGAACTACGAATAACTACTGTAACATCTATTTTTATAAGTATATAACAAATACTATTTCAAGACTTAGTAAATTCATTTATTCAACTTAAAATATATACAATTTTATGATTTTGTAGGATCATATTATTTTGTTTTAGGCACCTATTTGTATGAGCATTTAATATTACATTGCTATTATGTACACTTCCTGATTATTTACAAGTGGTAAATTAGTTAGCTGTCTATTTTTACCGTATAAAACTTTTAGCACGACATAATATGCTGTAAGTTTTTCATTCATAAATTAATAAATATTGACTAGTCTGACCGGACAGTTTCACCCTCTTATAGAAAATCATGAAATACCCAATCCGATAAATAATGTTGTCGAAATAATAAATCAAAGTTTATAAAAAAGCGTTCGTCTCGATCTTAAATAGTAAACTAAACAGTTTATAAACTAAAAACTCTATTAAAATAAAACAAATGAACGCGTATCATATTATCGTAGCTTCTATAATTAATTGGATCAAAACTAACAAGGATGTTCGTGAAACCACAAGGGAACTGTTCTGTAAAGGTTAATATATAAAAAGATGAACAATTGAGAATTTATTTAGTGTTACATCAGTTAATGTAAGGACATCAAATAATAACGTTGTCTTTTATAATTTAATTTTATTATTTTTGAAGCTATAACTTGGCCAGTGTTATTTTATATTATAATATTTAGCAGCGTCATTAGATCGTATAAAGACTGTCGTTAAACTTTACAACTCCGATAAGACTTCTTGTGTATACTTAAGACGTCAAAAGTGTTTGTAATGTTAAAACAAATTTCATCGAGCATAAATTAAAATAATATTAGTAAATACTTAATATTGTTATGGTAAAATTAAGGTATTATATATTTATAATAGGACTTCTAAATCTTATCTTTATTGTACAAACACTCTATTGAGTATAATTTAATATTGAAGTTAAAGTACTTTAAATCAAACATTTTTGACAGTAGTGTAAAAAAATCAAAACAGGGAGAATATTAAATGTAATAAGATAACGTTTCTTTCTGTTGTAAACTGTAGCTTGTGGAGAGTTCACCGAGTCCAATATAATGCCGATGCATTCGCGAAAATATTTAATTTTATCTTCCAGCACAGCTTCTTGGCATTTCACTAGCATTTTTATTTTACAATTCCACTGTTATTGACATTTTTAACATTAACAGTAAATAAACCAAAAGTGCGTCTCTGACAGTTGTTTTTAATTTGTTGACACATTTTTCATGTTTTAATTTCCTACATAAATATACCAAAAAATAAAAACTTTTATAACATATCATTTAAGTTTATTCTGGCTATATATTGTTTTTAAAAAATAGGCAACTTAAAAATTTCTGAATCGTTTTTCCTTTAAAGTTTATAGTTTTAAAATGGCGACTGATATTCTTTGCTTTGTACATTAAGTAATTGTCTCTTAATATAAATTTTATTTGAAACTAACTCGGCGTGACGAACGGATTTATAAAACAGTAACAGCTTAGCAAAAGTTAGTATTTAAGTATTGTTATTAACAAAAACTAATTGAAACAATACAATTGCACACTTAGGTTCATTGTTGTTGCTTTAACTTGTTTCAAATAAATGTATATAACATTTAATATTTTCGTGTGACAAATCGTACGGTTCATCAATCTTGCTTATGGCTTGCTCAGGTGTAAACCACAAACAATTCTGTCTCAAAAATGAAAGAAAGCAATTTTAATAAACATTTTGATTCACCCTCAAAAACTGGTAATGTTTCTTATTTACTTTTAGACTATTATCTCACATTGTCCCAGATATTTATAAAAAAAAAATATTCTATAATGGACGATTGATGATTCATTGTCACAGTTGATTTAATCTATTCAATCAACTGTGTATTCATAAGTAGAAGTCGTAAATTTATTATTTACGATCTATAACGTTAAGTTCTTAATAAGTTAAGTTACGTTATTAAATATAGGTGTATAAAAAATGTATCTATAAAAAATTAAATAAAATGAATTAGCTCTAATATTCATCTATACTTTTTTACCAAAATAAAATTAAATAGGTAATCTACAAAGCACCAATTATTTCAACTGAACATATCCAATCAGATAAGTTTGCCCAATTATACAGTGCACTGGTGTGACTGAAGACTTCCTTAAAATTAATAGATTCTGATGCATTACTTTATGATGATCAAAGTGGAATTGCCAATAAATTAAGACAAGAAACTGCAGAATGGGATACTACATTGATAAACCACGTAGTTTTTTCGTTTTACTCATCACAATGCATTTGATCCCTTCCGACTGCACAATAAACAACGTTAGTTACTAACTAGGTAATAAATTTTATAACATATATAAAACGAAAAAATAATCAGTGCGGAAAGGATTCGAATGACGGGTTGGAATTTTGTATCGATTAAGTTTTTATTCTCTATTGATCGAAAATTTTAATAAGTTTAACATGTAGTAGTAGTTAATATTGTCTACTGCAAAATAATTCATATAAATATATAAAGTATAAGAAAATCAATACTAGGTGATATTGATTTTCTTATATTTGTAAAACATTGTCGCTCGACACTAATTTAATTCTAAGATAACTTAATAAACATCTTCAAATATAAAAATTCAAATTAATTTATTCAACTTAACTTTAAATTTAGTCGACCCATCCATCCTAGTGGATAAATGGATCAAGTCATGCCACGAGCTGTTTTAAGTTCGAAAAACCCATTCGCACATCGAGTCCTTTTTTTTTTATTTCAGTAATATTATTGGAGCTGGTCTCTGAAATAGTTTGCAATAGCTCTGTGTTTTTTGCTTTATATTCAGAAGATGCGAAAACGCTAGACTTACAAAACTAATTTATTGATCGCTTGAAAATATTTTTGGTCTTTTTCAACATATATGTAATGTAATGTAATGTAACGTATATTTAATAAAAATTACCGTATACTTTCATAAAATAGTACAACTTTGTTTAGGCTTATGTTTAACTACAACCCTTTTTGACATTGGTGTTTTATTATGAATATAAATGCTTGAATTATTTGATAAACTAGCTTTTGCCCGCGGCTTCGCACGCTTTAAATTCGTAGTAAAACCATTCCCACTTCCCTTTTTTTGTATTGGTTTCTATATGACTTATTTTAAAGTGATACGATCAAAATTACGACATCGGCAGACATCGCTCACTGTCAAAAGTATATTTAAAGTTTTTAATAAGGAAACAATATTAGGTGCTGTAATTATTTTTATACCTCTCTTGTTTTCACTTAAACGTCCTTTTTAAATACTTCTTAAACAGAGTACTTAATAACCATTCTAACCTTCTAACCATATAGCACACTTACAGATTTTCATTGACCTTAATCAAAATATTACCATGTAAACTTGATGAATTCTGAGCTACACAATCGACGTTATTTTAAAAAAATCTAATTTAAATGATAAACATTCAATTAGCTTTATGCATTAACAAAATCTTCAATACTGAACATTCACACAAGCCATTTTTGAGACGGTTTGCACGGTTCCATACCATAGTGCGCCGGTAGAACGTACCGCCGCAAACGCGAAGACCCTATATTTTAAATCTGTAATATCTTCGAAAATATTTATTTAAATTACATGTTGTAAGATGTATATATGTTGTAAGATGTAGATGCTATATTGTTTAATATTAAATGTAAAATGTATTTAAAGTACTAAATTAGATAAGGATTAATGTTGTATTGCTTAAAATCGCTTCGTAAATAAGCCATTATTTATCGTAAAAAGTAAAGGATAAAAATTTGCTATTGGGGATTATCCCTAAGAGATAAACATATACCATTGCGGACTTTCTTGTAGAACCTTTTAAGGTATACAATACTTAGTACATTATTTTGATCTATCTCGTGGAGTTCAACCAGCGTTTGCATTGTAAGCACAAACAAAAGTGTATGTTTACGACTTCGTATTATAAAATCTTGAAATTGTCAGTGGTTCTCTGATATACTAAGCATGTTATAATTCATATAAACCTTCCTCTTGCATCACTCTATCTATTAAAAAAAACTGCATCAAAATCCGTTGTGTAGTTTTAAAGATCTAAACATACATACAGATATAGGGACAGACGCGGAAAGCGACTTTGTTTTAATATGTAACTTGCTGTGCGTGCGATTTCGTACGCGTAGTTTTCGATTTTGATAAAAAGTAACCTTTGTGCTTACTAATGTATGTAAAAACTATAAACCTTCAAACCAGTAAGAAGCAATGGTACGCCCATTAGAGATTATTAACTTCTTTATTTGTTAACCGATTGTTAAAAAAAAAAAAAAAAACAAAACATGAAGAGAATCCCATGACAAGGGGGGCCGTCGCCGAGAACCTCCTCGTGTGCCCGTCTGTTTCCCTTGTTGCTCGGATTCGTCCGGTGGCATCGGAAGCGGTACGGGCCGGTGCTCCCTGGGCAACAACGGTTAATGTGATCCTTCGGGTTTGCATTAGCCGTTGGCTAATACTCGGCTCGGTCGGCCATGGGGGTTTGTGCCCGGTTCATGGCTGGCTGGCGGGCAGGCTGCCTTTCGGGGTGGTCTGTCTGCGAGGTGGGCTCGGGCCTTTTGGCCTGGGCACTAAGGGTGGGAGGGCGCAGGCCCTCTCTACCGGGGACAGCAGCGGGGTCGCCCCGGGTACTTCTCTGTGCGCAGAGTGGACTGTGGGGCGGTCCCGTGGTTGTGTGGGGGGTACGTGGCGGTCTCTTTCTTGCTGAGGGGGAGGCCGTTGCGCTAATAGGGTGATGGTCCGGAATAGTCATCGTCAGGTACAATAGCGCTTGACGATGATTAGTCCGGGCGAGGTGGCGGCGGAGCTCTTCCTAGGGAGGGCTTCGTTGGCTGGACTACGTCCGTTTTCGGACGGGGTCCGGCCCCGGGAGGTTGAGTCGGATCGGGACACCTTCTTCGTTGAGGGAGTCCTGATTTGGCTCGGCCGGCTTGGGTGGAGGGCAGGGGAGCCCTTCGCCATTCAACAAGCCCCGGAGTGGGACGCGCTCAAGTCAACCGGGCGCGTCACTCCATGGAGGTGGTGGCTGCTCACGCGGCCTTCCGTCGGAGCAACGCGGTTGTGTGCGCAAGCGTTCCCGTGGCGCTCCATTACGACGGAGAGGTGTTGACCGTCTGGTTTAGTGAGTAAGAGTCTCACATAACCACTTCCATCTTCCCCAGGATGGAGGTGTGTATCCATGAGGATTCCAGACGTTAAAAAAAAAAAAAAAAAAAAAAAAATCCCATGACAATATATTCCCGAAAACTGCATCCAAATCGACTAATCCGTTTCTGACAAAATGAAAAAAACATTGTTTTGGGTTCTCTTGCTTATATAAAGGTCCCCCTGTATGAATAAAAAAAAATATATTCGTGTTGTGTGCACAACTAAAAGACAAACAGATAAACAGACAAAGGTTTTAAAAATGCTGAAAATGGATTCTGTTAGTTATTACTTTACATCCTGGTATATTTTTTTAAATATTTTTATTGTACAAAGACTACTCCTCTACAGATTTATTACATGTATAGAATAAGATTTTCATGGTACCTATTACGTAATTGACATAAATACTCATAACTTTTTTTTTTCTTAACCGATTTAGATGAAAACAACACTAAATGTTAAGTGAAAACTTTTATAATAAATTTCTGATAACCTCATTTAAATTGGTTTAGCCGTTTCTGAGATTAGCGTGCACAAACATACAGCCATACAGACATATAGACATACAGACAAACAGACAAACTGAAAAACCATTGTTTTGGGTTCTCTTGCTCTTATAAAGCCCCCCTGTGAAGTTTTTTTTTTTTTGATTCCATGTACAGGAATGGCTCAGTGACGATTTTATTATATGTATAGAAGAAAAGTGGTTTCGAGTGAAAATGAGACTGCAATATAAAACAATTATAGAATTTTTCCTTCTAGTAATATTAAAACTTTTTTTTTTTTTTTTTTTTTTTTTTTATACAAAACTAGGTTAATGCTTGACTACATTACACCTGATGGAAAGTGAAATGTAGTCTTAGGTGGTAAAGCGCATTAACCTAGCAGCCTATTCACTCTCCTCTTGAAGACACCCACATTATATTTTGCCGGAAATACCGACGCAGGCAGATTGTTCCAGTCCTTCGCTGTACGCACTAAAAAAGATGAAGCATAGCGCTTCGTTCGGACAGGTGGAGTGTCCACAACGTAGGGATGGATACCCGCCGTGCGTCGGGACGTCCGGCAAAGGAACGGGGATGGGGGAATTAGGTCGTGCAATTCCTGCGCACACTCACCAAAATGTATCCTGTAGAATACTGAGAGGCTAGCAATTCTACGCCTGTGTTCAAGGCTGTGGAGTTTGGCGTCAACCAATTTAGGGTCGCCAATAAGCCTCTTTGCTCGCCTCTCAATTGAGTCCAGAACCGCAAGATGAGTCTTTGCGGCACCAGCAAATATATGGCCACAGTACTCTACACACGACCGGATCTGTGCTTTGTATAATACAAGAAGCTGTCCCGGTGTAAAGTACTGTCGCACCTTCGCAAGTACAGCAAGCTTTCCCGCAGCTGCTCTTGCTCTGGACTCAATGTACCGACCAAAGTTGAGGTTCGAGGAGATCTCTAAGCCTAACAACTGAAGCCAGTCACTGTATTCCAAGGATACATTCTGGAAAGTAGGAGCCAAGGTGAAGGGGCTCTTTTTGGCGGTGAACAAACACGTCTGCGTTTTGGTGGCGTTGAATTTGACAAGATTGGCATTGCCCCATGCGGAGACTGCCTGAAGTTTGTCATTCAAACGTTGCACCATGGCTTCTCTTTCAGACTGTACTTCATCTCTACTAGCCCGAGAACTTGGCAGATATCTTTCTACAACTGTGCTGTCGTCTGCATACCCATAGATACCGGGCTTCAACAGATCGTTAATGTGCAGCAGAAAAAGAGTTGCAGAAAGAACGGACCCCTGAGGTACTCCGGCATTTATTGTCAAGGGTTCCGAAGAACACCCGTCGACAACAACACGCAGAGATCTCTGGCTCAAAAAGTCCGTTATCCAGCCAATCAGACCAGGAGATATACCGTACGCTGAAAGCTTGCTTAAAAGGCTCACATGCCAGACCCTGTCAAAAGCCTTCGAGACGTCCAGAGAGACGGCGACCGCTTCTCCGTTCCTCTCGATGGCTTCGCCTAAAATGTGTGTTGCGTACGCTAGAAGGTCCCCAGTGGACCTATTTCGGCGAAATCCGTACTGTCGGTCACTGAGGAGATCGTTACCTTCTACGTACGCTAGAAGCCGCGAGTTCAATACACGCTCCATAATCTTGCAGAGTATGGAGGTGATTGAAATGGGCCTATAATTGGCAGGATCGGCACGGCTGCCTTTTTTGGGCACGGGTTGCACGTTGGCAAGCTTCCAGGATTCCGGCACTTTTCCAGTCTTGAAAGAGAGGCGATACAGACGTGTCAATACAGGAGACAACTCACCTGCGCATGTCTTGAGCAGAATGGCTGGTATACCATCAGGACCACTGGCTTTATTCACATCTAAACGACACAATGTTCTCCATACCTCTTTGTTTGTGATGCGGATTTCTGGCATCGAAATACCGCAGTGAGGAAGATGTTCTGGAGAAGCATTGCCAGTGTCTAGATGCGAATTCTCAGCAAACAGAGAAGCAAATACATTCGCTTTCTCTGTTGCTGTGTGGGCCAGGGATCCATCAGGCTTCAGCAGAGCAGGCAGTGAGGGTTGGCAGAAGTTCGACTCGATCGCTTTGGCAAGAGACCAGAAAGCTCGACTGCCAGTTGGTCTGACAGAGAGCTTTTCGCCATTCTTAACGATCCGATCAAGACGAGCCTTCCGCAATGCCTTTTTATAGGACTTGGCAGCTTGGTTAAAGGCTCTCTTCTTTGTACTTACATCCGGAGTTTTGCGGCTTCGAGCATCAGCCCAAATGAGGTATGCCGAATGTTTACGGTCATGTGCATGACGACATTCGGCATTAAACCATGGGCGAGCTTTGCCACCGATGGGTACGTCAGCAAAAGGAATAAAATACTCCATTGCCTGATGCACCACATCGGTTATAGCATCCGCGCAACTCGACGGATCCAAAGAAGAGAAGCAGACCTGCCGCCAAGGATAAGATGCAAAGAAGTGCCGCATCTCATCCCAATCTGCTAACTTGTATTTCCATACTCGCCTAACACCATGTGGTTCGAGAGCTGGTGGGGAATATGTAAATACAGATTTCACCAGACAGTGATCGGAGGTTCCCAAGGGGGACGTGACCTCTACACGATACCTGTCCGGATCAGTTGTCAGCAGAAGGTCCAGGCAATTGGCTGTATGGCCTACCACATCTGGTACCCTTGTCGCTTGCCTCACCAGCTGAAAGAGGTCCAAGGACAACGCAAAGTTCCGCGCTTCTCTTCCAGCATGGTCGGTCTTCTGGTACGGGAACAGCCAGTCCTGATGACAGGCATTAAAGTCCCCCAGAAAGACGAGCTGCGCCGAAGGGTACTGATACAGAGCCATATCTGCAGCCTCACTGAGATACTCAAATAAACGAGTTGTCTCCTGGTCACCGCTGTGCGAACGGTAGACACAGGAATACAGGATTTTTTCGTTTCCTGTGTCCACTAAAACCCATAGGGAAGAAAAAGTGGGGTCTTCAAGGTGACGGAGACGCTGGACACAGAGGTCGTTCCGCGCGTACACACTGACTCCGGCCCGTGAGCGAAAGTTGTGCTCTAACGAGTAACCGGGATAATCCAAGTATGCAGCGCTCAAAGGACATTGTATCTGCGTCTCCGTCAAAAAGAGCAAGTGCGGCTGCTCTGTCTCCAGGTGGTGGTGGACAGCTAAAAGATTTGAGTGCAAACCCCTGATATTAGTAAGGTGCACTTTATATGAGGAGGAGTGCAACCGCTGTGTAAACTTGTTCTTTTTTCTTAACTTTTTCATAAAAAAATAAATAAATATAAAAGTGAATAGGGATGGGAAATGGCAGTTGAACGAGACGGTACGTATCGAACCCGACGTCGAAATTGGTGATGTCTTGCCACTGGGAGGCTAGTCTGGAGACTGCGGGGACGCCCGAACCCCCCCAGGGATCGCCATCGGGCCTCCTCGTCTGGTCGCCAACCAGCACGATGGAGCCACCCTGGGATTTTTCACAGCTGGCGGGGCAGCCTTTCGTGGTTGGCTATCCCACTAATTGGGCCCCCAACTATCTGCGGGCGGCCAGCGGAAAGCCGTCGCTTCGGATCCCGCTACTCTCCTCGACTAGACACCCGACAAAACAAACACCAACCCGACGTCAGACCGGTTCGCCAACGCACCGCAACTGTTCAGACCCATTCCCCATAAACGGCTTCATCGAGCAACGTGCCGGAACACGACTAGGTCGTTTTGCGGCACGACTCTGCCCGATGGGTGGTAACTTTGCCGGCGACCGGATGTTATGGTCTACCACCAAGTAAACTATAGGTTACACGGGAATTCCGTATACTAAGCATTTGCATTTATGATTTCTGTAACCATAAAATATTTTATTTATTTATTTATTTATTCATGTACCATAATCAGTTACAAAAATTAGAGCAATAACAAAGACGTACACATAGGATGAACTTATCTCTTCAAAGAGATCTCGTCCAGCTACCCAAGAGTGTTGGAGACGAAGTTATAGAAGGCAGAGAAAGGTACATTGACATGATATTTTATAAACAGAAATATCCGTAGCTATAACTTTACTTTTACAACTTTCTTAGCAAGCATAGCGCATACCCAAGCGTTTTAGGATCGTAGGTATAACTTATGCCAATATTATACATTGGGACTATGATATTCGTTAATGTTTTTACGATCATCTCTGTCGGTGAATTTCGTTGTCTATAAATAGTCAATTTTAACATTTTTAACAACATGGCTATACATGTTTAAAGATATTTTCAAATATTAATTTCGGTAGTGGCATCTTTTCAATGTTTATCTATACTGCAAAGTTAGAAACATTGGTTAGGATTTTCGAAAGAAACCTAATAGATGTCCCGTCCCGATAAAGACGATCACATATAGAATGCTTAATTCACCGAGGTGGACAGCGATACGGTAGCTCAGTTGGTAGAGCGACGGGACGGTTTCCCAGTAGTCGCGGGTTCGAGTCCCTGCCCGTATCGGTTTATTTTTCATTCTATATTTATATAAATTTAAATAAGCTTAACATGGCTATACATGTTTAAAGATATTTTCAAATCTTATATACATTTATTTACACAAACTGTGTGTCATCTTATTTTCTAATCATAAGATCAAAAACTTCATACCGAGTCATCACGATCAAAGAGAACACTGTGTCATTTGGATGTGAATAAAGCCATTGGTCCTGATGGTCTACCAGCCATTCTACTCAAGACATGCGCAGCTGAGTTGTCTCCTGTACTGACACGTCCGTATTGCCTCTCTTTCAAGTGATCCCGAATTGGTCAAAGCCAACCTCTAAAGCCTTGAACACAGGCGTAGAATTGCTAGCCTCTCAGTATTCTATAGGATACATTTTGGTGAGGGTGCGCAGGAATTATACGATCTATTTCCCTCGGCCCCCTTCCATCGCCGGACGTTCCGAAGCACGGCAGGTAATTGGTCCTTTGGTTGTGGACTTTCCACCTGTCCGATCGAAGCGCTTTGCTTCGTCTTTTTTACTTAGTACAGCGAAGGATTTTAACAGCTTGTCTGCGTCGGTATTTCCAGCCGAATACAATGTGTGTCTTCAAGAGAAGAGTGAATAGGTTGCTAGGGTAATGCGCCTTACCACCTAAGACTACATTCCACTTACCATCAGGTGGAATGTAGTCAAGCACTGCTCTAGATTAAGTTAAAAAATGTAATAAAAATGAGTTGAATCTAAGTCAAACGTATTATATCCGATGTTCAAAACACCATAGAACTAGCCGTTTTGTTATAGGTATATATAAGTTTATAGACAAAGGTAAAAATACGTCTGAGAAAAAATATTCAAAATAAATTGTTGTAAAAAGTATCTGAATAACCTGATTTCATAGATACCAAAAAAAATTACTCCACAGTTTTATTTTCAGCTTCATAAAACTATTTGTACTGATAAAACCAGAATGGTTAGCCCTTAATTTTTATGATACACATAATCTATGCTAGTGAGAAATAATATGTGGTATATTTTGAACTTCGGTTACACCCTTTCTACCTCACCAACACCTCACAATTCCTATTATCTCGAAGAAGAGGTAGATGATGGACTCGACAATAGATAGGCGTGCAACAGGCGTGTTTTTATTACCTTCCAGAACGAACCGGACCGCATCATAAAACACTACAAGAGACCTGACCTGACACTACCAAAGCCCGTGTAAAAAGCTTCAGATACTGAAGTTCTAGGGTCCTACTCTCCCGAGTTTTCATTTTCCAATTTTCCCAAGTTCAAATAATACTTTCTGTTTTCATAACTCTTGTCAAACATTCAAAATATACTACATCAAAGTGACTCAAATTTTGATCTGTTTCTATTTGTGTACAAACATCTGAATTTAGGTATATGAAGACTGTTTATTAAAAACATTCAACAAGATTTGGAATATCCAAATACCTCATTGGTTTATTTATAAGATAATTAATATTTATTTATTTTATAAAGAATCTTGTTACTTACTTTCATTTAGGTTGGGGGTGAAATATATTGTATACATAGTAAAAAATTAATAATCATATTTTTCAGTTTTACTATTTTTTTTTGTTCGTCTTCGTATTTATAATTAATTAATAAGTAATCATTATGAAAAATACACTACCATTTTTTTACAGATGGGATTGGATTTCTTTCGGAATACCAGAACTAGTGTTTAATCGATTAAAGTACCTTTACCTTTATTAAATAACGAATACGACATCTGTATTTAAGAATATTTTTCCTCTCTTTAATTATTTTTTTCATTTTAATCTTATTTCTAAATATCTAATAATATATTTTTTTTAACAAATATGGTGTAATACCTTTTTATATATAGAATTTAATATTATATGGCACACTAGATTCTTCTAGGTGGGTAACGAAACGAACGGAACTGTAACTCTATCGGTAGAGCAAGGCCTTATCGCTTTATTTTTTCATTCTATATTTATTTATAAAACAATATAAACTTAACATGACCATATTTTTTTAAAGATAAATTAATAACTAAATAAGGTTGTTGAAACACTGATTGCCACACGTTGATACGTTGTAATTTTTTTTTAAAGTAGGAACATGAATATTTTGAGAACATTGAGGAGTGATTGTACGTTAATCATTAATTCAAAATAAAATCTCGTTTAATTATGTCATAACGGTATAAATATATATATATATATATATATATATATATATATATATATATATATATATATATATATATATATAAAATGTACTAATGTAGTTTAGCCACGCTTCTAACCACCATTTAGTAAAGAATTACTCTCCATTCCACGATTTATTTGTTCCTGTCATAAACTTGTCATAAAATCCACTAAAATTTGTTTCTCTCTTTTGCTGATGTGGTTTTATATTTTTGTTTCCTTCTAACTATTTTATATATTAAAATTAAATATCTAGTTACCTGTATGTGTTTGGATATAAAACAGTTAAAAAACGCCATGTTTTTTTTGCACCATTTAGTATAATTAATCATGATTTTTGGTAAAACATATTTTAAAATTTATTACGACATCACATTGTTAAGTAAAATAATTCATCCCTTTTCTGATAAATTACATACAAACAAATAGTAAGGTTTTAATCTCTGGTTAGAGAGGTACACCAAGCTTAGAACAAACAAACGAACAGATAAAGATAACAGATAAAATATATTAAGAGAAATATACAAGAACTTCTCGTTTATTAGTAGAAGATAAGAAGTTAAGCAGTTATTTCTGAGAATTTTATGAAAAATTATGACAGACATATTTGTTATAACTTTAAACGTAACAAAGCTTTCAATAGCTTTGAATCAAACAAAAGAAATAGAAATTTAAATGCGGCACTTATATCATAATGATAAACGTTTGAAGACGCGTTTCTAACTCAGATTCGATACTATTAGAGATCTTATGTCTTTCGAGATCACTATTAGATATTAGACACTTAAATGATTCTACAAATCTATCAGTGATTAATAAAAATTATAATAAAGTCACTGGTCATTTCACTTTTTTTTATTATTTTCTATTATTGAACGTAACGGTAAATACTCTCCAGCGACCATAGTGCACCCTGCAATGAATATGAAATTCGGCTTAATTCGAAATGTCTTTCATTTTCTAAACGTTAAGCAATTTATAGAAACGCAGCATATTTTAGAAATTATTATACTTAATTCAATGCAATCAATAGCAATCTGAGATTGAACAAATCAACAATTACTGAGTCTTAGGAAGTATGGAATTAGTATTTAAATATTATAACTACTGTGAATTCACCGAGATGGGTAGCGATACGGTAGCTCAATTGGTAGAGCGCCAGGACAGGTTCGAATTCTTGGCCGTGCCGGTTTATTTTTCTTTCTATTTTTATTTACTTACACAACTATAAAACGAAACAAGACTTTTTGTTTGTGTAAAACTTTGTACAATGTCTTGAATTATCGCAAATAAAGCTGACTCAAACTTTAGGAAATACATTTAGAATGTTGTAGTCCAACTTGAAATCACGTGTTGGAAGAAAATAGAATAGAAAAATCTGTCGCATACAAAACAGAACAGACTTTTAAATAGTAATTCACAACTTTCACGTAAAAGTCGTGAATTACCATTTGGAAGTCGTCATTTTTCTGTCACATGAACTCAATGGATGAAATGTAAATTCTCTAGTAAAGGTTTTAAATATTGTGGATGTTCAAAAGATCGGATTATTTATAAGTGAGTAACTTTTTTTTCATATATTGACCTGGTTGTAAATGATACAAACGTCTAATACATTAATATGGCTGCTAGAATTATTCGATCTAAACTAAAAGGTTGATCGAGAAATGTATGGATGGTTCCCTAATGTACCTTTAAAATTAACGTAGATATACTCACATAGTTTATAGAATTATGTATAGAAAAGTTTTATTTACTACTAAAGATTATATAAATTAAAACTTAACTGGCTTTATATTTATTTGTAGGTTATTTTTTTTTAATACAATCTTACATATTTAGGTTACGCTACACATTACTCGTAAGTTTCGGTACATTTACGAAGCCGTTTTTCAAGCTCCTGTGTCAACAACAGAAGGCTCATACGTCTTACAGTCTGTTTCGTATTAATTTACTTTGCATTATTCATAAGCTACTTGTGATATTGTAACAGTAACGTAAAAGTATGTCTTATACAAATTTATACACATTATAAACGTTATTCTTCTTTCAACTTTTTACAGTTTATTTTAAGCGATAATGACTACATTTTAAGATTTCTTTTTCTGTTTAAAATAAAAAAAACAAACTGGCGCTTTGAAGGTTTAATATTAAATCAGCTATACTTTAATATAATCAGTTATACTCCATGTTTCACATGTTTCTGAATTAGATTTTTTGAATTTTATAAGCATAGTTTTAGACACGAAAGGAATATTTGTATTTTATGACATTTTATCTATTATTTAATTTTACCTTTGGCTAATTTATTTTTTTCGAAAATAAAATAACACCTCTACTAAAAAAACTGAAGTTATCAGCTCGAAGGCAGTGATTTATTTAAGTGAATGAATTATTATTTACATATTATTTCATTCAAAATTTGCAAATTATGTTTCAAATAATAAAAAACAATTAAATTTAAAATGTATATGTAATGAAAAAATATAAAAAGCACAAGACCCTAACCTGCGAGCTCAGCAATATTTTCTATGTTGTAGAGTTGTGTTATAATGTATGTATACTTATTTAAAATTCAAATAAACCTTACAATTCTAAACATATAAAAAAAGCTTTTTAAGATTAAAAACCTAAAAAAGCTGTCTTCGCAATAAAAAATAACAAGTATTGCTTTTGAATTTAGAGATATTTAACAATCAAATATACAATAAAATAAATAAAAAAATTTATTCAAAAATATTTTTGTTTTTTATTTATTTTAAGTTGGTTTGATTTCTTTAAAATTAGTAAACTGTTACGCTTGGCACAAATGTAATTTTGCTAACAAATGGATGTGCACTTGGCAGAAAAATATTAGTTTCTTCATAACATTTCTCTATCTCCAGTAGGTCAATACTATGAGTTGTCTGTTGTTATTTGACATGTGATAGCAACTGTCAAACTAAACGTCACTTCGAATCGCTCTCAAGTTCCATCACTCATACTGCCACGAGTATCAGTATTATTTATATTGTTTTACCCAAGAGTAATGCTTATAGTCCTTTGATATAGTTAATGATTATTGTTCAAAAATGACGTTGTTGTTAAAATAAAATGTCTGTAAAAATAATTATAATAAAATTGAGAAGCAATTATAAGTTACCTCGTATTAAATATTTAAGTTTTGAGATCCTTTACAAAAGGTTTTTTTTCTAAAATGGTATAATGAATACTTTTTGAAGACGTCTACTATTCATTACCTAAGTTGTGAGAATAATAAATTGTGATCTTATTAAATGCTGGTAATTATCTTTCAGATATTTATTTTTCTTTAAAAAAAACGTTAAACTGATTTGAATAGTTTATATATTTATTTAATCTTTACTGTGCAAAAAATGGTACAAAAGGCACAAAGGTACAAAGGTACAAAGGTTAATGCTAAAACCATTTTGTAACAGTCAATCCAGAAAAACAGTAAAAGAATTATTGAATAGTTCCCACTTTACAAAAAAAAATACTTTCAAGTAGTAAAAAAAACTTTTTTTTATCTTAATTATTTTTAATGAATAATTATTTTTGTTATTATTTTCAGCTGCTCGGACATTTTTAAATTTTTCTTTGGTTGTTTAAATATAAGCATAACTTTATTTTATAAATACCAGAAAGAACCAATCTACAATTATATTATTACTTTAATGCTTATTTCACAACGATTTCTTTCAACTGTCCTGTAACTAAAGTAACTGAAAATGCAAACTTGCATGCTAAACAAATTTCACAGACCGAGCTTCTCGGAATATTTGTTTTACTTTTTAAGAAATTATCTTCCCTTCCCTTACAAGTTTTTCTTCAATTGTTTTATTTTTATAAGTATAAAAAAATATAAAAAATATATTTGAGGCAAATTTTTTAATCTATATATAATTGTTAAAAATAATGTTTTACGAAAAATATATGTAGGATACTATTTAATTATAAGTGAACTCGTTACAACATTAAATATTATCGTCACTAGTCCTTTAATAATTTCGAAATTTCACCTCGATTTCTCTAGGATACCACCATAAGGTCCTGGTGTCCTCACCATGGGACTGCCGTTGAAATATTTTCTTTCCAACACAAAAAGATTCACCAAAATCGGAAACAAGTTACTAAAGTAAAAACGTTAGTGCCGCTTATCAGAAACTAAATACATATTAGTGTATACTGTAGTATGTTATTGCCAGCGGCTTTGTCTATAGCGAACTAAAAAAGCAGTTATGTATGTAGGTTTATGTTTATAGATAGATAGATGCAAATACACGAGTTTCTAGTTTAATAGTAGAAAATAAGAAGTTAATAAATTATTATTTGTAGTATTTTATCTTATTGTTTATTGTTTTAAGCATGATTAATTCATGAATTCAATAGCACCAGATCAAAAGTCGGAAGCGTTAGTTAACAAAATAATTTTAAATGCAAATATCTCTCTAAAGTATTCAAAATCATGAAACTTAATATGATCGCATCTTACCGGTTTTCATATTTTGCTAGTTACATATAATATACATGGTTCCGGCTCGACGAACGTTATTGACGATAATACATGTTACGTATATAATTTTCAATTCACTGGTCATTTCATATTCCGTTTTACTTGAAATTCTTAAACGTAGCGGAAAATACTCTCTAGTAAACACACTGCAGTTCAGAAAGCACTTAGTGTAAAATACAGTTTTATTCAAATTGTCCCTGAATTTACTGACCGTGAAGCAATTTATTAAAGCTTAACATAAATATCTAAATTATGATATGTACGTTTCAGTATCCTCAGGGACAATCTACATTCGCCTGGTTTATTTTAGTTGAAAACTATGATGAAAGAATGACGATGAACAGACTGTGATTAAACATAAAAATATAGTTGGGGAAATTAATACGTGTTTTTCTTTTGCCTTCATAACAAAGATAAAAAATCAAATTGCATTGATTTCCTTATGTCACCATTGAAAAGTTGGTAATAATGTACCATAAATCCAGAGTTTTATCAAAATTGGATAAGAAATGAGATCTCTGCACTGGTACATATACCAATCACAAATGCATTTTCGCCTAATTTCGAAGCAATTTACTCCCCTTTATAAATTTCACTATAGAATTACTTAATATTACTTGTATTTAATTTTAGGTCCTTCTAAAATTCTACAATAAAATTTAAAGATACTAAATTTATAGGTATTAACTTGTAACATCTAGCCTGACCAGAATAATGCCATTCTCTCACAGATATTCGGCGTGAAGACTCCAATCCAATAAATAATCTTATAGAATTAACAAATCTCATCGGATATGAAATCTGATTAGCTAATTATAAGTAACCTCTCGATCGTAACTGCATTATTATAAACTATAACTATAAATAATGCAAATGAATGAGTAGCAAGTTTTTGTAGCTGCCATAATTAATTGAATCCAAACTAAAAGGATGTTGTTGTTGTCCACAAATGAACTGTTTTATAGCTACTATCTTGTTATAAAGATTATAAAAAAGATAAAGAACATTTTAATTTTTGTATACTCTTTACCTTGACAACAACTCTTCGCACTCCGCCGTGTGAATAATCGACGTGAAGTCAGACGTGGAATTACTAACCTCACACCTTGCCATTTTTATTTCCGAAAATAAAAGAAAAACTTCAAGAAAACGTTTGAAAATGTACGCCAAGGAAAAATGTTACAAAATTCCGTCAAAAAAGACCCTTAAGTACGAGTGGTCAAAATGTTTTTCTCAGTGGCTCCATCGCAAACAGCGATATATTGATGTGAATAGACACTATTTTGAAAAGATATAATAAAACTAGTAACTTGCTAATTTGCTCAGTTTTAGATTTTTTTAAGAACTTTCTGTGTGACCCTCGTAAAATTCCCCAGGGTCGTCCAATCGTATAAAGAATCGTAAAAAAAGTCTCCTCTGATAAGGATTTTAACGATCGTATTCGGAGCATCTAAAGTGTTGATAACTAATACTAAAACAAATTTGAGAGAGCATAATTTAAAATAACATTAGTAAACTATTTATGATAAAATATATTATTATAAAATTATAAAAGGACTTATAATCATTTTTTTATTTATAAACTATCGAGTATTTTCCAGTGATAGATGCAGTATTAAATATTGTAATTTTTACACTATCAGTATTCCACACACAAAACAAAATTTAATTTTATGTGCCAGTACAGATTCTTTGCATACATTTTGTTTTTGTTGTTCACAGACCGCACTCTTATATTTCAATTTATTCGATCATCAAACCTCAACTATTTTCGTAGTTCAAGATAATTTAGAAAATATAATCAAAAAAGAGACAAGCTTAACATATGATTGAGGTGTATTTCGACTAAGCTTTGTTTGAGTACGTAAAAATTCTGTAAAATAATATAACAAGAATTCTGTTCCTGTTCATATTCAGAAAGCGTTTTGCTTGTAATACTGGGTTATTGTAAACAAGGTCTAAACTTCTTTTTCTCGTTATATAAGTATATACTTAGATTGATATAGCATTTTGAATACACAATTCTTTAGATACATATAGTCCAGTCATTTAGTAGTTTTACCTCGAAAGTTTTCCGGGAGTTTTGAAAATTGGTTATTTTATAGATTTCGGTATGCTCTTTTCGAATTTCAATTTTGCCACCTCGTATCTCCGCCGCTCGCGCCGCCATTTTGAAAAAATGGCGGCCAAAACCAGTTTTTTCGAAATATCTCCTTTCCAATGCATTTTTTGAAAAAAATACTTATGTACAAAATTAAAGTAGAATAAATTTCCTACAATTTATGTATTTATGTATTTTTTCATAATATCAATAGTTTTTGGCGTACGAGCGTCACAAAGTATCTTCATCTACACCACCACGTGTTTTTGGTATATTTTTTCTAAAATATTCTACTATTGCCACTGGTATTGAAGAAGCAGTGTGGGTCTTTGTGTTGGGTCCTTTTCTTTCGACTATGGAGACTATAGACATTGTATAGCCTCCATACTCTCGACTTTCAACGAAACATCTGTCGGTAGAAGTTACGAGAAGTATTTATAATCGTAAGGCGTAAGATCGATAATGGTTCATGATCTGTGTGGAAAACGATATAATACTGAGAAGTTATTTGCTTCATCATTGCGTAGAGGAAGTGATGCCATGAAATCTCAGCCACTACTGCGATCCTCGCACCCAGCATTCTCTTTTAAATATCATTGTTTTTATGTGCTGATGAGATAGCAGCGGAATTTATAGCTAAACAAAAACAGACCCGGCTGTGCAAGCGTAATATAGTATAGTATATAGTATAGTGTGTGGAAATTGTCAATGAATAACAGTATTTCAAATCTTGCTAGAGCTCGTAATGACGATTGGGGTCGAGCAATTATTGAGCGTCTTAAACATGTGAATGATTTGGCCACAGCTGATGCACAGTATGACAATTCCTGCATGAACAAATTTATATCAATGAGATAGATAGTGCAATGCATTTATTCTAACCTTAAACAGAATTTCGATGAGTGTCAGAGTCAGAGTGAATTGTGATGAGTTTTCCTTGGACGAATTAATGGACAAAAATAAAGGTGATTACCGTCCCCACATAAAAAAAAACGCAACTGCTTAAAAAATACGTTGATGATATTTTAATTACCGTCACTGTCAATAAGGCTAAGTTGTCTTAAATAAAACAATTTTCTGTATTAGAATGGCTCTAAGAACACAAACAACATGGCTCTAAGAATACAAACAACACTGTACGACGTACATACATATAAACGTATACTGATGACTCCGCCTAAACTAAATACTTCTCGTAACTTCTACCGACAGATGTTTCGTTGAAAGTCGAGAGTATGGAGGCTATACAATGTCTATAGTCTCCAAAGTCGAAAGAAAAGGACCCAACACAAAGACCCACACTGCTTCTTCAATACCAGTGGCAATAGTAGAATATTTTAGAAAAAATATACCAAAAACACGTGGTGGTGTAGATGAAGATACTTTGTGACGCTCGTACGCCAAAAACTATTGATATTATGAAAAAATACATAAATACATAAATTGTAGGAAATTTATTCTACTTTAATTTTGTACATAAGTATTTTTTTCAAAAAATGCATTGGAAAGGAGATATTTCGAAAAAACTGGTTTTGGCCGCCATTTTTTCAAAATGGCGGCGCGAGCGGCGGAGATACGAGGTGGCAAAATTGAAATTCGAAAAGAGCATACCGAAATCTATAAAATAACCAATTTCCAAAACTCCCGGAATACTTTCCAGGTAACCCCCTTTTTTTCGCCCAAATGACTGGACTAATAGCTAACATAAAGAATTATGGAATAATTCTTTGTTATGTTATGCATTATTTAATCATATTTTTTTGAGCTTTTCAATATAGTAATTATAACAAATAAAAAGTTGTAATATAAATTTACTTTAGAAAATCAATTTGTATTCGAATCAGTAATATAAGATTTTTTTAAAAAACTTTTCAAGAAAATGAAAAGCAGAATTAAAGTGGCCTCGACGGATTTAGAAAATAGTAACAGCTTTTTTAGATTGGATATATAAATCTTATTATTACTATTTTTCATTACGATAAAATAACCTGGATAACTTAAACTATATTACTACTAAAACAAACATTATAGTTGAGCATTTCTGCTAATGGTGTAAAAAAACCATTTTTTCTCGAGAATGTTAGACTAAGAAAGCAATTAGTATAGTAATTTCATTTCAACAGTACCAGCTCCACATTTTCTTTTAGACCAAGAACTCACATTCTTTTTCCAAGATTTTTATATTTAAATATGTGAAAAGAGCTTAATACGTACGTAATTTGGATATAAAAACGGAAGAAGAAATCACTTCCCGTAAAAATAAACATTCCACAAAAATACACACTCTGAAAATAGAGTGCAAGAAAAATGTTATTTGATAAAAAAGTATCATATGATATATTATACTTGAACACTAGAGATTTTTTTTGGACACGTAAGTCCCTTGACGCAATATACTAAACTACGCAACAATTTGTTTTTCTGCATTGTTGTTCACTAGGTAATAATGATTTGAATTTCGTGAGGTGAAGGTTACGAAGCTAATATTTGATTCAACCTGTTTTAAATTTGTTTCGTATTGATCTGCTTGTAATTTGCGACATAGTTATTAAGATCAATAATATCTATACGTATACCGTTGTATGTAATACTGTTTAAACTTATTACAATAATTAAAATCAAAATATTTGCACAAAAGAACTTTTTTTTTCAGTACATCACAAGCGTATGTTTAATTATACATAAAAAGTTTTAATATACCGGCGTTATCCGCAGTATAAGACAATTATGGCCAAATTCGGCCGAATATGTAGCACACAAACGGAGAAGAGCCGCGTGAAGCAATGGTCAAGTGCAAATGCATTTCGAATGGATGTGTTTAGAAAACCGACGCCTTGTTATTTCTACCTCAAAAACAGATATTTCGACCTAACGACACACCATACACGGATTATCTGGGTTCGTGACAGAGGAGCTTTGCTATAGCCGAGTTGGCAGTTTTTAAGGGACTAATAATCTATTACCCCTTTGCATGTAGTTAACTGACTTACGCGGGCAAATTAATATTTGACTTAGCGATAGCTTTATCTATCCCAAAGAGTTGAGACGTTTACTCGTCTTCTTGACGCACATAGCGATGTTTCGTCTTGATTTGATCTCCTGCTAACTACATATCCCAATAAATGCCAGACTGCCCTCGGTGACTTCTTGAAATCGTCTAGCCAGGTAATGGCAGTACGGAGTTCTACTACTCAGTGTACTACTCGTTCAACTCAACATGGGTAAAAAATCAACATGGGATGCGATCTGTATTCATATACCCTTTTTATACTTCGGCTAAATACCAGTAGCTGCGCTACTGTTATGGTGCATAAGTAAAACAAAGTAGGTACAGGGAATTATACTTATAAATATCTGAAAGGCCATTTTATTAACTTCAGCAGGTTGGCCTGCTGTTAAAGCAGTCGCTGTTTGTAAATAACAGATGTATCAACCCTTAGTTAAAGCGTTAGTTGTCAAGAATCCGAACTGTAGAGTGTCGAAAGGAATATTTCCGTGTCTTGAGATTCATTAAATGGCAAATCGCCAGAAAAAGTCTAAGTATGTCGTCAAATTCGGTACACAGCTTCCGAGCTACCCGACATGGGCTTGTCCAAAGCTACTCCTGGCAACATCTGCAAGCCACGAATGGCTGTCCATTGCATGTAGATGACAACTTGGCCCAACATTTTATAATTATTTAGTTTCCTTATAATATTCATTCCAAATATAATCAATTCTAAAAATCTTGATTTATTTTAAAATCAACAAACTTACTTATTCTTTTTTATCGAAATTGTATAAAGTTATAAAAAAAATACTTTATTTTAATTTAAAAGGAAAGTTATTTAAAAACATCGATTAAATCAACTTATTACATCCAATGTCAGGTGCAAATATTAAAATGTGTTCGGTTTTTTAACGACTGATTTTTTTTCTTTCATAAAAGTTTGCAAGTAAATTAAGACTGGAAACTGCATAACCCTACAAAATTAATTTGGTATGCAAATGACATTTGTCCGTTCTGTTTATCTCGAAGTATCTGATTACTTAATCCTGTGCAGTAAATAACGTTGAATACTAACAAAGTGAGAAATATTGTTCACTGTAATGTAATTCTGAAAAATAAGGAGTTTCACACAATATAACGACGCGACATCAATTAGTTAAATAGCTTAGCTTAGCTTTGGCATCTTAGATGTTATATTTCAGTTCACAACGCCAACTATAGCATTAACGTAAACTACTAGCCAACCTAAAACTTCATTGTGGATTTTCCGAGTCCATAACAATTTGCGTAGCTTAGCCTTTCCCCAGAAACCGACATAAGCTATGTCAACTAATCCAAGTAAGTTAGTTTGTCCGATAGGTGGTTTGTGGTGACCGTTCAGTTTAACGTTAATTTGTCGCAAGCCGGTATCTACTCGACGTCACCCTCAATTGTTAGCAGCTAGTATTTAGTTTGTTAACGAGTGGTCAATATGTCATTAACGGGTCTGTTCAACCTCATGTGATGTTACCTGTACAGCATATCATAAAGACCTTTAATTAAACCTTGCCTTATTTACCTTACTTATACTGTATAGCATAATTACTCTCTCTTAACTTAACCTTACCGTGCGGAAAAATATTCGAAACTAGGTATACGTTTAACTATCTGAAATGTATATAAATAAAACCATAACTAGTTGGTTGAGAAAGGCAAATCCTAGATTCTGTGTACGACCTACAGTCGAAACCGTAAGCCTAAGTTACCACTAAGTATCTATAATTAGCCATTACCATACCTTTTTACCTGTTACAATAGAATCAGTATGTACGTAAATATCAACTTAACTGTTACTCTAAAATAATATGTATAACCTTATGTAAAAATCAATATGTATTAAATAGACTTATAAGTTAGAATAGGAAAACAAAAATGTAATTTTTTGGCAGCCACAATAGAATGCTGAGGAAATGATTCATAAATAACATACATATATCAAACAATAGAAACTGAGTGGAAATAGTAAAAATGTAAATAGAGAAATATAACCTAAATAGCACCAGAGATAGATAGCTGCTCACATAAAATCACAAAACACCTAAATAACAACATTAAACACACCACATACTACGTGAAATAAAGAAAACTATACTGAGAAGCTTATTCCCTAAATACAGGCTTCGGTTCCCATACGGAGGACACTAGGCGAACTACAAAAAAAAGAAAGAAAATAAAAAGGGTCTGTTCAATATATAATACCTATATATCAAAACACCTTTTTACCACAACGTTTTATATACCTACTCAGAACTGGAAAGTCGATTGTTAATGTATCACATTATAACTAATTAACCAAGTAGAAAAAAAAAAGATCGATAAAAGAAAAGATAATGATGAGATTACGATAATGAAAGGGTGAAAGCTTACAGATTTCCGGTTTTTGAAATCATAATGGTTAATAATCCCATAATTGTGAAAGTATAATTTCAGTACTACAAGTAGGTAAAATTTCTTATTATATATTTTTTATATTTTTAATACTCCAAAATTACAGTAAATGTTTTTTTTTTTGTTACAATAGTTTAATAACGTTTTCTTTTATTTCACATTTCTTTTGTATAAGAATCAAATCTCCCTATGGACTATCATAAAATTTTATAACTTTGATAAGACTTCTGCATAGACATAGCCCTTTTTGATATTGGTATTTTATTCTGACTATAAATGGACATGGTTTAAATTATATGAAAAAAGTTTCTTCTCATGCAAATAAGAAGACTGAAACATATATCGATTATTGAATATTTCCCCAATGAATAGTGATTCTATCTTCATATTCAAACTACAGAGTAGGTATACGTGAATTCAGCACATTTACATTTGCAATAGATAATATTATCTTCTGCTTGTGAATGTGCAACTTATAATAAAACACTAGGAGCATTTGCATCACTGATTGAAGCAACAAAACACCTTATTACCATAAAATATAAAATGTTCTTATGATTACACTCTTAGGACCGCTTCTTCTATTAAAAGTTTACTACACGCGCAAGCACTTTTAGCATCGTTGGTATAACTTATTCCAATATTCAAAACCGGGTTCATGTTACTCGTTAATGCTTTTATGATAGTCTCTTTATAAAAATACTAGCTTTTGCCCGCGGCTTCGCACGCCTTAAATTCGTAGTAAAACAATTCCCACTTCCCTTCTTTTGTATTGGCTTCTATATGACTTATTTTAATTGAAACGATCAAAATTACGACATCGGCAGACATCGCTCACTGTCAAAAGTATATTTAAAGTTTTTAATAAGGATACAATATTAGGTGCTGTAATTATTTTTATACCTCTCTTGTTTTTACTTAAACGTCCATTTAAATACTTCTTAAACAGAGTACTTAATGACCATTCTAACCATATATCACACTTACAGATTTTCATTGAACATAATCAAAATATTACCATGTAAACTTGAGGAATTCTGAGCTACACAATCGACGTTATTTTCACCATCAACTTGCAGGTCTAGTTTTATTAAAAAAAAATATGTTTTAAATGATAAACATTGAATTAGCTACCTATATGCATTAACAAAATTTTCAATACTGAACATTCACAAAAGCCATTTTTGAGACGATTTGCACGGTTCCATTCCAGAATGCGCCGGTAGACCGTACCGCCGCAAACGCGAAGATCCTATATTTTAAATCTGTAATATCTGCGAAAATATTCATTGAAATTCTGTAAGGGGCTATTGTTATAGGGGGTATTGTACCATATTAAATGTAAAATGTATTTAAGTTACTGAATTAGATAAGAATTAAAGCTGTATTTCTTAAAAATCGCTCCGTAAATTACCTATTATTTTTCGTAAAAAGTAAAGGATGAATATTTGCTACTGTGGGTTATCCCTAAGAGATAAACATATACCATCGCGGTTTTTCTTGTAGAACTTTTTAAGGTATACAATACTTAGTATTTTGATCTATCTTGTGAAGTTCAACCAGCGTTTGCATCGTAAGCGCAAACAAAAGTGTTTGTTTACGACTTCGCATTAGAAATCTTGAAATTAACAGTGGTTCTCTGATATACTAAGCACATTATAATACATATAAACCTTCCTCTTGCATCATCAGTCTATCTATTAAAAAAAAAACTGCATCAAAATCCTTTGCGTAGTTTTAGAGATACATACATACAGACATACAGACGCGAAAAACGACATTGCTTTATAATATGTAACTTGCTGTGCCTGCGACTTCGTACCCTTAGTTTTCGATTTTGATAAAAAGTACCCTTTGTACTTACTAATGTATGTAAAAACTATAAACCTTCAAACAGGTAAGAAGCAATGGTACGACAATAAGAGATTATTAACTTCTTTATTTGTTAACCGATTGTTAAAAAAAAACAAAATATAAACTGAATTCCATGACTATATATTCCCGAAAACTGCATCCAAATCGACTAATCCGTTTCTGAGATTAGCGTGCACTAACATACAGACATTTAGACGAACAAAATGGAAAAACATTGTTTTGGGTTCTCTTGCTTATATAAAAGTCCCCCTGTATGAATTTTTGTTTTTTTTTTGTGTTGTGGGTACAACTAAAAGATAAACAGATAAACAGACAAAGATTTTAAAAATGCTGAAAATGGATTCTGTTAATTATTACTTTACATCCTGGAATATTTTTTTTAAATATTTTTAATGTACAAAGACTCTCAAGTAAGTAAATCTGTAGAGGAGTACAGATTTATTACATGTATAGAATAAGATTTTCATGGTACCTATTACATCATTGACATAAATAATCATAACTTTTTATTTCTGAACCGATTTAGATAAAATAAACATTAAATGTTAAGTGAAGACTGTGATAATAAATTCCTGAAAACCGCATTCAAATTGGTTAAGCCGTTTCTGAGATTAGCGTGCACAAACATACAGACATACAGACATACAGACAAACAGACAAACTGAAAAACCATTGTTTTGGGTTCTCCTGTTCTTATAAAGCCCACCTATGATGTTTTCTTTTTTTTTAATTCCATTTACAGGAATGGCTCAGTGACGATTTTATTATATGTATAGAAGATGAGGTTGCATACAACAAAAGATACACAGAGTTCGATGTATACCTAAGTGAGAATAAAAGCGCAAAGAGGTAGTCCACTTTTCAAAGGAACCGATAACGATTAGTGTCTTTTTTAGTTGATTTCCCAATACTCCCCCAAAATTTTCCCTTCAAGTACAAGTGTTTAAAAGTAAGTAAATACACCGTGAGTATAAGTGTAAATAAATGCACGGTGGGTAAAAGTATAGTAGACTGTGTGACGTCACGATGACACGTCGACGTCCAGTGAATGTTTACTATGAACTTTTTAGTTACTTCATACATATTTTAAGTTTTAATTGCTTTACAAGTCATGGAAGAAGATAAAAATCATCTCACAAATATTGTATAGTACCGGAGTGCAAAAATAGTATTAGAAAAACACCCGACAAAGTGTTTTTTGTATTCCAAGAGTTGCGAAAATACAAAAACAATGGTCTATGGTAATTATAAGGGATAATATATGTCAAAATGAAATGAAATGAAATGAAAAACAAAATGTAGCATTGTCACCATTTCCTCATTCAACACTCAATATTGGTACTTTGGTAAAACTATCTGTTTTAAAAAGAAAATTGTTTACTGAAAACACAGCTGATAATACTTATATAGCATCTTATATCTTCTATATCTGCTGATTATCAATTAAGTTATTTATCTGAGTCAAGTAAAGTGGAAAATGATTCAGAGGAAGAAACATTTTAAAAATGTAATGTGTAGTAGCATGCTAAATGCTATTGAAAAAGAGTTTGTAGGTATTTGTTTTGTTAGAGTTGTTTGAGTATTGAAACAATGTTTTTAGTATCACCTAAACAATTGTGTCATTTAATAAAACCTTTAAGCACGAAAATATAGACTTAAATTATTTATTCTTCTCAATAACACTGATACCACAGTATGAACTTCGACGGCGATAATTTGAAATGGCGTGTCAAATGACGTCACATTTCCCTTCGACCAATGGTGGCGAGTTTTGGAATTTTGAATTTCGCTCCCTTAATTTACACTTTTCATAAATTATTTTATGGCCTTAAATGGTTAGTAAATAAAAAAAATGTTTCTATTATAAAAAGATGATAATAAGTAATCGAAAAAAAAATATTTGGAACCATTTTAAATTTTTTGCATGTTCCCTATTATTCAGTTATAGTAAATTAGATTGTTATCTTTACATAAAAACTTTGGCACTTTTTAATGAAAATGAAGAAAAATATCATTTTATGGATCATTTTCTTAATTCTCTTTTTAAATCATAAATCATGTTCATATGTACAAATATTAATTAGTTCAAACTCTTATATAGATATAATAAAAATTATACATTTAACATTACATGAATTTCATTAAATTTATCTAAATATAGAATGAAAAATTCGAACCCGAGATGTCTGGGAAACCGTCTATATATATTTCCGGGGACGGTTTCCCAGAGGTCGCGGGTTCAAACCCCTACCCGTATCGGTTTATTTTTCATTCCATATTTATATAAATTTATTATTTAAATAATGCTATAGGTATTCCAATACCTGCCCGTATCGGTTTTTTTTCATTTTATATTTATATAAAGTTAAATAAGCTTAACATGGCTATACATGTTTACATATATTTTCAAACATTAATACATGAATTTGGTTATAGAGATAATATGATCGAATATGATGAATTATAACTTTCGATATGTAGTATCCCAAAACCTATAAAAAATCTTTCAGTATAGGCATGTGATAAACACAAAAGATAGTGATGTTGTAATATCCTAATTTGCTGTACTGTAAACTACTGTTTTTTTTTAAATAGTCACTTTTAGGTGAACAGAATAAAATATGCAAGTGTAAAAAAAAATATTATAGTAACAAGCAAGTCAATCAATGTGACAACGTGAAAGTAATACTATAATTAACAAAGGTACACTATTGAAAAATACACAAAAAATATGCATGGTATCAGAAATTACTGGTAATATTTGCAAGTTAATGTATTATCGACAGTTATGTTATATTTGGAAAGGCTTTGTTTGGTTTCTACTGGATAATTTTTCATTCGGATTGAAATATCTTGTCCGTAATAAAAAAAAGGCAAAGCTATTTTTTTTAAATATGATGTATTAGAGAAAAGGTAACGTCAGCATAGCTGCCGTCACTGTTGTAACCTTCATGAGAGTGTCATTATTAGATCTTCAAACAAAACTTTTCAACTAATTATAACTTCGTTTATTCCACGTTTATTCACGTTACAGAGAGGTTCGTAGGTACTGTAAGACTAATCGAGCAAGAAGTCCATCAAGCTCTCGATATTATCTTTATTATATTTGATCGCTTCTCGCTATAGAAATCACTCAATAACATGAAATTATATCTGAATTTTAGTTGAAGGACTCAATAATATTTTTTTAGAGTTAAATCATTGTAAAACTGTGATTAATTGTTTATTATTTAAACATTTTCAATTATAATTTAATATGTAAACATGACAATAATGTAAAAACACAATCGTAAAGAGTAAAAAGTCAATCACTTATTTTAACAATAACATTTAAACTTAGATTTTTAAAATATCAATAAACATTTTAAACAATAAAATTTCAAAACTGATTGATTTATTGATAATTTTTTACCTTAACACCAATATACAATAATTATATTGTACGACAGTCCATATATACTGTAGAGTTACAAAGTGAGCTTTTGTGAAGAGTTAATCCCAATGCCATAATAGGATGCAAGAACTTTGCAGCTTAAGATACTTATACGTGAGTACGTAGCTTTTGTGCTACGTCTCTACATTTATTTTATGTGTATTTATTTGAGAGTAATTTTAATATGAATTAAATATTGCAACAGCATTTGATTCAATACTGTGGTTTTTTTAAGACTTGAAATTTTATATTTATATTATACTACCTGTTAACCGTGACTCCGTTCGCATAAAAATTTTGAAGTGTATAATTAAGACTGCCATACTAACCAAAGTGTGGGTGATGCTGATAAATATGAAATTTGGCAAAACTCCGAAAATAAAAATATGGCGTAGAGGTGACGAAAAAAACGAGCACATTATGACGCCTTATAGATTGTTAACTATTCAAACGTCTCCGGGAAAACCTTGAACATTTTTCTTACTTTCTACGAACGAAGCATTTAAGTTGAAAGCTGAATTATTCAACGTTCTATTATTATTTTTTTTCAATACAGTTTGGTATACCATATTAATAGATTCATTGTTTTCGATGAACACATCCAAATCTAGGAAACTCTAAACACTTGAACAACTAACATATAATTGACCATGTAAAAAGCACAAAGCACCTAAATGAATGCCTGCCACTATTAAAGTTTGACCCTGGAATTTGTTAATTGTTATTGTAAAATAAAGTTTTAAGGGAAATTGCAACCTGGCAAGTTATTCGGAACAATGGGTATGCGGAGAGTTAAAACGCTCTTTCTTATATAGTCTATCAAATACATATCATTATACACATGTTTACAATTCAAAATAGTTTTTAGTAAGGTATGTTTTCTATACATATATCAACCAAGTATTTATAAAAAATTTAAAATACGTGCGCTACTCGCAATCATATTTTTTTAGACCTTACGTAAATACATGTGTTCCTAATAAGAAGGTTCTTATAAATCTTCTGATAGTAATCTCTGAATTCTTATAAATATATAAGCAGTTGTGATTAAATGTTGCAAAATTAAAATTTTATTTAATGAGTTATTATAATTTAAGGCAATTCATTTTAGTAGACTCCTCGATGTATTTGGTTGTAAACATAATTTTTAGAACTCATAACATGGCGTCCATAATCCGCCATTTTCCTTTTCTTAATGTATCCAGTATCTTGACGTGCGCTATGGAGACGTATCTGATAATACCTAGTACAACTTTCTCAAAAACTTATGTTATATGTAGGGAACTAAAGGGAGGGTCTTACGCGATTCCGTATTACCACATATTGTACACATATTGCCACATATTGTATTGGAAATTACGTAACCGCGCTACTACTTATGTTCTGACACAGACAAAACCACGTCCAAAAGTTAGTATTTCTATATCCTATATGTAATTTTGGTACATAGGCTATAATACTACCAAGTTTTATAAAAATACGTTTAATGGTTTGGTGTGATTAACTTACAAACATTAAAATTGTTGCATTTATAATATTAGCTATAAAGTTGGTCTTAAATGTTATTCCTGAGTCCTTATGCCCTACTTTTCCAGATATTTTGTCTTACATGCAAATCCTGAATATTTTCTTCATAACATTTTTATGTAAAAATGTTTAATCCGAAATTTATTTTAGTTTCTAAAGCTGAAATACTATCGGGGCCTGAGCTGTTCGTACGCGCTGGCTCAGATATCAACCTCACTTGCGTTGCCAGACATGCTCCCGATCCTCCCAGGTAAGCGTTTTAATCAGAATTTTCTTTGTCCATATTCTTCACGACACACTGAAATTAAAATATTACTCAACAAAATAAAAATATTTAGAAAACCAAAAATTAAAATATGACTGGTTCAACGATCATATTTATATTTATCACTAAATATTATGAACTACTTAACACCATAGTATAGATTGTTTCAATTCTTCATTTATAGCACTTTATTAAAGTGGTGCACTGAACTGCGTGCATTTTTGATGGAAGCGTACAACATATGAACATATGAAGCTATATACACACAAGGGCGGCTTGTTATTCAGAGTACAAGCATTTATATAGCCATTACAGCGCACATTTAATCAGCGCTTCCCTACAGCATTTTGTTTTCCAGTTTTATTTCCGTATTAATATAAAAGCATCATTTTTATCTTCATATGTATATACAATATTATAAAAATGGATACATAGAGTTTCCATTGTAAAACTTAAGTAAAATTCCATTTCAAATTTATATACTAAAATTGGAAATGGTAGTTTAGGTAAAAGATTGAATTTGTTATATTAATCATTTTAATACAAAAAATTTTTACCAGTTTCATATATTGGTATCGCGGAGCCAACGTGGTAAACTATGCGCAGCGCGGGGGCATCAGTGTCGAGACTGAACAGCGTACTCGAACCAGTCGTCTGCTCATAGCACGGGCGTCGCCAAGAGACTCCGGCAATTATACCTGCGCTCCAAGTAGTTCTGGTAACAACATATTAACCATCAGTTTGCTAAATTTTGTTATTAAACTATTTTAATATTATTGTTTATTATTGTCTCCTTTACCAGATTCAGCCTCAGTTGTTGTCCACGTAGTTAGCGGCGAGCGTCCAGCGGCCATGCAAAGTAATTCACATAGAATTGCTCCATCATACATAATCTATTTTTTAATTACTTTTATTTTTAACAAGATATTTATCATTGATATTACTCTCAATGTCTTTATCTCAATATTTCTCATTAATTTACATCTCGATAAAATTCATTTTATTTCGAATTTTAATGTAAGGCGCTTGTTATCTAGATGACCTAAATAACTGGTATAGATGTATGATGCATAAAATGCATAGTTACAAATTAATAAATACTTGATAAGGTATAAAGAAACGAATTATTATAATACATACTTACCGTCTAGTAACTAAATATTATTATGTCCTAAATAAACCATTTATTTTCTCGTAATGTTGTATTTTTGTTTATTTATAAAATAATTTGGTACCTAATTAAAGTTGATAATTAGCTTGACAACTTTTCTTATTGAATAAAATATACATTTTTGAGATCGAAATTGTACAAAATAATCATTGAATTCTGAAATTGATGTACTAAATAATCAATAATATACGATAAGTGTCTATGTAGAGTAAGCAAGCTTTTATCGTTAACATAAAATAGTCCATCTATTTGCATTAGAAGCAAAATTACATTAACATATTGAATAATAAAACATGCCTTTGTTAAAATAACAGGGCCATGTTTATGAAAAAAAGATTCATATTGATATATGTAAATATAAGAAAATATGTTCTTTGTTAAAAATGTCTGTATTGATTACGTTATTCGAGACTACCAAGTATCAGTTTTAAATTTAGATTTCTTTTATTCGTACATAAAATACCAAATTAATAATATGGAAAACACATTTTATTAAATCATTTAATAATCTGTAATATTATGTCTCTCAAAATGTAGCAATAATTTAATAATATTTTTTCAATTCTCTACACCATATATTTTATTATTTTTATTATATTAAAATAAAAATACAGACTATGAAAGATTTACTACCAATGATTTAAAGATAATAGATTCTAATATAAAATTAATATAAATTGATAACCTTTTGACATTTCATGAATGACATAGTAAATACAAAGCGTACTTGTATATCCAGGGTACATTGATTCGGACTCAATCGGTACAGTAATTGATAACATCAATATTGCATACCTCATTCACGATACACAATTGATGAAGATAAAGAGACTTTTCTTTTTAGAAATTGTATAAGGTTTTATGCAAAATATATTATGAATAATTTATTGAAAATGCGCAAGATTATTCTTATTATTACTTTTTACAATTCACATAAGATCATTGATTATCACTAAATAGATCATTTATTGTAAATATGTCTTTGTAAAATATATGCAATGCTCTGTAGACTAAATAGGTATTAACAAATATTTTTAAAACATAAACACACGTCACAACTGCATAAAATGCCATTAAAATGGTCAAAATAGCACTAAGTTAATTTATTAGCATTTACCTGTGAATATGTTTCTGTAAATAAAATTAAAGGATTACGTGTTATTTAAGGTTGTTTTATTTCTCGCATATTATTGTACTTTAGCTTTTATATATTTGCAGAGTTGAGTACGCTGTAAAAACATATTCGTATCGCAAAATTGTATAATATTTCTCGGTATTTGCAAGTATCCTCACAGTTCACTTTAATTTTGTTAATACTGAAATCCAAGGCCACAAGAATCAAATCTATCTTAAATCTATCTAAATCTATTTGAATAACTAACGCCATCTAGTAACTAAATTACAACTACATTCCCGTATGCATAAAATTTTAATTATTGCATTGCGTTATTCAATTGTTGAAACGCGACAAATAACCGCAATTGTAATTGTATATGGTTTGTAATTTGGAATTTGCGATGTAATTAATATTTATATTTATTTATTTAAAGGTTGTAATTTAAAAAATATATAAAACGATAAATAGTGTTGCACTAAGCAAGCTAGCAAGCAAGCAAGCCCCATCAAAATTAAGAAAATGTATGTATTAATAGTTACTTAATTGTTTTATTTTTTAAACAACTATGGATTTAAAAATGTCAAACAATTGAACTTTGGGAAATCTTCCCATTGCCTTGCAAATTGATCTACTGTATGTCTACATACTTTGATGAACTTAAAATTATTTATATTTATAGATAAAAATGTAATAAACAGTTAATCGATACACATATATATATATAATATTTAAACAAATCATATTGAATTTAGAAATTTTCGTTAGAGAAAGATCTTATTTAATTAAGTTTTATGTGATTTTAATGAAATAAAAGGAATTTCTATTTTATTTAAAGATTGCGAAGTTGTTTGAGAAAATGAAGAATGTATCGATTAGCTGTTTATTACATTTTTATCTATAAATATAAATAATTTTAAGTTCATCAAAGCATGTAGAAATACAGTAGCTCAATTTTCAGGGCAATGGGAAGATTTCCCAAAGTTCGATTGTTCAAAATTTTTAATTCCATAATTGTTTAAAAAATAAAACAATTAAGTAACTATCAATAGATACATTTTACTACTTTGACGGGGCTTGCTTGCTTGCTAGCTTGCTTTCTTAGACTTTCGAATACCGAGAAATATTAAATGATTTTGCGATAAAAAAATGTTTTTACAGCGCAATCAACTCTGCAAGTGTATAAAAGCTAATGTGCAATAATATTCTAGAAATAAAACAACCTTAAATAACACGTAATCCTTTAATTTTATTTACAGAAACATATTCACAGGTAAATGCTAATAAATTAACTTAGTGCTATTTTGACCATTTTTATGGCATTTTATGCAGTTGTGACGTGTGTTAATGTTTTAAAAATATTTGTTAATACCTATTTAGTCTACAGAGCATTGCATATATTTTACAAAGATATATTTACAATAAATGTTCTATTTAGTGATAATCAATGATATTACGTGAATTGTAAAAAGTAATAATAAGAATAATCTTGCGCATCTCCAAAAAAATACTTATAATATATTTTGCATAAAACCTTATACAATTTTTAAAAAGAAAATTCTTTTTATCTTCATCAATTGTGTATCGTGAATGGGTTATGCAATATTAGGTGTACCGATTGAATCCGAATCAATGTACCCTGGATATACAAGTATGCTTTATTTACTATGTCATTCAGGAAATGTCAAAACGTTATCAATTTATATTAATTTTATATCTTCGAATCATTGGTAGTTAATCTGTCATAGTCTGTATTTTTATTTCAAAATAATAAAATATATAGTGTAGAAATATTTGGGTACTATTATTAGGTACTATTATTGCTATATTTTAAGGGACATAATATTACAGATTATTAAATGATTTAATAAAATGTCTTGCCCATATTATTAATTTGGTATTTTATGTACGAACAAAAGAAATGTAAATTTAAAACGGATACTTGGTAGTCTCGAATAACGTAATCAATACAGACATTTTTAACAAAGAACATATTTTCTTATATTTACATATATCAATATGAATCTTTTTTTCATAAACATGGCCCTGTTATTTTAACAAAGGCATGTTTTATTATTCAATATGTTAATGTAATTTTGCTTCTAATGCAAATAGATGGACTATTTTATGTTAACGATAAAAGCTTGCTTACTCTACATAGACACTTATCGTATATTATTGATTATTTAGTACATCAATTTCAGAATTCAATGATTATTTTGTACAATTTCGATCTCAAAAATGTATATTTTATTCAATAAGAAAAGTTGTCAAGCTAATTATCAACTTTAATTAGGTACCAAATTATTTTATAAATAAACAAAAATACAACATTACGAGAAAATAAATGGTTTATTTAGGACATAATAATATTTAGTTACTAGACGGTAAGTATGTATTATAATAATTCGTTTCTTTATACCTTATCAAGTATTTATTAATTTGTAACTATGCATTTTATGCATCATACATCTATACCAGTTATTTAGGTCATCTAGATAACAAGCGCCTTACATTAAAATTCGAAATAAAATGAATTTTATCGAGATGTAAATTAATGAGAAATATTGAGATAAAGACATTGAGAGTAATATCTATGATAAATATCTTGTTAAAAATAAAAGTAATTAAAAAATAGATTATGTATGATGGAGCAATTCTAAGTGAATTACTTTGCATGGCCGCTGGACGCTCGCCGCTAACTACGTGGACAACAACTGAGGCTGAATCTGGTAAAGGAGACAATAATAAACAATAATATTAAAATAGTTTAATAACAAAATTTAGCAAACTGATGGTTAATATGTTGTTACCAGAACTACTTGGAGCGCAGGTATAATTGCCGGAGTCTCTTGGCGACGCCCGTGCTATGAGCAGACGACTGGTTCGAGTACGCTGTTCAGTCTCGACACTGATGCCCCCGCGCTGCGCATAGTTTACCACGTTGGCTCCGCGATACCAATATATGAAACTGGTAAAAAATTTTTGTATTAAATTCAAAATGTAAAATTTTGTTAGAAATTCCTTTTATTTCATTAAAATCACATAAAACTTAATTAAATAAGATCTTTCTCTAACGAAAATTTCTAAATTCAATATGATTTGTTTAAATATTATATATATATATGTATATATATATATATATATATATATATATATATATATATATATATATATATATATATATATATATATATATATATATATGTATATATATATATATATATATATATATATATATATATATATATATATATATATATATATATATATATATTTATTTTGAGTTTACTATTATTATCAAAAAAGTCAACTCCTCTAGTTTAGGGTGAAGGCTTCCTCCAGATATACCCAGTGGTCTCCATTTACGACCCTTTTCCTTCAATATCATTCCAGCGGTTCCTTTAATGTCGTCCGCCTATCTGTTTCAAAATATAGGTATAGAATAATTCAGTGCGTCTATAAATCCAGTTGCTTCTTTCATAGTAGAGATATATTATCTCCCATTTTTCGTTGGCATGAATAACAAAAGTATATCCATCGGGTGATTTCCACGCCCATCTTAGTTTAGATTTTTTTTATTTCAGATGTTAAGTCTGTATGGCTTAACATGTTTATAGATGGTTTAAAACATTACTTAAATAATAATGCAAACAATTGAATTTAGAAAATCGAGGAATTTTAACGAAGTGACTTCATCCCTATATTTCTTAATCTGATATAAATAATTAGTAATATTGAAAAAGAGTTATCAATTCTATAGTATCCAATTTCAAATTTAATTACAGCCTTATTAATGGATTCAAATCTGTGTAATTTGGACTTTTTATTAAGGTAAAAAAAGTTTATAGGTAAACTGCTTATTAATTTCTGCTAAGATTTTATTTAATTTTTCAATTCCAAAGCAACACATTTACAAAAATACTACTCAGTTATGAAAAAGTAGATTTGAATTTGAAACCATACTTATTGAGGATGGTTATAGACCATATACAAAATCATACACCTCCATCCATCTAACTGCAGCTCAACCGGGGTAGCACAAAATTACTCTTGAAAAACTTCGACAATTAGATATTACAGCCATGTTAGGACAGTGACTGGTAAAGCAGGATGTCCCTTCAAGTACTGAATCCTTTTACTTTTTATGTAGGCTATGATATTATGACGTAGTGTTGATTATGTTACTACTAAGGCAAATTAAAAAAATATATAAATATAATAACTTTAACACAGTTAAACAACAAAGTAAGATACCCTGACTGATAATAATAGGAAAAGAGCAGAAACCTACAAAAATAAATAGATGGCGCTATGTAGTCCATTAAAACAAAAATATAATATTTATCACAGATTGCAAAACACCTCTTTATTTCTTTAATCTGGATCCTATATATATAAATAATACTATTATAAACACATTCTGTGTATACTAAATTAGTCTTAATTGGTTTGTTATTGGTCAGGTCTGCGTGGTTGCCAATTTTAGATATTTACGTTAGCATTTATTGCGTTTGGGAATTGGCCTGCATTAAGGGATATAAGCTACAACATTATTAAAGCAGGAGACAACTTTAGTTATTTAATATTATTGCTAGATGAGCGTCAGGGCCCCTGGTCTTGTTTAACGAGATGATGAGAATTTCCTAATATGTACATATTACTTAGAACATGAATAGAAAATATCATTAGTAATCCGTATACTCTATGAATACATATGATAAAGTTATAATAATTCTAATGAAGCATTTCTTTTAGTATAAATTAACCTTGATCCCTGTTATTCATTTGGGGTCCAGATAACAAAATCTTCAAACCCGTATTTCAATTTCCCGTTCTAAATAATAAATGGTAGTATGCTGTACCATTGTTTCAGAAATATCATATTTTGGTGTTTTTTTTTTGTTCGTGAGTCTGTGTTTTCCAGAATGGTTTTGATTTCACAGTAGCACTCGTTAAAACTCGCTGCGATAAGTTTTATTAATTTAAGGGCTGTACTAGGTTTGATGATAACTAGATTTCTCGATGCTATAATATAGCTACGATTCCATAATTCTACCTTAAATGTTAAAATACAATAAAAAAAACTGATTATGTTAATCTTTTTACGTTAATGTGATTGCTTTATACTAAATAATCAAATTGCAAAAAATTCATGTATCATGAATAGATACGTAATGTTAAAGTAAACTGAGTAGATTACGGGTATCCAATTAGAAACAAATGGGTACAGAAAGCTAAGGTTTCCAATTTAATAAACATCAGAAAATTTACTATTTTAAAAGTTTCAAACCCTTTCAATTACTTTGGAGTCTTAGTTAGAGTGTGCATATCATATAGAAAAAATTTTGAAACAGCTGGGAGAAGTGAGGAGAATGGTATTTAAAGAATCAGTTTACTGTCACATGAAAATATACACTTGTATTTTTTATTTAATTGATAAAACCTTTTTAAGATATTTTCAAAATGCTAGTCCTTTTTCTCATATTTGTCAAGAATTTATTTATAAATACCGACACCGTCCACCCCACTGTTATACTTAAATAGTTATAATTAAATGTATATATATAAATAATATAATAATAATATATATATTTTATTTATACCTTTTTTATTTCAAATTTTTATTTAACTTTTTTCAAACGGTCATGACTATAAATTGGAAAAAAATATTAAACACAATTATAATAAAAAAAGCTATGAGTAATTGTAATCAGTGTTAGGGATTCGTTTCGATAGAATAGTCAAAGCTATGTTCGTGCTATGATTTTATTTTATCAATATATTTTTTACATTTTTAACTATTTTATAGAAGATTTGTTTAAAAATATCAAAGACGATATTATGGTTTACTTTTCTAAAATCAAAATTAATCAAATGTTAAGTTTATAGTAGTATTTTATCTGCAAGTCACCAACAGCTTATTGCTATTATTCATTTACTTTAAATAATTAAGAATATTTATTTTTAATGTATTTTTAGATAAATACATGATAACGTAGAAAACTTTACAACTATTATTTAAATTAGCCTCGTATCCAAGGAGTTGTAAAGGTTATGTTACTATAAAAAAAATTTGTCTCAGATGAGGAAAAAGAAGATTAAAGCTGATCGCAGCCGCTTAGAGATAGTGGACTTAAACTATTTTTAATTACTTTCATGGAGTTTTTATATAAATATGATCATTTTTTTAAAGCTCTAAATATATATTTACATTCTTTATAGACACATACTTTGCTATTATTATTATTTGCTATTTCTCATAAAATATGTACAAATGTCGACATTGTGTTGTTAATAGAAATATTTTTGAAATATTTTTTATCGTATTTATATTTGAAATATTTTTTATCGTATCATTAAACCTTGTATGTCCATAATACTTTTTCATGAGGATTTAGTTCCTTAACCAAATATTTACCTAAAAACAACCGCTTTTTAATAATAATTCAGCAAAAAAATACCGCATGCCATTCCAATCTGTTGCCATGTTGCCGATGTTGTTGTGGGAGCATTTAATGGACACTATACTCCGTACCTTTATCAAATATTACAGAGAGTGTCAATAATCGCCTAATTAATAACTAAGATATTCCAAATTATTACAAACCACGATGGCTTTAACCAGTACCTATTAAAATTTAAATATAAACTTTTGCCCATCATTAATCTGTTATTAAAAATAAGCACTCGCTACTCCAAATATTATTGGCATGCCCAATATACCAGTTGTTTTAACAGAAGAGAAGGATGGACACGATAATAACAAATAAAAAGATAAATAAAATAATTATGTCTCATTTGCGCTTCGTAACAAGCGTTTATCTTCAATCCCTAAATACGAAGACCAGCGCGATTGAGATTGCTTGTAAAAAAAAATATCTGTAGAAGTGAAACCAATACCCATTCGGGTTAATATCTCTCCTATGACCAGTGTCATATTCAAGCGAGGGCCTTTGTCCAAATCAGTCAGTCAGTCTAATCAATCGATTTGTGTTACTATCATAAACAGCAGCCGCAGGTCCTCTTAAAGAAAATCAAAAAAGTATTTTTTTTTATATTATATAAAATTTAGTTTTGATTAAATAGTGGAAATTAATTATAACGTCATTTTATAATTTACAGTACTTAATTGTCGACGCTTTATTACGTTCTTTTTTCTACTATGGACTGTAAAATATTTAAAAAAATATTATTTTCTAGTAAATATAATTAAATAGAAAGAAAAGTCAGAATATAATTTATATAGTTTGGAATATCTGTCTATTAAAAATATACATATTTTATTATACTCGTAATATCATAACAAAATCTATGTTATTGTGAAATTTATATATACTAAATGATGGTACAAAAAAATATTGATATCATTTTTGAAATACCTGGTAAAGTAACTACAGTGGACGCCGCTTATTGTGATCGCGGTTAATGTTATCAGCCGGCTATTGTTATCGAAAATGGTCGGTCTCAAATTTCTCCTTAAAAATACATTTGAAAAAAGCCGCTTATTGTGATCAAAAGTCGCTTATTGTCATCGATTTAGAAGGGTACAAATGCTATTTATAGAAATATTTATTACTAAGGTAATCCTCATTCAAAAATCCTTTTGTTTGAGTTTACAATCTTTACCTATTGTACAAATTCCGACCTTCCGATTAAAAGTTTCTCACTTTTCAAAAGGAAAAGAACACCTGGTCCCTTTCGTTAATTACCTTTTTGAAAACAATTAAGCGATGGTCCTGCATTTGTCTATAAAAGGCTTGAAAAGTCAAATTTCCCTCAGTTCTCCTCAAACTACTGATAGAGTTGAAGTAATCGTATCTGAGACAGATTTTGAAACATTTTTTGAGTTTCATCGTTCGAAGTGCTTAACTAAAATTAAAGTCATGCATAAACGCCGAGATTATACGAATGAAGAAAAACAACAAATTCTCGAAAAGTACGATCAATTACCGAAAATAAGTCAACGTGATGCTGCGATTCAACTGGGAATTTCTCAATCACATCTGTGTAAGTTTCTAAAAAACAGATCTGAGATCGAAATATACTATAGAGTACTTAAATCAATTTTAAATTATTACAATTCATATTTTATCATTATGATCATTTATTATGTACAAGCATAAAAAGTACCATCCGCATAATGTTATCATTCGGTTATTGTTATCGAAACGGGCTGGGCTGAAAGTGATCACAATAAGCGGCGTCTACTGTAATAATAAATCATACAATGTAGAATCCTTTTACAAAATGGGACGGTCGACCCTACTATTTGTCACCTTCCTTTTATCATCTATTTAGAAATGCACGTAATATTTCACTCCTCTCTACTACAAAAGATTATACACTGATTGTACCCAGTGTAATATTTATTATTCCTATTTCACTCATTCTATATATTACTTAAGATAAATACTTTTTACACAACTTATTTCAACTCTAAACTTTCTAAACGCATGCTAGGCTAAGAAAAATATTTTACTCTAGCTGCATTTTCCCAAACTTTTCTTTAAAGTTAACTGGTTAGTTCTATTTCTTTTTATTTCGATTAATGATTGAAGATAAATAAAATATGGATATATTAACGTCATTCTGTATGTTGGTTTCTTATCGTGGAATTGCACGAATGTCTTTACTTATTGGTATAAATTTGTTAAAATTACGTTGTACAAAGTGACGCGGCGTGATGTGTTATACGCAGGTTTAGTGGGCGCCATGCTTCGAGCGTATGAATAAAAACTCTGAATGGGTTTGAAACTAGTCGGGTAATATCGTATCCGGGTAAGTAAATATATATTTTAAAATCATCATGGCTCATGAAAGTTTAAATCCTAAACAAATGATTACAAGTGTTTTTTTTATGTGTCAGATATCGTAAAAAAACATTTGATTCCTACCTGAAAATCGAATGGCAGTTAGGTTGGCGGTACTTTGTCATACTCACAACATAATCTAAATATAAGCACTTTTTTAAATAACTTGCACAACATTTTAGCCTTCTGTGATAAAGGATAAGCTAAAATGTTATTACATGCGATCAGATCGTGCTAATCAAGACCCTTCTCATATCTTATTTTTCCTCTTGTTGACTTCCATTTAAAGGAATATGTCCAGAGCTAGTAAACCATAGTGCTATTACAATATCTATTCTAGTTAAGGTACACCAAGAAAACTACGACCGAACGACAAAATAGACAGTGGCCATGGCTTGTTTTATACCAAATTCTTTTAGTCAAATCGTAATTTTGTCAATTCTTATTTTTCAAAATCATGTCTTGAATATTTTTCTAACTATAGGCAGGTGGTCAATATATAAAGGTAAACAATTATAAGGTAACTCTTTGGTGTTAATTTTAAGAATGTTATTATTGCATTTCCGTTACCGGAGAGCTACCTAGCCGTTATAAAGTTATGAAGTAGCACTTGTTTAAATATGTGTATTATATATTGAAATCATTGTTTTAATATATAATTTAATATTAACTTTGTTTAAACTAATTAACAACATCATTTGAGTCTTTACGACAAGGTAAACTATAAAGACAAAGGCTTGATATTGTTGCTACAAATGTGGCAGCCTAAATGATCATAATGATATCAAAGGCTCAGGTGATGTTAAGGAAAATGTTTAAAACATGTCAGTTATGCTTTTAGGTGACCATAATTAATGATACAGGTAAGTAGATATTTAAAAGTACTAGGTATATAGTGTTTATGTACATAAATAATGAGTTCTTAAAATAACGAAAGACAATGGTATAGCAGTTAATAATAATAAATATATATTTGTGTAGATATCAATTAATTCAATGGTCCCGAATAAGTAGGTTTAATAGTCGTTAATAATAACATACGCCGACACCTTAAAGTAGATCCTATTTAAGGCACATAAACTACTTTGTCTTTAAAAGTAGGCACATATTTTTATACTTGACAAAAATAAGTATTTCACAAGAAATTTTCTTATACAAAAAGAAAAGATCCCAATGATAATTTAATAAATTCCTCTCAGCCCATTTTTAATTCCAGGAGTTTTGTTCGAGCGACTGTTTAACCTAAATTCCAATTTTCATTCCAACGTACAATTTCTCGGTTCTGTTGTTTACAAGCGGTAAACTTAAGCGCTTATTCATAAATGAAACCTTTTTAATCTTAATCATAAATTTACGGAATAAAGTAATTTCTCTTTTTTTGTAGGTTTTCGTTATCGCGTGAATATTTTTTATGGGTTTCTTCTGTTTTTTTCTAAACTTGTTTAATATAATTAGATACGCGATTTACTTTTAGACTATAGCAAACTGTCAACCCATTAGTAGGTTAACAGACTTCAAAATTATACAATTATGATAAATTTAATGGCACATGAATGAATAAATAAAATTAAATTAATTTATCATATACTATTAATGTATATAACCTTAATGTATATAGTATAACCTTTATGTATATATTATTTCATATATACGTTAAGATTCATAAGTTTTCCCTTGTGAAAATAAGCAAATATTACTAGCGACCCCGAGTTGGTGCCATGTCAGGAAATATTTGTACAAATGTTTGAGGTAAATGTTTAATTGAGCTGAGCGTAAGCGAAGCTCTTAACCGTTTGGGAATCAATTTTTTGAAGCAACATCACAGGAAAACCACTTGACTAATTTTAACCAAAATTGGCACACATGTCAAGGACGTGACTGGGCTTGTTCTCCAAAAAACAGAATAAAAAATATTGTTTCCTTTTAAAGATATGGTCTTTAAAAACTGAATCTCCCATAGACTTAAGCTGACAGTTTCTAGATTTCAACAAGATCACTGTGCATGTCCGTCGTATTTCTAGATCGCCGTACTACATACAAAAATGTTGTTATCATAGTAAATTGAATTGTTATAAAAATATCTTCTAAATATTTAACACAATTCGGCCCTGGAATCTAAATAAAAATCATCTGACGCCATTTTGTTCTTGTTCATTTGGTCGTTTTAATATCAACATTTACAGTTTATTGAGCGAAGCGTAAGGAAGCTCTTAACCGTTTGTGAATTAATTTTTTGAGGCAACACCACAGGAAAACCACTTGTCCGCACCGCATGTCAAGGACGTGACTGGGTTTCTACTCCAAAAAACGTTTTAAAGATATGATCAAAAAACTGAATCTCCCATAGACTTAAGCTTAACTTAACCTGCGCGCTCGCCAATCGTTACTCTTAACCTTTCCGGTGCCAGCAAACTCTTTGGAAGTCCTTGGGCACGGTATGGAGTGACTTTAGTAGCATAAAAAAGGGGGGAGGGCGCTCAGCTTAACTCCCGCAGCGCATTGTGGCGGATCCTAGTATTGTAGTAATATACTAGCCCAGCAATGCCAAATATATCGTTTAATTCAGAGGCCCTGGATTCGATTTGCCACCACCAAGATGTTTATCTATACTAATAATAAAAAGGAAAGATTTGTTTGTGTGAAGTTAACAGGCTCCGAATTCCGTTACTATTGGACTACTATTGGATTTAAAAAATCTTTTACCATTAGAATCTTACATTATCTATTGATAATGTATGATAATTCATTATGATGAACATAGGCTATATTTCAATATCATCATTATCATCATCAGTGATATTATAAAGAGGAAAGATTTGATTGTTTGTTTGTTTGAATTGAATAGGCTCCATACCTACTAGACCGATAAAAGAAATATTTTACCATTAGAATCCTATATTATCCCTCTGATGTACATAGGCAATATCTAATACGAGAAAAATATAATACATGATGATGAATACAACATTATTCTAGACCTTGTCATATATATACGAATATTAATAAATATAAACATTTAGAGTTAAAATGATGTACAATCACTAATAACACTATGATAAAAGGATTTGTTACTAGCTGTTGCCCTTGACTCTTTATGGCTATGATCATAAGCCATAAAAATATATTTTTTACAGTACGTGGACGCAGTCACGGGCAACAGCAATTTTTAATAAAATACTTTATCTGAGTAAGTCAGTGTAAAAACCTTTCGGCCTACATAACAAGTCTTTTTTCCTATATAGAGCGGGCGAAGCTAGTTATTTAATAAAAAAATATTTCAAATATCTTTAAGTACATAAGATGGGAGGGAATTAAATAGTAAAGTTAAGCCTCGTTCCTGAAAAATCCAAGCAATGTTATTAGTATAACATGTATCAATAATATTAAGCAGTCAATGAATGTTTCAATTAAAAGACATTTTAGAATAATTGGAGTGCATTTTTAATAATAAGTTCGATTTATGTGTTATTTGTATGCTTTAACAAATATAATTGTATTTTTGGTAGTAAAATGAAAGTAGTGAATGATTGTACGATAAATTAAAAAGATACTCTTAGTGTATGTTTGAGTTATTGCCCAAAGTGGCAAAAGAATCAAGGTTTTCTTTATTATAAGTTGTAATGGCAAGTATTTCACTCAATCTAAATTATAACCTATATAATATCTCTGTAAATTTATTCCTACCATTTCCTCCCACGTGAATGATTTATTTAAGTTTTAACAAAATATATACAAATATGTTAATCAATCAAACTGGTCATCATTGGAATATAGCACAGGTCTTTAATTGGTCCTGTCTTATTCATTCTATTTCAATGGAAAATTGATTCAGAGATTTCTCAAAAAAAATATGTTGGTATTTCATTGAGAGAAAACCATATCTTCTGTTAAGTTTATCAAAACATATTCAAAACTGACAAGGTTGGAACCGTTGTAATTACGGTTTGATAAAACGTTGATTTTAATTTGTATTCTAAGATCTAGGTAACATAAACGTCAATCTTCAGGCGTTATAAAGTCAGAACGTTGGCTTTGGCCTTATAACAAGGAGCGCAGACTTGCCTGAGAGTCCACAGTACCTACATTACAAAAACTGTGTTCTGTGTTGTTGCAAAGTTTACCAACATTTTTCAAGACGTTTTCTTCATACACTTTGGAGGAATGAATTTTAGTATAGAAAAATCTAAAGACCTTTCTGCCAACTTGGTGAGTTTCTTATAGCGCAATCCTTTAATTGCAAACATGCAATGAAAGGATTGTAAAATATACGTATTTGTCTCAATATTTATTATAATTGTATTTATTATTATATATTCAGAATACAAATATGTTTTATTTAAATGTTTTGTTTTTTTGTTAATATAAACACAGACTCAGACTTTTTTTTAACCTAAAACTTAGTATATATTATTACTGTCATTCTTAGCACTTAGATTTTGCAATAAGATTTGTATTAACCTAATTATAGGATAGCCAACGATCTAGTTACAGGTATATTAAGTATATTATATTAGTATTATAGTATAGTATATATTATTAAAGATTGGGACCATCATAGTAAATTTTAGAACCCTTAGAGTTAGAGGGAAGCAAAAAGTAGAAAATTACTTAAAATAGCTATAAATTAAAATTAATTTCGTATCTTATATACGTATACCTACAAGCATTCATCTATGTAGTTATCATCGATCTAACTGATTAATTTTATCTACAAAAAAATAATCTTATTAATCTAGATTGTATACATACACCCATACATTATTAAATAAATCAGACCTGTTCAAAAAGATATGATTGAAATGGCTATTTATTATTTTAAGTTTATTTAGAGGTTAATTAAAATGAACTCCTGTTCTGCTTCTGAATATATATAAATATATATTTACTAGCGAACCCAGCCCGCTTCGCTGGGCTAACCCTTACTTTACCTGGTGGCGAGTTACATCAATGGGCATAGCATATTCGTTTTCTTCGAGGAAAAATACATGGTCATACCAACTTTTATGACAATCGGTTGAACGGGGCGGAAGTCGATATTTGACAGCGCCGCCTGGTGGCAAGTTACATCAATGGACATAGCATATTCGTTTTCTTCGAGGAAACATACATGGTCATACCAACTTTTATGACAATCGGTTGAACGGGGCGGAAGTCTATATTTGACAGCGCCGCCTGGTGGCGAGTTACATCAATGGGCATACCATATTAACCTTCACCGTGGAAAAATACATATACATACCAATTTTCATAATCATCGGTCCAATAGTTTCTGAGTTCATCGATTTCATATATACAAACATCCTTCTATATATATATATATATATATATATATATATATATATAGAAGATAATTACTAGATATTTCTTACATTTTGTTACGTTAAGTTAATTGTTTTATGGCAAATCTTATAAAAAATCGGCATAAAACAATTATTAACCTTTTTGAAATTTAATGAACAAAAACCACTTACATACCTAAAATTTATATATATTTGTATATTGATTAGAATTTATGAATTTTACATTGTCTAGGTTTACACCTACCCATTAAGCTCATTAATTCTAATCAAAAAACTGATAAGAACATTATAACGTTCTTCGTATATAGAATAATACGACAATTATACGGCAGTATAATTAATACTCAATTAATTTTATCATATCTCAGTGACATTTATAGTCAATAAAATTGCTTATATATGTATGTATATATATATATATATATATATATATATATATATATATATATATATATATATATATATATATATATATATATATTATATATATACACTTTCCCTGTGACATTGGTGGAGTGGTTAGCGTAAGCACTTTACGTATAGGGATGCAATGGGTCTCGGATTCGATTTTCGCCAGGGATAGATATGCATGTGATGAGCAATAGATGTCTGTATTACTGGGTTTGATTGCCTAATAAATATATTTGCACTATTTATAAAGTGTATTTCTATGTATTTGTATCGTTGTCTAACACCATTAACACAAGCAAAAAAAAAAATTTACTTAGGGGTTAGATCAACGTGTCTAAATTGTCCTGTAATGTAATATTATTGGAACGTAGTTTCTTATCGCGCGTTGTGAAACGGGGCCTATTTATACCTTAGGGAAACGTAACTACATCTGTTATATAAACATATCTGTACAAAGTGAAACCGCTAGGTGGCGGGACAATAAATCTTGGGTTTATTGATTAACACTTTTTAATTTAGTTATTCATTTTATTTACATTTATTACAAATTATCGGCGAAATATCATACAAAAATAATATACAAATATTATTTATTAGCATATTAGCTTATATTAATAATTTAATATATTTTTATTACAATAGGTAATATTCATGTTTTTTTTTACGTAAATTAATCATTTAACTCTCTATACCGTAGAAAAAATTAAATAGGCTTGAACAATTTCTAGTTTTTTTTTCAAAGTGAAAATTAAAACATTGAGTAAATTTGAGCCGTTTAAACGCTGTCATTTTGCGCGCGCCCTGCGCGACGTCAAATGACACGTCCAGTCAATGTTTACTATGAACTTTTTATTTACTTCATACATATTTTAAGTTTTAAGTGCTTTACAAGTCATGGAAGAAGATAAAATCATCTTACAAGTGTTGTATAGCACCGGAGTGCAAAAATAGTATTAGAGAAACAAAGTGTTTTTTATATTCCAAGAGATGCGAAAATACAAAAACAATGGTCTATGGTAATTAAAAGGGATAATATATGTCTTAAATTGTGTTTATATTGTTGTGAAGATCAATTTAACGTAAGTATACATTATTTATAATAAGTTTAATTTAATAGTTTAAATTGATAGTAAGTTGCATTAGCTATTGCGCATAAGAAAATCTGAGTTTAAAATTAACCTAACCTAGTTTACCAAAGTTCAACTTTCTATAAAAACCGTATTCTTTTTTGGTTTTACGAAATTTTTATGGTTGTCGATTTATTTCTGGTTAAGGAAGATACAGCTAATAATATTGAATATAATATGTATAACGAAACAACACGGAGAAAAATTTAATATAAGTTTGAAGAAAGGAGTTGTTCCTCATATATTTTTGTGGCAAGAACACCAGCTGATAGAATGAGAATGTGCGTAGTCAAAAGGCAAATATTTACAGTTAATGAAGCCTTTTCAGAGTTAGCTATCAAAAGTAGTGTTTAAAAAAATTGGTGTTCTTACAAAGAAGTAATACAGAAAGTAAGTCCTAGTACTGCCCATACAAATGTCTGTGATATTAATCAGCCAAGACAATATTAAATGTGATCACAAGGCAGAGCCTTGCTTTTCGCATATTAAAGATAAATTATCAAGTGACTAAGCTGAGCAAGTTAATATTAAACCGAAGTACAGAAGTAAAGGTGTCAATGTAAATATACCTGCTGAAAAACAAAATGTAGCATTGTTACCATTACCTCATTCAACACACAATACTTTTACTTTACCAGTAAAACTAACTATTTTACATACTTTTACTTTACCAGTAAAACTATGTTTTAAAAAGAAAATTGTTTACTGAAAACACAGCTGATAATACTTCTATAGCATCTTATATCTTCTATATCTGCTGATAATCAACAAAGTTATATCTGAGTCAAGTGAAGTGGAAAATGATTACCTAAACAATCATTTAATAAAACCTTTAAGCCCGAAAATATAGGTTTAAATTATTTATTTTTCTCAGTATACAAATATTGTATAATACCACAGTATGAACTTCGACGCCGATAATTTGAATGGCGTGTCAAATGACGTCACATTTCCTTTCGACCAATGGTGGCGCGTTTTTGAAGTTTGAATTTCGCTCCCTTAATTTACACTTTTCACAAATTATTTTATGAGCTTAAATGATTAGTAAAAAGAAAAAAAATGTTTTTATTATAATAAGATGATAATAAGTATCCGAAAAAAAAGTATTTGATACCATTTTAAATTTTATGCATATTCCCTATTCCTTCAATAATTAATCGAAAGGAACTTCGTTCCATCCGGGTGTCCCTTAACACCTCTTAGTTTTATATATATGGAAGACTTTGAATATAAATAAATGTACACAATTAATATTATTTTTTTATAACAAATATAGGGCGTTGATAACAATTATAAATTATCAATTTTTGCACTTTGCAATTTTTGACTTTTTATATTTTCCAAATGGTTAGATTGATCAATTTGACGTTTGCATACGTGACAAGGGGGTCTTTTTATTAACAAAAACACGAACACGTTTAATATGACCAGATCCATCGTTAAATCAGTTTGTAATAAGAACTCATCGAGAGTACCTCAGTTTTTCTAACGTTTTTATTATAATCTCTACCTGCTAAAATGTCACGAACATACATTACCAAAGATTCTCACATTTTTAAAACGTCATTTTTAAACTTCTGTAAGTTAATGGACCTTACAATTTTGGCGATATAAACTGTTTTATAGCATTATTTTTCTGTATTACACTCCAAACAAAAGACTACACTCAACAGAGTGTTTTTGAAACTTAAGGGTTCTCTTTTAGAAACTAAGTTAGAACTTTGAGTTGAGCATAACAATAGCACTTACTTTTAAAACACTTTTCAACTCCTAACTCAAAATTATTTTCATTGAAAGCTTATCAGCAGCATCACAAACCAGTATATACTAGCTAAATGTAAAGTCAAATTTTAGAATCATATAATTTTTAAAAACTAAAACAATGTAGATAACTAATTAATAATGCGATTTATTTCTCCTCTGATTATCAACGTTTTTATAATCAAATAGGTTTCTTATAATATGTATACAAGCTTCCAAAATATATTAATAACTGGATCAATTCATAGAATATTTTTAATAAAACAGTAGGGAACCCCATAAATGCGAATTTTTTTTGATAAGATTTGTGTTTATGAGTATGTAATATTGTATGTTTGAATGTAATAAACGAAATAAATAAAAAATGAAAAATAAATGTGCTATATAATGAAAAACATTCTTTCACACGAATTTAATTAATAATTAATAATAATTTCATATATTTATTTATTTATATACTTTATTGTATACCACATAAATTACATATTACAGTTATAAATTAACCTTAAAAACAAAAAACACAGGGAAAATACAAAGGGCGGTCTTACCGCCTTAAGCGATTTCTTCCAGACAAATATATTGTTAGGAAATTAAAAAAACTAGTGCATATAGATAGGTGGTAAAAAGTTATAAAAACTAAAGCTGCATACCAACATTTACACATTAATACATAAAAATAATACTAACATAAAACCTACCTACAAACAAAACAGCCCCTTAAACCTACTCTTGGGTCGCAAGTCCCAGGCACTGCTTGCACTCCTCTCCTTGCAACGCGATGGGCCCGGCACCCGCACGGTGAATCCATGGAATGCTAAGAAGCTTCTTCTATATAATAGATATTAAATAATAAACTAAACAGTACTAATAAAAATAAATACATTGACAATACTTTATAGAATATGAATTAAACAGATAAGCAAAGCACATTATGATAATATTATTAAAAAAATAAATAGAATAAGTCGTCTCAGTTTTCTTCTGATAAGTAAAGTGTTTTAACGGATTTTTTAAATATTAGCAAAGTTTTCCATTTTCTTATAAAGAGAGGCAGCGCTTTCCATAATTTTGTTACATGGACTGTGAAGGAGGAATTAAAAAAAATATTATGAACTAGCATTGAAATAATCAACAATTGTGACGATCGTACATCAGCCGGAAGTCCAAAGAACTTTAATCTCTCCTTCAGATATCAGGGAGTTTTCGGGTGTAATAATGCACAGTACAAAAGAGAAAGAACGTGTAGATCCCAGCGGCGCGGCGGCGTTTTGGAAGCTACTTGAGTTTTTGAAATTCAGAAATGTAGTCATTTTTTTTAAGCGTATGGCAATATTTTGGATCAGTTTAAGTTTGTTAAGTTGGTTCACATTTTAAAGAACTTAGCAAGAAAATCTTGGTTGTAATGGGATCTTAATGGCGACTATTGTTAATATAAATTTATGTTAATGTATTTCTTAAAGACATGATACAAGAACTTGACGTCAGATTATTGACAGTAGAGTAAAGAAGTTGTCAATTGTCAATGTCAGTATATTTTAAAATTATTATTTGTACCGTCTGAAAAATCTAATTTATTTTAAAGTAAAAACTACTTAATTATATTCCTTGACGTTTTAACTAGACTCCTAAATATATAAGATTTAACAAAATGATTAAAATTAAAATCTATAAAAGAAATACAAACACATAAAAGAAACAAAAATTAAACAATTCGTAATAATACCGATAAATACTAAACACAAGACTACTTTTTAAAAGTTCTTTTGAACCCAAACTGTTAACTGAGCTAGCTTAGCTTTAAGATTAGATATCTTGCCAGGGGGGCCACAAGATCCAGTAAATTCTGACTCAGGCGTACTTTGTATGTTGTTGAGTTCCACAGTCGATGATATGCTGTGACGCTTCCCATCCGAACCAACAACTGTCACAAACCCACTGTTTGTCCAGCACTTGGGGATTCCAAAGCACTGTCTTTCTGACCAGAACTTGTCATGCCTTGACTTGGTAAGAAATTCAGAGAGAGTCACTACTGTATTTTTTAAAATAAGTCTATGAAAACCAGAATTTGTGTTAATGAATATTTGTATAAATGCACTAAATGTGCCAATGTCGCATTAAAATATAATTTGACAGAAACTATTTCGGACTGACATACTACTTTAATTTGAATATTCAAAAGCAATAGCATTTTATAATATCATTAAAGGCCGAAATTAATTAACGATGTTAATTGATGCTGTCGATTTACATAATTTCGTGTTAATGTAAATTTCCAATAAGATAAAGTTATTTATTGAATATTATAATGGCAAACATCGTTTAAGTGATATAATAACTTTGAAATAAAGTTATATGTACGTGGAATCATTTTTTAACCTATATTTATGAAAACTTTGCCCTCATTAGTCATCTCTTCAATTTTCCCTTCACTAAGGATCTACAATTATATCATTTCATAAAATTATATGATTGTAGAATTGTGTAACCTTGGAATACTTTAATATCCTTTATTATTACATATTATTTTATTACTTTACGTATATTATAATAATATTTGTATAAATTTTATTTGGCTTAAAAACACCTAAAATACAAAAAACTTTCAGAAAATAGTTTGGGTCTATAGTTTCAGTATAGTAGTAGTAATCTAATTTAGGTGTAGTTTTTAGCAACTACCTCAAATGATAAAAGCGTGAACAAATGAACTTATTATTGCAGATAATAATTTTTAAACGAACATATATTAAAAAACATAATTTTGTTCTGAATACCCACACAGACTCACTTACATGAAATTAAATTTTTTATTTGGATGTCGGATTATGCTGTGCGTAATAATTTATTATATTTTTGCAACAGTTATTGCTAAAATATGCAAACACTACCGGATATTTTCTATAACAGCCTATATTAGAAAATATTTATCTCATTGTTTGGTTTATGTTAACAAAAGGTCACCATGGTCCTAAGAAAAGCTGTTTGCGTTTATCAAATTTGCCATTCCATACAATTCATTTAGATTGTACAGGCCTTCTACCCAGTTCATCGTAATAAACTGAGTATAAGGCCCGTTTACAAATATAACTTACTAATTATGAATGGGTTCGTAAAGTTTGGTTTACACAAGCCGCTTATAGCCCTTTTTGGATATGAACTAATTAATACCTTAGTTACGAGATACAATCAATACCTTACTTACGAAATACAACCAGTATTTGAATTTCAGTAGTAATAGGATTAACTATCCTTTCGAAGAACTGAATATTAATCAATTAGTTAATTTCGGTACTCCAAGTAACGGAAAAGCAAAAAGTTATGTATCTATATACCGTGGCTAATATGCTTCAAACTATTGGTAATGAATAGCTAGACTGGCAAAAATCAATCAATGGGGAAAATTGTCCTTGTTGCGTTTATTTATTAGTGTTGAAACAAATATCCCATGTGCCCAAGCTTGTTTAGATGACGTACTTTATAATGGTAGACAGAATTCAATTAACGTTGAAGCTGACTGAGTACAAGCTTAAAATCATTTTTAAAAATAGCAGATATATTCTAATAGTCTCTTGGTACTATTTGTCGTCATAATTTACATTTTCAGCAAGGAGACGTTTATTGTATATTTTCAAAAATCTTTGACGTAGTGACAAACTGTCTCCCAAATTTAAGACTTCACACTGTGATAGTGGTGCTTTGATAAACATACGAAATTAAGGAAATATAATATTACAATAGCTAAAGAAAAGTGAAGATAACGGCTAGGTAACCTGAAAGACGAAAATATAACTTTTAAACATTCTTTATCAGATAGGATATTTTATTATAGTAATATTTTTCAAATATATATTTTTATATATTTTTTATCACGGTTTTGAAGACTTAATAATTAAATTTCCTATGTGTAAATTGTTTTTATAATGTAAAAAAATGTATTATAAAAACCGCTGGATGGTTTACTTGGTGTTTGTCTACCTCACTGACAGCCTCACTGACAGCCTGACCTCGGTAATAGTCAAAATTAACAGTGACATAGTCATGTAAGGACATATCGAGGTTAAAGTTACTTTTTGAATGCTTTCCGTTGGTCGGTTTTTTGCTTATGTTGGAATCAAATCTATATCTGAAGCATCGAAGCAGTGAAGGAATTTAGCGCTTCTAGGTAAATGACAAAATTAATAAAATATACTATGTAGTGCAAAGTATCAGTCAGTATGATTGTTAAAGATAATATTTATATTTACATACATATTTTTGGGTTGTTTATATCCTCTAAGTATTTTTATTAAATTTTATTTCCTCTCCTACAAAAAATATTCCAATTGTATGGTTTTCGATATCATATTGATTATTTTATTTTTGTTCAATCAATGCGATGCGCTTTCTAGTTAAGGCAAATAGGGAAAAAAATACATAAAATAGGAGGCGGTTAATTGAACTATTCGAATATATAATCTTTTGAAAATTATAAAATATTCTCAATATGATTTACGAGGTCTGTCTTAAAGACCTGTATTTCAATATCATGTAGGATAAAGATATCCTTTCATTGAAATCAAGAAGATTGAATTCAATAATAATATTTACTAATTGCAGTAATTCTTTCATTCATTTTATTGTACGGGATCGTATCATGAGTAGGTATAGGTCATAGATATTTTATATGCCACGCTGTTTTGTATGCTTTGCATTTACATGGTGACTCGTTTGCTTCAACTCGGCTATAATATAACACGGCCATAAATTGTCGTGCTGTGTGTTCGTTTATTGTCCGCTTAGGAGTATTTAAATTACATAATATATATTTCTTCCATTCAGAAAAACTATGAAAAATATTATATCGATTTCATTCCTATAAATTAAGCAATCAGATATAGTCTGAATATTTTTTATTCGGAATTTGCAATGGAGTCAATCAGCCAGTTACAAGTTACTGTTATTATGAATAAATATTATTTACATACAATAAGTAATTCGCCTTGGGGTCCTAAACTCTAAACCCGTATTATATTTAAAAATACAATTTGTCTTCAATCGTAGAATATTACATTATGGTGTATACCAGATACTTTATAAGTGGCATTGAATCAAACCAACCTAATATTGTACAATTCTTTTATTATAAATTATTTATATGATTAAAAAAACAAAATATAAATTAGGTAAAAGCACTTAGAATTCTTACTTCAATTATTAACTACTATTTCAAATTAACTGTATGAAGATTCCTTTTTTAAATTCTCGTAGCCATTTTTCCCACAATCCACTCCAAAAAAAAAAATTAAAACCCCCGATACAAAAAGACGTCTAAAAAAAATAAAAATAATATTATTCTGTACTTATTGAAGTCGTGGGGTCCGTTGTACGAACGTCGTCAACGTTCAACGGACCCCCTATGCAATGTGTCCATTTTACAAAATTTTCCTCTTTAATGAATGAGGACTAAGTAAAGGAAGAAATTAAAAATCCTTTTTAGACGTCTTTCTGTATCGGGACATTTTAAAATTTTCAATTTATTTATTTTTTCTTATTGAAATGCGTCTATGCGACGGCAGAGATGTGACGATGCCAGCCTGTTGATGAATATTTCATTAAATAATTAATTAGATTTACAAAAATACAATTCATGTTCTAGATATTAAAGTTGTATAATTTTTATGTTATATTTTTCTTAAACGTTGCTTATAAATATTTCATTAAAAATGTTTTATAGTTATTTTCATTAGAATTGTTTCAAAATTATTTGGGTCAAAATTAAAAATATATATATATTATATATTTTAATATAAACATCTGGATCAAATTATTATTTCATCTTAATATTTTATCGGATAGCAAGGTGAAAAAACAATAGAGTTAATGTCTAGTCGATTAGATCTTTATAATATTATAAGTATTATGTGTACTATTCAAAAAGTCCTTTTAACAAAAATAGTAAGAAAACAAAACAAATAATACGGAAAATATTTTTCTTGTTATAGATTCTAATATGTAACTTGGCCATTACTCTAGTTGTAATTATAAAAAAGATTGAAAAGTTTCACTAGAATGGTACATTTTCAAAATAGCTCCAGTACATTCATCATGCGCCATTGAAATGAACACCGCTGCGAATTCCTTTGTGGATTAATTTAGTGCCTGTGATTCCTTTCGTCTGAATATTCAACGAATCTTCAGGATGTATCAAGCTTATATAACTAAGATACAAACATATTTATAATTTAAAAAATAATTGTAACTTTACCGACATTCACCTTTTATTATTGTCAAGCTTATAAGATGGTAAAATTTTAAATTATTTGGGCCTAATCCTTTTGTGCAAATTTTTCATCGATATTACACATTTAAAAATAATAAAAATATTAATTTAAACAACAGATAATTATTTTTCTAGTAAAATATCACAGAATTAAGTTGATAGTTTGAAGCATTTTCATTGTTCCATATTCTTTCTCTTCAAAACTGAAGAGTGATGATAAAAAAATTTAAATCAATGTTACCAACATGTTAGTATATTTATGTTTCGGTTTGTTATTAGAAGAAGATAAATAGAGTAGAACGTAAAAGAGAAACATTGTGTATTGAAAAAACGTAGCCGCAACATAGATCGAAGTTTCTACTTTACTTCCCTTTGCACAGTTTTACATAAATCATGTGACTTTGAAATGAAATTCTTTGTATTCTTTGTAGAGATTTGATTCAGAATGAGTTTGTTTTTCATGTTTATAGGATTTATGCTTGTCTGTAAAACATATACAAAATATAAACACAATAATTGTATATATTTTTATGGTGGTAGACCATAACATCCGGTCGCCGGCAAAGTTACCACCCATCGGGCAGAGTCGTGCCGCAAAGCGACCTAGTCGTGTTCCTGCACGTTGTTCGATGAAGCCGTTTATGGGAAATGGGTCTGAACAGTTGCGGTGCGTTGGCGAACCGGTCTAACGTCGGGTTGGTGTTTGTTTTGTCGGGTGTCTAGTCGAGGAGGGTAGCGGGATCCGAAGCAACGGCTTTCCGCTGGCCGCCCGCAGATATTTGGGGGCCCAATTAGTGGGATAGCCAACCACGAAAGGCTGCCCCGCCAGCTGTGAAAAATCCCAGGGTGGCTCCATCGTGCTGGTTGGCGACCAGACGAGGAGGCCCGATGGCGATCCCTGGGGGGGTTCGGGCGTCCCCGCAGTCTCCAGACTAGCCTCCCAGTGGCAAGACATCACCAATTTCGACGTCGGGTTCGATACGTACCGTCTCGTTCAACTGCCATTTCCCATCCCTATTCACTTTTATATTTATTTATTTTTTATGAAAAAGTTAAGAAAAAGGAACAAGGTTACACAGCGGTTGCACTCCTCCTCGTATAAAGTGCACCTCACTAATATCAGGGGTTTGCACTCAAATCTTTTAGCTGTCCACCACCACCTGGAGACAGAGCAGCCGCACTTGCTCTTTTTGACGGAGACGCAGATACAATGTCCTTTGAGCGCTGCATACTTGAATTATCCGGGTTACTCGTTAGAGCAAAACTTTCGCTCACGGGCTGGAGTCAGTGTGTACGCGCGGAATGACCTCTGTGTTCAGCGTCTCCGTCACCTTGAAGACCCCACTTTTTCTGCCCTATGGGTTTTAGTGGACACAGGAAACGAAAAAATCCTGTATTCCTGTGTCTACCGTTCGCACAACGGTGACCAGGAGACAACTCGTTTATTTGAGTATCTCAGTGAGGCTGCAGATATGGCTCTGTATCAGTACCCTTCGGCGCAGCTCGTCTTTCTGGGGGACTTTAATGCCTGTCATCAGGACTGGCTGTTCCCGTACCAGAAGACCGACCATGCTGGAAGAGAAGCGCGGAACTTTGCGTTGTCCTTGGACCTCTTTCAGCTGGTGAGGCAAGCGACAAGGGTACCAGATGTAGTAGGCCATACAACCAATTGCCTTGTCCTTCTGCTGACAACTGATCCGGACAGGTATCGTGTAGAGGTCACGTCCCCCTTGGGAACCTCCGATCACTGTCTGGTGAAATCTGTATTTACATATTCCCCACCAGCTTTCGAACCACATGGTGTTAGGCGAGTATGGAAATACAAGTAAGCAGATTGGGATGAGATGCGGCACTTTTTTGCGTCTTATCCTTGGCGGCAGGTCTGCTTCTCTTCTTTGGATCCGTCGAGTTGCGCGGATGCTATTACCGATGTGGTGCATCAGGCAATGGAGTATTTTATTCCTTTTGCTGACGTACCCATCGGTGGCAAAGCTCGCCCATGGTTTAATGCCGAATGTCGTCATGCACATGACCGAAAACATTCGGCATACCTCATTTGGGCTGATGCTCGAAGCCGCAAAACTCCGGATGTAAGTTCAAGGAAGAGAGCCTTTAACCAAGCTGCCAAGTCCTACAAAAAGGCATTGCGGAAGGCTCGTCTCGATCGAATCACTAAGAATGGCGAAAAGTTCTCTGTCAGACCAACTGGCAGTCGAGCTTTCTGGTCTCTTGCGAAAACGATCGAGTCGAATTTCTGCCAACCCTCACTGCCTGCTCTGCTGAAGCCGGATGGATCCCTGGCCCACACAGCAACAGAGAAAGCGAACGTACTTGCTTCTCTGTTTGTTGATAATTCGCATCTAGACACTGGCAATGCTTCTCCAGCACATCTTCCTCACTGCGGTGTTTCGATGCCTGAAATCCGCATCACTAACAAAGAGGTATGGAGAATATTGTGTCGTTTAGATGTGAATAAAGCCAGTGGTCCTGATGGTATACCAGCCATTCTGCTCAAGACATGCGCAGGTGAGTTGTTTCCTGTATTGACACGTCTGTATCGCCTCTCTTTCAAGACTGGAAAAGTGCCGGAATCCTGGAAGCTTGCCAACGTGCAACCCGTGCCCAAAAAAGGCAGCCGTGCCGATCCTGCCAATTATAGGCCCATTTCAATCACCTCCATACTCTGCAAGATTATGGAGCGTGTATTGAACTCGCGGCTTCTAGCGTACGTAGAAGGTAACGATCTCCTCAGTGACCGACAGTATGGATTTCGCCGAAATAGGTCCACTGGGGACCTTCTAGCGTACGCAACACACATTTTAGGCTAAGCCATCGAGAGGAACGGAGAAGCGGTCGCCGTCTCTCTGGACGTCTCGAAGGCTTTTGACAGGATCTGGCATGTGATCCTTTTAAGCAAGCTTTCAGCGTACGGTATATCTCCTGGTCTGATTGGCTGGATAACGGACTTTTTGAGCCAGAGATCTCTCCGTGTTGTTGTCGACGGGTGTTCCTCGGAACCCTTGACAATAAATGCCGGAGTACCTCAGGGGGCCGTTCTTTCTGCAACTCTTTTTCTGCTGGACATTAACGATCTGCTGAAGCCCGGTATCTATGGGTATGCAGACGACATCACAGTTGTAGAAATATATCTGCCAAGTTCTCGGGCTAGTAGAGATGAAGTACAATCTGAAAGAGAAGCCATGGTGCAACGTTTGAATGACAAACTTCAGGCAGTCTCCGCATGGGGCAATGCCAATCTTGTCAAATTCAACGCCACCAAAACGCTGACGTGTTTGTTCACCGCCAAAAGGAGCCCTTTCACCTTGGCTCCTACTTTCCAGAATGTATCCTTGGAATACAGTGACTGGCTTCAGTTGTAAGGCTTAGAGATCTCCTCGAACCTCAACTTTGGTCGGTACATTGAGTCCAGAGCAAGAGCAGCTGCAGGAAAGCTTGCCGTACTTGCGAAGGTGCGACAGTACTTTACACCGGGACAGCTTCTTGTATTATACAAAGCACAGATCCGGTCGTGTGTAGAGTACTGGCCACATATTTGCTGGTGCCGCAAAGACTCATCTTGCGGTTCTGGACTCAATTGAGAGGCGAGCAAAGAGGAAAAATGATGCAATGGATTTTGTGTGAACCCATATCATATTTAATAAGACTGTTTATCTGCCAGCCCTAGAACATGTTATTATATGGTATTTTTTGTATTATCAAATTTATTGTAGAATTATTTTATTAAAATATATATAATTGATATATTTTTTTAAATACAAAGAATATTCGAACTAAGATTGAATATATATGTCGGAGATCGGAGGTATATTGGTGGCTTGTTCGGTATTGATGAAGTCTTCTGGTACAGGATCCGAGGCGTAGGTCTCAGGCAATTAAACCACACAATCACAATATGACAATACTTGTATTAAATGTAGGTAATCACAAATTACTTAGTAGGTATACAATTATCAAAGTTGCGTGAACCACCGGTCCCGTTTGGGGGGTCCGGACTCTAAGGCTCACACTAACTAATAATCCTCTCGTCTCGATGCTCTCGGATATTTAAAATGATTCCGGTGCCCCACCAAACGATTCCGGTCACTTGACTCAATACGTCACGGCGTTCACGCCCCACTATTACAATGATATCAATTGAGTTACTAATTATCGTTAAATTATCGTGATCTGCGACACGGCCATACTGACAAGTCACACGCCCTCGTGTGCATATGTATCTGAAATCCAAACAATATACAACTGTAGATGTTGCTTCGCTCGGCCTTTCTGACCACATAAAAAAAATCATAAATCTTTCTAAAATCGATAGTTATGATAACTGGAGCTGTTACATAGAACATAACTCATCTAAGTCATTCCATGAGATTGGACTAATTGGAGTCAAGATAGACAACCATCATTGGCGTCAAGTCAAGGTAGACAACCCGCATTGGCGTCAAGTCAAGATAGACAACCTGCATTGGCGTCAAATCAAGATAGACAACCCGCATAGGCGTCAAGTCAAGATAGAGATAGACAACCATCATTGGCGTCAAGTCTCTCCTAGATCCCGTGGTTCCTACTTAATTTAGCCTGTGGTACGGTTAGAATTTAATTATCTTAAAGTATAACGATATTCCTTGAAAAGTTCCTTTATATTTTGGATCTAACTTAGTCTGTTTATATTTCTCATATACGTTTACGTTTGTAATAATAAATGGTAAAAATAGAATTAAAAAGCGCCTATCAATATTCTTAACAGCCTGACTTGAATCTAAACAACCACTATAATAAAGTTGATTATCACAATCAGAATTCTGTATCAAAATAAATGACCACTAAAATAAATAAAGCGCCACTTTTCATTACATTTTAAACCAAAAATGTATTTTAAGAACATAATAAAACACAAAAGCATGAATCTTATTCGTCACATATGGCTTTTCACTAAGCCCGGACTCATAATAGAACTAAGATTCACTACTATCACTTTTACTAAATCGCTTTTACTACAAGCTCTACTTCAAGTGGTAATTAACCCTCTGGCATCGCTATATATCAAAAACAAAGGTTTTTTAACTTTACCTATCAAAACTCTAAAAGTGAAACTTTTGCAACCCTGGTCATTGTACAATTTATCGTAAGTTGAACTTTATCTATGGCATCTTGCCCCGATCGAATATTGCCAGTCTCTGATGCGGAAAACATTTACAAGACATAATAAGTTCTTACTTTTGCTAAATTAACTAACCGCTTTATTTTACAGCATTTACGGGCCTTGATCGGCAATAATACGCATTTACAATATACGATTAATTAATAATTGTAAGTTCGCCCGTGATTACTACACATGTAGGTAGACAGGAAATAAAATATTCCGAAAATTGAATTACAATTATTTTTTTAAAGTTTTGACTGGTTTTAACCGGTTGAATCTTTAGAGCTATTGCGTTACCATTGTTTACGCAATTTAAAACAAAGTTATTTAAAACAAAAGCTTAAAACATTGTTTTCCGAGTTTAAAACAAACACTCACGTTTACGAAAATCCAGGAAATATAATTTAAAAATTTAATAAAAAAATTTCGCGCCTTATCATAATACGTAACAAAATACGTCAAGTTAAAGTGAAATAATTATCAGTAAAAATTAAAAAAACAAGATCGTGAGGGTTGATCGCTAATCTCAATACTAGTTATCTCAATAACAATAATGAAGTGCTTACCACTATATTTAATCACTTAATTTTCTTTAACTAGCGAGTATTTAGCGCAAAAATTGGATGTAAATCGAAACGAATCACCTTTATGCTGTGACGTGATCGATGATGGATAAATTGCGCACACATCAACGTGTTACTCGCCACGTGCCATGCCAGCACCGCTGCCATAGCTGCCATCGTCACGAACACCGTCACCATCATCAGCACCATCAGCGCCATCCGCGCCATCAGCACCATCAGCACCATCAGCGCCATCCGCGCCATCAGCGCCATCAGCACCATCAGCACCATCAGCGCCGTCCACGCTACGCCGTCATCGCCATCCGAGCCGCGCCATTATCGCCATTCGCGCCGCATTGTCAGCGCCATAATTTTTCATTTCTTTCTTTCTTCATTAGCAACGATTTCTTCTTCAAAAAAAGCTTCAATAAACTTATCTCGCGGGTAGTTGGTGGTTTTTATGCCCGGGTGAATCCCTTATCCCACTTCTGATGTCGGAGATCGGAGGTATATTGGTGGCTTGTTCGGTATTGATGAAGTCTTCTGGTACAGGATCCGAGGCGTAGGTCTCAGGCAATTAAACCACACAATCACAATATGACAATACTTGTATTAAATGTAGGTAATCACAAATTACTTAGTAGGTATACAATTATCAAAGTTGCGTGAACCACCGGTCCCGTTTGGGGGGTCCGGACTCTAAGGCTCACACTAACTAATAATCCTCTCGTCTCGATGCTCTCGGATATTTAAAATGATTCCGGTGCCCCACCAAACGATTCCGGTCACTTGACTCAATACGTCACGGCGTTCACGCCCCACTATTACAATGATATCAATTGAGTTACTAATTATCGTTAAATTATCGTGATCTGCGACATATATTTTTATTATTACTTCTTTAAACTTAAACAATGTAAAAAAATTATAACTAGTGTTTCTTTAGTACAGATAAAAGGTACTAAATATAATATATGAAACCTTGTCTTGCCAATAGAAGGGTGTGGTTGTCTGCCTTTAAAAACCGAAAAAATCATCGTGAATACGGATATATTTATAAGAAGAGGGCGACCGCAGAACTTCACTGTCTAGACTGAAAAACTTATGATTGAAGAGCGTTGAAGATTTAAATATATTGCGCCGATCCTAAGCAATAGTGTTTCTTTTTTATGATTTGATATTAAGTTAAGTAGTAAAATTTCAAGAAAAAATGTTTACACGTTGTTTGAAAATATTTATAAACATGTATAGCCATGATAAGCTTACTTAAATTTATATATATATCTTATATATAAAATTCTCGTGTCACAATGTTAGTCTCCATACTCCTCCGAAACGGCTTGACCGATTCCTCTGAAATTTGGTAAGCATATTGGGTAGGTCTGAGAATAGGCTAACATCTATTTTTCACACCCCTAAATAATAAGGGTGGTCCACCCCTCATTTTTTTTTTCATTTTTTTGACAAATTTTTTTTTTATTTTTTTATGATACGATATACAAAAATACATACAACCCTAAGTTTTTGCCCTTCTATCACCAACCCCTATTTTTTAATAATTATTTTAGTAATTTAATTAATTTTTAAAATTTACCGCGCTTTTACTCTGGATACTCATTGGCCAGACTATATCGGTGTAACTACCCAGTGAACGACGCGGAGTAGGGATGAGACCGAAGCTGGTCTCCTGTTTCTCTCACTCCCTCCACTGTTGTCGGCCATCATTAATGTTTATGTATCAAATTTAGTAGTGACGTTTAGAATTGTTATTTTTTATGTCAGTCTAACTCTTATTATTAATTATAAATTAATACTACAGTGGACGCCGCTTATTGTGATCGCGGTTAATGTTATCAGCCGGCTATTGTTATCGAAAATGGTCGGTCTCAAATTTCTCCTTAAAAATACATTTAAAAAAAGCCGCTTATTGTGATCGATTTAGAAGAGTACAAATGCTATTTATAGAAATATTTATTACTAAGGTAATCCTCATTCAAAAATCCTTTTGTTTGAGTTTACAATCTTTACCTATTGTACAAATTCCGACCTTCCGATTAAAAGTTTCTCACTTTTCAAAAAGAAAAGAACACCTGGTCCCTTTCGTTGATTACCTTTTTGAAAACAATTAAGCGATGGTCCTGCATTTGTCTATAAAATGCTTGAAAATTCAAATTTCCCTCAGTTCTCCTCAAACTACCGATAGAGTTGAAGTAATCGTATCTGAGACAGTTTTTGAAACATTTTTTGAGTTTCATTTTTTGACGTTTAGAATTGTTATTTTTTTATGTCAGTATAACTCTCATTATTAATTATAAATTAATACTACATAATAATAACTCTCTTAAATTAATCATACAATTAATTAATTAATAGTAAATTAATAATATAAGATAATATTAATAATATCTGTTACTATTAATTATAACCTAAAAATACTCAACGCGTGTCAGGGGCTCCTACCAACAACGACTTTTGTGTTGTTGTAAGTACATTTTTTTTTAGACTCAAATTGTTGTTAATAACAATATAATTACGATGTTTTTCACTCTAAAGTAATTTTGTTAGTTCTAATTATGTGTATTTTGTACAGCGAACAATGCCACGAAAACGCAAAGGGGCTAATTTGAGCCGTAATACAAGTGAAACCAGAAGCAAGAGAAATTTAAGATCCGAAAGAACTGAAGAAGAAAACCAGCAAGAACTACTGATGCACGTGTGAGCATGGCGCAATTGCGTCAAGAACAATCTGAAGATACACGAGCTGAACGCAATAAAGTGATAAGATTACAACAACGACAATCACGCCGATTCACAGCCAATAGACGCAGAACAAACAACCAGCAACGCCAACAGATACACCGAGCATTTACATATGATTCATTCCTGCGGCTAGCATTTCAGTATGAGCCTGATGTGGAATATTATGCCCATACAAAAGTGGTGATTGGTGCTATGGACAACGAATGTTCAAATTGTCATGCTCTTAAATTTAAAAACGAGCCAGCTGGGATGTGTTGCGCGTCAGGAAAAGTTCAACTACCCGACATTGAAACACCACCGGAACCATTGAACGGTTTACTTATCGGCACGGATCCAGATTCTAACGTGTTCTTGAAGTCCATTCGAACATTCAATTCATGCTTTCAAATGACATCGTTCGGAGAAACAGAAATAGTTCGAAATACTAATTCACTTGGTCAACAATACAATTATACATTTAAAATTAGAGGCCAAGGTTATCATAAAATAGGCTCATTACTGCCAATGCCAAACGAAGCACATAAATTTTTACAAATCTACTTTATGGGCGGCGAGGATTCCGGAAGCGCACTTGCCAATCGTGTGAATGCACGTTGTGACTATAACAACCTTGATTCATTTTTTGCCAAACGCATCGTGAGCGAACTGGACGCTTTACTGAATGAGCACAATGAATTGTTGAAAATATTCAAATCACACATGCATAAATTACAAAACGATAACCACGCTATTGTCATTAATCCTGATAAAACACCAGCTGGAGAGCATATTCGTAGATTTAATGCACCTGTTGTTGACGACGTTGCGGGAATCATGGTTGGCGATTGTACAGGCGCACGAGAAATTGTGTTTCGTAGAAGGAGTAATAATCTTCAGTTCATTGCTGATACACATCGTTCATATGATGCTCTCCAATATCCGCTAATGTTCTGGAAGGGACAAGATGGATACTGCATAAATATCAAACAACGCGATCCCGTATCAGGTACTTCATTCATTTTAAACTTGATTACTAATTTAAAAAAAAAATATATTTATCGTAATTGATTTAATCTAATATTTAAAAATATATTATTACAGGAGCCGAAACAAACAAGAACGTTAGCTCGAAAGATTATTATGCGTACCGATTGATGATTCGACGCGGCCGGGACAACGTCATTCTACGATGTCGCGAGCTTTGTCAACAATTCATGGTCGACATGTACGCCAAGATAGAAGGCGAACGACTACGATACTTACGATATAATCAACTCAAGCTGCGTGCGGAAGAGTACATTCACTTGCGGGACGCTATTAACAACAACGCTGACGCTGCCGAAATTGGTAACTCTGTCATTCTACCATCGTATGTGGGCAGTCCACGTCATATGCAAGAATATATACAGGATGCTCTGACTTTCGTGCGCGAATATGGACGACCGTGTTTATTTATCACGTTTACATGTAATCCAAAATGGCCAGAGATTGAATCTTTGCTATTGCCTGGCCAAAATTCAATCCATCGTCATGACGTTACAGCACGTGTGTTCAAACAAAAGTTGAAGTCTTTAATAACTTTCATTACTAAATTACATGTATTCGGCCGCACACGTTGCTGGCTGTATTCAGTTGAGTGGCAAAAGCGAGGATTACCTCATGCTCACATTTTGGTTTGGTTAATCGATAAAATCCGTCCTGAAGAAATCGATAGTATCATTTCTGCAGAACTTCCAGATCAGTCTACTGACCAACTGCTGTTTGATATTGTTACAGCGAACATGATTCATGGTCCATGCGGTACTCTTAATCGTACATCGCCTTGCATGGCAGATGGAAAATGCACTAAAAAATTCCCTAAAGATTTCACGAACGATACGATCACAAATGTCGACGGATATCCAATATATCGTCGAAGAAGTCCCGATAATGGCAGACGATCATTTATTAAAAACATCAACAACACAGACATTGACATTGATAATCGTTGGGTGGTACCATATTCACCTCTGTTGAGCAAGACATACAATGCTCATATTAATGTTGAGTTCTGCAGTTCTGTGAAGAGCATCAAATACATTTGCAAGTATGTCCATAAAGGCAGTGATATGACTGTGTTTAGAGTGGAAAATACTAACGTGAATGCTCAACCAGTGAATAAAAACGATGAAATAACACTTTATCAAATTGGTCGGTACATCAGCTCCAATGAAGCTGCTTGGCGTATCTTTGGTTTCCCGATTCATGAACGGGATCCAGCAGTTGTTCAGTTAGCCGTCCATCTCGAAAACGGCCAGCGTGTATTTTTCACGAACGAGACAGCAATTGATCGTGCTGTAAATCCACCTAAAACTACACTCACTGAATTTTTCGGATTGTGTAATCGTGCGGATGATTTTGGTGCCTTTGCACGAACGTTACTCTATTCACAAGTACCATGCTATTTCACATGGGCTCAAATACTAGCACTAATGGGCAACAGTATTCAACGTATAAAGATGCGTGCCTTGCACTCGCCTTGCTGGAAGACGACAACCAGTGGGAATGTATGTTTGCTGAAGCAGCATTGAATTGTACAGCAATACAAATTCGTCTACTATTCGCTATAGTGTTAACTACATGTTTTCCAGCTCGAGCACAGATATTGTGGGATAATCACAAAGATTCAATGACTGATGATATATTGCATCAACATCGTACACGATGCAACGATGTAACGATAACGTTCAGCGACGCTATGTACAATGAAGCATTGATTGCTATTGAAGATCTCTGCATTATAATTGCTAATTTATCACTCAGTCATTTCGGTATGAATTCGCCAGATCGAGCTGTATCTGATTTCATGAACACGGAAATGAATCGTGAAATGCAGTACAACACTGTAGAAATGGCGGCGATTGTTACTCGCAATGTCCTATTAATGAATGAGGAACAAAAAATCATTTACGACCGCATTATGCTCGCAGTTTCAGCTGGACAAGGTGGATTCTTCTTTTTGGATGCACCAGGTGGAACTGGAAAAACATTCCTTATTTCGCTAATTCTTGCTGAAATACGATTAAATAATGGCATCGCATTGGCCGTTGCATCGTCAGGCATTGCTGCAACTTTATTGGATGGAGGCAGAACAGCTCATTCAGTATTTAAGCTGCCATTAAATATTCAAAATAACGCTGACGGAGTGTGCAACATAAAAAAACAATCGTCCATGGCCACCGTGCTGAAACAATGTAAAATTATCATCTGGGATGAATGTACTATGGCGCACAAACATTCACTTGAGACGTTGAACAGGACGTTAAAAGATATCAAAAACAACGACAAACTATTTGGCGGCACTCTGTTAGTCCTTTCAGGTGATTTCAGGCAAACACTTCCCGTCATTCCACGTTCAACATACGCTGATGAGATTAATGCTTGCTTAAAATCATCTACACTGTGGCGTAATGTTGAAAAAGTACAGCTGAAAGTAAATATGCGCGTTCAAATGCTTCAAAATCCATCCGCTGAAACATTCTCAAAACAACTCCTAGATATCGGTGATGGAAAAGTAACTATAGATGAGACTGGATGCGTTAAATTACCGACAGATTTTTGCACAATCGTTGACTCGCAAGACACTCTCATTGAAAAAATATTTCCTGATGTACACACACAGTACTTAAATCATGAGTGGCTTGCAGAAAGAGCAATTTTAGTGGCAAAAAATGTAGACGTTGACAATTTGAATTTGAAGATACAACAGTTATTGCCAGGGAACTTGGAATCATGTGATGCGAGCGAAACTGTAAATTTTCCGACAGAGTTTTTGAACTCACTGGATTTGCCAGGTGTGCCACCGCATAATTTACAATTAAAGGTTGGATCTCCGATTATCATGCTTCGCAATTTGAACCCGCCACGGCTGTGCAACGGTACGCGATTGGTCATTCGAAAATTAATGAAGAACGTCATCGAAGCTAGCATTTTAAATGGAAAGTTCCGAGGTGAAAACATATTAATACCACGGATTCCTATAATACCTACGGATGTGCCAATTCAATTAAAACGTGTTCAGTTTCCAATTCGATTGGCATTTGCCATGACCATCAATAAATCCCAAGGCCAAACGATGTACCGGTTTGTGGCTTAGATTTAAGCACGCCATGTTTTTCACACGGACAATTATACGTGGCATGCTCTCGAGTGGGTAAACCATCAAGTTTGTTTGTGTTAGCTAAAGATGGGCTAACAAAAAATATTGTTCACGCTGTAGCATTAAGAGACTGATATTTTTTGATAGTGTTGCCGTTCTTATCGAATAATTATACGTATATATATATATATTACAGAAATAAATTATAATGAATTATTAATAAATATAGTGCTTGGCGTTTGTTATTTCTATATTCCCTTATCGTTCACAGCATTACACACCTATTTCGTACATATACCACATCCTTACACACTTAAAATAGGTTAGTTATTTTCTGTCGGCACTAGAAAGTACATAGAAATTATTTATATGGCAAAACAACGTTTGCCGGGTCAGCTAGTATATATATATATATATATATATATATATTTTCATTTTATGAACTTTAAATTTATGCTAAAATCTAAAAGTAAAATTAAAAAAAATATCACAGTATTATTATTTTATGCATAATCATCGTGAATACGGATATATTAAAATTTCAAGAAAAAAGGTTGACACATTGTTTGAAAATATTTATAAAGATGTATAGCCTTGTTAGCCTTACTTAAATTTAGATTAATATAAAATGAAAAATAAACCTACACGGGCAGGAATTCGAACCCGCGACTACTGAAAAACCGTCCCGTCGCTCTATCACTGTCCGTCTCCGAATTAATTGTTGACACGATTATTTTTCTTTCCACATTGATAAAAACTGCTATAGATATGACAATAATATATTTATTGGCCATAAGATTAAAAAACAGCAACAAATGATTGTACTAAGAGTCTTTATAGGCATTTGAGTAAGATATGAGGCGCTATTTTGTTAATTTTTTTGCTTTATGTTATATTTTAATGAAAGTAAATGATAGTTCATACATAAGCATATCTGTTGGTGAGACACAAAACCCTAAAAACCAAATTTTTGTTATCTTTTGAGAAGTTTCCTGTAAATCGTGTTTCCCCGTTTTTCATTAAAAACTCTTATTTATTTAATTAGAAGAATATCAAAAAAATATATTAGTTAACAATTTATAAGCAAAATGTTTTAAATATAAATTACACGAAACGGATAACTTCTTATTAACCACTAATTATGTGATAAAATTTAACGATTATGATGTCATTACCTAATAGTTGAACTTAAATAATAATACCAAAAATCTTCTTTTTTGTTCTATATCAATTTGTATATGTGAGAAATATGCAAAATTATCAATATTATGAACTGCAGAATTTTTCTCAATTAATATCGCACCAATACAACAATTTAATAATCAAAGAAAAAAAATATATAGACCTGTATCGTGCCATACCAACACAAAATACCGACTCGAGTGACAGTGTTTTGTAGAGGTAAGTGTCAAGCATGATGACTAGTAGTTAACAAATGACCTGCAATATGTCATTCGCCATGATTGATCATCGGGCGATTTACTGGGGAAGAAACTGGGTGTGATCAGCAGAGCTAGGCAGTACTTTACGCCGAACCAAAGGTTAGCATTTTATACAGGCCGAGTCTTCTGTCCCTTCATCTGATGCTAAAGACAAATCTTTCAGTAACCAATCTAGTTCTTAAAATGTTGATCTTGTGAATTTAATTATTTATCGTCTAATGATGACGTGTTATGATGAAGTGGGACGCTAGCTCAGTAAATCTAAATCTGAATCAAAGGCGTTACGTTGATTTGTGTTTTCTTTGATGTGCCGGTGACGAAATAGTTCAGTGAACACGTCTATACCGAATAGTCAATTGATCGGGCCGGCTATTTCAAACCCAAAGTCTGCGAGCGGTAATGAGTTGACGTGTGATTACGTCACTACAAAATGTGCATTTACTATATTGAGAAATAGGACCAAGAGCAATAGATTTTGCTTTTATATTTGACTAAGGATTTAATTTTATTATTATTAAATTTATTGCGAATTAATAATAATTATCAAATTGGTCATATAACTTTGGTAAAATGATGAAATTTCGTATCAACTAAACTTAAAAAAAAGTTTCTAATAACTATTGAAATATTATAAAGCATTTTTAAATATATATATGTATTTTACATGGTAATAATTTTAACAAGCATACATTTGTAAATGTTAATTTAAAATAAATATACAGGGAAAAAATATTGAGACGGACAAGAACTACCCACGAACCCTCAACCTTTGGGATACTCTCCGAACAATAAATATTTCATTCTATATTTGTTTAAAATTACAACATTCTTAACATAGAAAGCTTTTTTAAATTAATGTTTTAAAATATAAAGACGACTTCAAACATTAAATGGTTATGGCATGTTAAAAATCTTAATATATACTTCAAAGTTAGAAAAATTATTAAGGTATTTTCAAAGAAATCGAATAGATGTCATCTATGTCCTAAACTTGACTTGACTTGACTTGACTTGACTTTAATGTTAAAGGCACCCTTTCGTATCAAATCCTTATCGTCTCCATTAATTTTAAATTCTACTTTAGATAAGTATTAAATTAAAAAATATGTTATAAATAATATTATTTACTATAGGCAATTAAATAACATACTGCAAATTTTATAAAATAATTGTTGTTAATAAATTTCATTAATTCCAATCATAACGTACATTTAAAAATAAATTTAACGGGACGACCTTGTAGATAAAAAATGAGCAATACATAAAATTAAAAAAAATGCTTAAAACCTATTTCGAGCACAAAAATAATTTGAAAGGCCATTAAGAAAACAACACGGAACTAACAATTACATTCGGAAGCTTGATCTTAATTCACTCCGCATTACTTATACGCTTCTTGGCATCGGATATAAATAGAGCGTACATAAATTTAATGAATATGGCCATCTTGTGCTACTTTGTAATCGATTTCCACAATGCATGAAAATAGCGTGGTACTTGTTAAATTATCCATACTTGTTTTCGTAACATATTAAATTTTCGGATATTACAAGGATAACTATAGCTTAATAGTCAATAAAATACAAAAAAATAGTCATTTTGTTGCAGGATAACGTTTTTAATTTAAGGTACTATAGCATTGTTAATATATTTTCAAATAAGCACAAATTTATCTTCACAGTTATCTTCTACACTCTTCCATCTCATTTGAAACTTGTTTGTTAGCCATATCAAATTTTTCATCCATCAAATGTCTTCTCTGTCTTATTGGTTTTTCTCTGATAATCATCTTAATGTAGGTCTTCATGTAGCATGAACTTGAAATTTTGAAGTGTTCTTGAAATTTAATGCAATTTCTATTAAGGCTGCACTCATGCCATAACCGAAGCTTCATTGATATTAGCTATGAGGTCAGTCTAGGGCCATCTTAAAGGAGCGTTGGCATTGTGTTAGAATTATCGTAGCTTTACTCTACATAGATTAACTACTGTCCCTGAAATGTTATATTAAAAAAACTTTCAAAATTATACTTTATCGTTTGTTCTATATTCTATAACTTATTAATAAAAAGATAGAATAGTAACAAAGATCGGATGATGTAATAATATAGTCCATTGCTACTAATTAGGATTACTTTTCGTGTAAGAATATCTTTTATATTGAAATTCTTTTTTAGACTAAATTATATAATATATCTATATTTCCTTTTACAATATAACTTATCATGTAAAATAAACTAACATAATATAGTGTAACAATAATATTTTTACTGTTTCCCGTTAGTATAGTATGCGATAGACTTATATCTTGAGCTTTAATACTGAGGTTAATGTAACGTAATACATTAATGTAATAAATAAAAAACTGTATCAAGATAAAACGTCGTAATATCTTGATAGAATTTTTCCCCTTGTAATAGTTTTTCTAAACTATGGTTTTTTATGTACACGAGTGGTATATTACGTAACATGACATTGTTTTAATACTTGAGGCTTTTTTTTATTTTAAAATAATCAACATTTAAATAAAATAAACTTATTACGTTTGTTTCAATAAAAAAAAGTATTTTATAAATTTCTTATAAAGAATCTTATTAAATAATAACCTCGTAACTTTATATACTTTTATTTTATCAATAATTGGTGCAAGGCAGGGTTTCTAGTAATCATTTTAGTATTTTTTTTTGTAGAAAACTTTAATATGAACTATATGGAGTTTAGATGATGTATTTAATTTTTAAGGAAATTAAATCTAAATTAAGCTAGTAAGTTTCTTAAAAATTACCTTATAATAAAAGTTTTCTATACAGTCATCTAGAAAATAAAATTAATTTATTGATTTGTAACTTAAGGTTATATAATCAAAGTTTTCAATTGACGTAACTAACAAAAATGGTAGTAGTTTTAGTAATTTTATTTATGGCTGGTATCATCCATCCTCATATCTTAAGATTCAGGTGCAGCTGCATCGCTATCATACAAGTGCAAGTAATACTTTGTCAGAACAAACTGTTTCTGTCTAGCGTAGATTTAAGTAACAAAAGTTTGGAATTAACTCTCAATAATATTAGGTTTAACTATTCATTTAGATAATAAACATATCATCTAACCAAATCAATAACAATTCAAATTATAATCATTATTTAAGAAAAATAAAAATTGTTAAAATATTTAATAATTTCAACTGAGTTATTACCACGATGTCAGATAATATTCGGAGAACGTCAAGATATTTATCCAGTCTGTTTGTTGAAAGGCAAACTGTAAACTTCAACTACTACTTGCAACAGATGTAGAGGAATTAATTATTGTTAGCATTTATAGGACAGCATCGTCAGATATATTAACAATTTGAGAAGATTGTGAATGACATTTTATGAACATATCTAGCTAGCTCTTCTAAAGGTTACTAAAGATGTAAGGGAAGTGATAAAGTAATTAAACTTAACTATATAAGTTCAGTTCACATTGATTTCACTTACTTCTTTAATACTGTTAATCGTGACATATTAATCAAAATTTTAGCACACCTTAATATTTTTATTAAGGAACTAGATGGGTTTTTTTTACCTTCAGGAATACCAGTAAGCCATTATATATGCATAATAATTACATTACTAGAGTAATGCGACCTGATAACATTGTGGTATTCGGGGAAAAATAGAGAAGAATAGATGAGTACCTTAATTATTGTTCTCTTTTTATCTTTGTTTACTTAATTCATAAAAATCAAAATCAAAATGTTAATTGAAAGTTAACTTCACACACAACTTTTTTTATAATCAAAACTACCAGATCGATAATATTATTGTCACTGACACTTTTTGTATTTAGTACATAAACGTACCTTAGTTACGTTCTTAAATTTGTTAAACGGTAAATCTTGAACTTTCTCATTGCTTTTTTTTTTGCAAGTTTTACGCACTTTTTTAGTCTAGTAGTGTTACTAGACTAAAAAAGTTAATGCGAGCTTGTGTTTGTTCCCCGTATTTATATTTTGTATTAATATTTACTTAAGAATATTGGTAATTTTACTAAACGCAGTAGAGACGAAGCTTCTTAGCAATCCATGGATTCACCGTGCGGGTGCCGGGCCCATCGCGTTGCAAGGAGAGGAGTGCAAGCAGTGCCTGGCACTTGCGACCCAGGAGTAGGTTTAAGGGGCCCCTTTATTATGCGCAAAAACGCTCACCTTCACCCTCCACACTCCTCTCCCTACCTAACCAAATTTGGAAAGAACCTACTAATGCCGCCTTTGAAGTACGTTCTAGAAATGAACCGATGCTTGTTCTAGAAAGGCCAAGATCTTTAAGTAGGCTATAGAGAGATTTTGCTGTTATACCTCTCGCTCCCACTTCTACCGCGTACAAACTAACTATAAATTTATTCCTGATCAGTTCGTTGGTTAGTTCGTAATACTTATTGAGCTTGAATGTGTGATCCCTTGGGATGTTTGTTTCCCAAGGAACAGTAAGCTCCACAAGTATCACGCGCCTCAGATGTTTCGAATACAGGAATAAGTCCGGTCTGGATGACGAAACACCAACATCCCCAGGAATTTTGTAATGCTTTTCATACGTGTCCATCATGAGAATCCAATCAGGAGCCGCGCCTAATATTGAATAAGGCTTCGGTTTTGATTTTTTGGAGGAGCCTTCTTTTACGAATTCTATAGATCGTTCGGTGGTTGTTATACCCTTCCGCGCTCTTGCTACTGAAAGACTAACCGCTTCCCGTATAATTTCTAATACCTTGTCGTGGCGACGCGAGTATTGACCTTTATCTAGAAGTACCCTACACCCTACTAATAGGTGTTTCGCGGTTCCTATTGCCTCCCCACAGATGTTGCAAGACTTTTCGGTGGCTTTGCCCCATCTTACTAAATTACTTTGATCTGGGAGAGTCATTTGGAATGCATTAAGATAGAATAATTTACAAAATTTACAAAATTATCAGTATTCTATATTAAAAATTTTCAAAAATATACTAGCTGGCGACCGGAAGTACAATAATTTTATTGGGGCCTACCATGAACGTTTAAAAACTGTCATAATTTAAGGACGTGTTGTAGCAATATTACAATAATATTACTTTGGTTCGTTCCATGAACTTTATAAAACAATGTTGTTTACTACAAATACACCTATTATTCCTACCTAGTGACGTCAAGGAAAGAATGCTTTTCTATTCCTGCAATAGGAGGGAATAAAACAAAAGTCTTATATCGTATAGCGGCATCTGTTTTATACCATGTTGTTAATTGTATTCTTCAACACCCACTGATTAAAATAAATTACTATATTTTTAAAAAAAAATCATCCTTTATATAATCAGTATGTTAATAGCGTTGTATAAACGAAGCCTACTTGTTTAAGTTTAAAATTTGATACCTTTGATACCATCTAGAAATAAAAATAATAACGTAGTATTACCTATTTTTATTCCTAATGTTAATATCACCTGAAAAGGTACGTTGGTTGCAGAGGCATTGAAAATGCTAATAATCCAAAATTTAAATGGCAGGAATATGGAAAACAAAATATAATGTACATAAAACACAAATCAAATTATCGAGTTTGAGTTATCTGATTAATTGATTGATTAAATCTGATTACTTGACAATACGACTGCATGGACCTGCTATTGAAACTTATAAATAAATTCTAACTTGAATATGAGATTATCAAATATAATTTATAATATTTAAAATACATTGATTGCCTGAAATAGAAGAAGTAAGAAAGAAAAGAAATACGAATTTTGGCTGAGAAGTCGAACATTGGGTGCCTGATCATTGCAAGGTCTGCTTTGCTATATTATGAAAAATGAGAATATTATCACACACAGTAGATTCACTTCCTAAGTTTTGATTTTTGATTTATATAAATAAGAAAAGTTATTGTAATTTACAAATAAATAGAATAAAGAGTAAAAAAGTTTAATTGAAAAGTTATTTAATTATAAATAGTGGTTAACAAATAAAAACTCCTAAAAAAGGTACATACTAAAAATATTGTGAATTTGATGAAAAAGTAATAAAAATATATGACTGATAAACTGTCTTTGAATTAAAGTGGTGCTAAGTTCTACACAAAACTATTAAAATTTTGTTATAATAAAGGATGTGTGATGTATGCTTAACTAAATAATTACATACTATAAACAGTAAAAGTAAAAAAATAATAATAGTTTATCAATTTAGACTAACTAGAACACAAAAATGTTTTCAAATGTTTTTTGGAAATGGAAATCTATATATATAAAACTCTTCCGTTACTGAGTGACTGACTGACAGACAACGCACAGTCGAAACTACTGGTCGTAGACAGCTGAAATTTGGAATGTAGGTTCCTTGGGATATGTAGGGGAGCACTAAGAAAGGATTTTTGGAAATTCAACCCCCAAGGGGGGGAAAAGGGGTAAAAACGTTTGTATGAAAAATCTTATTCCTTGGGTTTATAAACTTGAAACTTGGCATGAACACGTACATAGGCAAGTAAATATGTTTGACATTATAAGTTTTTTCAAACTACCCTCCAATCGTGATTTAGGGGGTGCGATTGGGTGACTGATTTATTAACGCACAGCCGAAACCGCTCGGTATAGGAGTCTGAGATTTTGAACAGAGGTTCCTTTAGTAACATAAGTGAGCACTAAGAAGGGATTTTTGAAATGTCAACCCCCAAGGGGGGGAAACCCCCAAGGGGGGGGATGATGACTATCAGACGCAAATACTTAAACAGATCTATGAAATTGTCAAAAACGTAATTGCCTGTAAATTTGAGGTTTGCCCTTGATTTCCCTGGAATACCATCATCAGATCCTGACTAGGTAACAACGGGACCAACTTGAAAGTATACTCTACCGAACAAAAAAAGAATCACGTAAATCGATCCATAAATCTCGGCGTAATCGGTATGCATAAATAAAACACCCGAATTTTATTTTCTATTAACTATCACGAGTTGTCTCGATGTTCGATAGATGGCGTTGGCATCGAGATAGATCGCGCTATGGTTTCGTTACCGTCATTTAGCTAGGTAGCGTAAAATATTTTAATTTATCGTGTAATTTTAGCAGCGCCCCTAGCGGACATACGCGAAACTACATATTACACACTACAAATATTTAACGTTTAATTCATTAACTTTTAACTTGACTTATTTAACTTATTTTACTCTCTATTTCAGTTAATTTTTGATTTGTTGATTAGATTTGATATTTTTGATAGTATATTTAGTTAGTGTTGGATAAGTTTTATAGTGTGAGTTGATTTTTTAATATATTCTTCATTTTTTATTCATTTGTTTGTTATTTTATTAGTCTTAGTTAATTTCCATAGATATAGTTTTAGTTAAAAAAATTCTAATTAAAATGGTTCAAGAAATTTTGTTTGTTAATGGGAATTATATTCCTCATGCTGTGGTAGATATAGAAAAAGATGGAGCCTGTTTATTTAGAGCTTTATCTTTTTTGATGTTCGGAACTCAAGACAGGGCTAGGGATGTACGTGAACGCATAATCGGCTTTGTTATTGAAAACTGGACGGAATTTTCGATTATGTCGTGTACTGCACTTGGAGATAATTATTCAACGCCAAATGAATATTACAACGACATGATGAAAACCACTACATATGGAAGTTTGTGCGAATTAGAAGCTGCTGGGCGAATATATGAATATGTTTTCGAAGTATTTCGTGATGGCCAGTTTTATGTGAAAACTGGAGTTGAAGGTCTTCCTGTAAAACGTCTTCGCTTTACTGGCGGGCTTTCTGGTGGTCATTTTGACGTTTATGTTCCAGTTTCATCGTTTTCGGCAACAAAGGTCGCAAAAAAAATTACTCAACGAAGGTTAGAAACGCCTTCACCCATTCCCGAAATCATATTTTCGAACAGTGAGTCCGAGACTGAGTCTGAGTCTGAATTAAAACACGATGAACCAATGCCTAAACAAATAAAAAAAGTGAACAAAAAACGTAGGGCTCGATACACGAATAAAACTCGGAAAAATCAGCAAAAAAAGTCAGTTCGAAGTAACCCTGCAGCACATCGGCAAGCGGTTACAGTGTATCAACGAAACTACCCCCAAGTTCATAGGAAAGCACAAGCTGATTACCAATCTTCACACCCCGAAATACACAGGAAAGCACAAGCTGCTTATCGAACTTCACATCCTGACGAACATCGACAGGAAGTTGCAAATTATCAACATACACACTTGGAGGAACGAAGAAATATTCAGTCTCAATATCGTAAAAATATTAAAGCAAAAACATGGCATACAAAATTACTGTCGGGACTGGCGTATAATCCTGAGTTGTCATACGAAGCAGATAAAGATGTATGTATAGGAACTATGGATCATAAATGCCAGTGGTGCAATGCTTTAAAGTGGAAAGAAGAAACTGTTGGAATGTGTTGCAGTGGAGGGAAGGTTTTGCTTGAGGCCTTTGAACTACCTCCAGAGCCACTTTATAGCTTAATAATTATGGATTTTCATCCTGATCACAATCATTTTATGAGTAACATCCGAAAATATAATGGGTGTTTTCAAATGACCTCATTTGGAGCAAAACTGGTCTCAGAAGATGGATTCATGCCGACATTTAAGGTACAAGGCCAGGTTTATCATCTGATTGGAAGTTTACTGCCTATGGATCAACAGAATGCTCGATTTTTGCAAATTTATTTTGTAGGAGAGGACGAAAGGGAAGCAAACTTGAGATGTTCAAATTTTACAGGTGTAAAGAAAAATTTAGTGAAAGTGCTTCAAAAAATGCTTCATGATGTAAATCCATACATAAAAGACTTAAAAACAGCTATCGAAAAGGTTCCAGCTAATTGTGAAACATTTAAAGTTGTTATTAACGCCGAAAAAAAACCAATAGATGGTCATTTAGGTCGTTATAATGAACCTACGACAAATGAAGTAGCGTTAGTCATTGTTGGGCAAGAATTTGAAAAGCGTGACATTGTCTTAGAAAGCCATAGTAGTGGTTTGCATCGAATCAGCGAAATCCATAGATCTTACGACGCTTTGCAATATCCTTTGCTTTTTTGTCGTGGTGAGGATGGTTACTCTATTCATTTACCCCAGATCGATCCGAAAACTAAAATGGGTCTTAAAAAGACAATTTCTGCCGCAGATTTCTATTCTTACCGAATAATGTCCAGAGACGGTCAAATCAATCATCTCCTTTACTATCGCTCCCTCTTCAGTCAATTTTTGGTTGACGTATATGCTAAGATTGAGACCGAAAGACTCAATTATATACGTCATAATCAGTCTAAACTAAGAGCAGAAAATTATATCCATTTAAAGGATGCCGTAGGTAGGCAAGACGCAGACCCTAATGATCTTGGTCAAATGGTAGTGTTGCCTTCTTCTTTTACAGGTGGACCTCGATACATGCATGAGCGAACCCAAGATGCCATGACCTACGTTCGCCGTTTTGGACGACCGGATCTTTTTATAACATTTACATGTAACCCACAATGGGAAGACATTACAAAACATTTGTTACCAGGTCAAAATTCCCACGACCGTCATGACTTAATCGCTAGAGTGTTCCGTTTAAAAGTTAGAAAAATCATGGACTTACTGACGAAACGTAAAATATTCGGTGAAGTATGCTGTTTTATGTACTCAGTCGAATGGCAAAAGCGTGGCCTTCCACACATTCACATACTACTCTGGCTTAAAAATAGCATAACGACAGATCTCATTGATAAAGTTATTAGTGCCGAAATACCAGATCCAGAAACAGACCCAAAACTGTATGAAATCGTTAAATCTAACATGATGCATGGTCCATGTGGAAGTTTTAATTTCAAGTCACCTTGCATGAAACAAAACAGTTGCAGTAAAAGATTTCCGAAACAACTCATTAAAGAAACTCAAACTGGCGAAGACGGTTACCCACAATACAGGCGTCGTTCTCCAGA